>JAMPIV010022717.1:0-424177 GCA_024509875.1 Oreohelix idahoensis
ATGACGAAGTAGATAATTTCGGCGTTAGTCTCATTTTCAGAGTGAGAGAGGGGCGAATTCCAGAGTATTGTTGCAAGTGGATCTTGTTGCAAGGCGTGGTTTGGTTAGCTCTGAATAATGTTCCATGTGATATTAATAAAACAGTTATAAATGTCTGGCCATTGTTTTATCTTCTTGATATTCTTGAGTGATCGTGTATCGTGCCTTCTATGTAAGATTACGCGAATGCAGGGGTGGAAGATTCTGAACAATAATTGAACCTTGGAATACGATTGATGTGACAAGTCGGTTCCATTGAGTCCACAAATATTTAATACCGTTTACACGTCAAGACGATTCATGCATGTTGATCACAAAGGTACATATTATAACTTGAAAATATATGGCATAGATATGCAGATATCCTATCAGTCCTTGTCCAATAATCAAATTACTGTATGCAGATTGTCATAGCTGTATGCACGCGCGGTTGGGGTTTTCCAACGGCCGACAGTGAGTCTATGAGTCTGGTAAAATCAAATACTATGGACTGTAATTCATCCTTCCTTAATTTTCACTTTCGTACTGACCTTTAATCATTTCAAATCTTCGTAATAGCAATGGACTGACCCATGTCCGTACTTGCATAAAATATATCTGTATGGCAATACCATGCCCAACATTGGAAGGAGAGTCAGACGCGTCTTAACAGCTTGACGGTCAATGTGAAAAGGGTATGGTTTCTTAGTTACCGACTGTGTCCTAAACAACGCTATACACGTCATAATCGATCGTGTATGAAGCGTTCAGTAATTGAAACATCTATCGCAATATATTAAATGTCTTAACCTTTACAATTGCACGTCTGGTAACCTTTAGCAGACGGCGTTAATATCATATACCGTAACAATTCCCTGTACACCGGGGAAAAAAAAAAATCGATAGATTTTTTTTCAATATCTATCCGACTTAACAATTTTTCAAAAAAATTTAACACAATTGTGACATATGGCCGACGATGTTCTGAGTAGAACCGTGTTGCGGTCGTGTCAACTAACTATTTGTCATAGTCATCTAATCATAAATCACATTATATATCAATATTATACATATCATTATATCAACTAAATAAATGTCCAATGTTAATAGTGAATGAGAAAATTAAATTAAAGTAAGGTCTGTCGTATTAGTATGTCATATAGGAATTAATTTGACTAATTAAAATTAAATTAATTAATTAAACTAAGAGTTAAATTATTAAGGTTCTAATGTAACGCGATGTTATGAGAGAAGAAAAGACAAACTAAGTGAGAAGAAATAGAAAGAAATTCGAATATAAGTTTTAACTTAATTGTGTGTGTTAAGTGTTAGTGAATAATAACTATCTAATTTAACTAACTAAATAACGTATAGGTACATTAAAAAAAAAAATTATTAATCTAATACTTGTGTGAGATTTATTTTCTCTTTTCATAATTTCTTCTTTTAGTATTTCGTTCTCTTTTTTTTTTTTGTTCTTTCATTTCATTTTTTTTTCTCACATTTCATTTTATTGATAATAATTCAATTAAGAAGTTAAGTTAACTAATTAATTAGTATAGGATATGATGATCCATCCGTAGTCTTGATACTGATGAATTCTTTTAGGCAAGAAAGGTCAAACGTTTACGTTGGAAAGAAATGTCATTTATCCCAGCATCCAAGAATTAAGTATACACAGGAACATCAGTTCGGTTTGTCGTCAGACATTAGTCCATGATTGTTCAAAGAGTATTCATATCTCGTGTATGGACGTTAGACGAATTTTGAATGTCTATATATACCTTGATTGTCTTTTAATTCAATTCTGTGATGCATATAGTGTTTATACAGTTTAAATTAAAGGCAAGGTTAGTTCCTTTATAGTTGATACTTCGTTCAATCTAATGTAGTTCTGATTGATGTAGTTTAAGAGTGTCAATATTGATTATTCGTCGTCAATAGGATTACGTGACAATGCATCTGCCACACAATTTTCAGTGCCAGGAATATGTTCAATGGAGAACTCAAATGGTTGTAGGATGATTGAATATCTGGCAAGTTTCTGGCTTTTGTGGTTGGATCGACGCAAGGATGCGACCGCACGTTGGTCCGTCTGTATGGTAAAGGGAGCACCGAGTAAGAATTTTTCCAGCTTCGTTATTGCCCAGATCACAGACAAAAGTTCCTTGTCGACTGTTGAATACTTGGTTTCCGCCGGCTTCAGCTTTCTTGATATATATAAGGTGGGGTGTAGAATGCCATCATGGTTCTGGAGCAGGCATGCACCAATGCCGTAGTTACTAGCATCTGTTCGTAAGAAAAATCTTTTGGAAGCATCGGGAAGTCTTAAAATTGGTTCATGTGAGAACAAATTTTATAATTTTGTTGAAAGTTTCATTGCATGTACCAGTCCATGTCACCTTCACCGGCATATCTTTTTTTAACAATGAAGACAATACAGCCGTGATGGATGACAAGTTTGGTATGAATCTACTGTAATATTGAACAAGTCCTAACAAACTCCTGACCTGTTTCTTCGTCTGAGGAACTGCTATGTTTAGAATTTTGGAGACTGTACTAGGTAACGTTCGGATATATCCCGATCCAATGATATGTCCCAAAAAGGTTATCTCATTACACGCGATTTGCACCTTTGTAGGTTTAGCAGTTAGATGATAATTCCTTAGAGTGTCAAAAACATATCTAAGTCCCGAAACATGTTCCTCAAACGACGAACTAAACAAGCATATGTCGTCAATATATGTAATAACGTCTGGTCTACCTGATAAAATTTGTCGCATCAGGCGAATGAAGGTAGCTGGCGCATTAACAAGCCCAAAAGGCATCACGTTCCACTGGTATAGACCTTGTGGCGTGGAAAATGCGGTGTAGTACTTAGCCTTTTCGGTCAGTGGTATCTGCCAATAACCTTTAGTTAAGTCTATCTTACTAAATATAGTTGCGTTAGATAGACGTGGCAGTAAGTCGTCGATAAGTGGATGTGGTTCGCTGTCAACTATAGTCTTAGCATTTAATTTTCTATAATCAACACATAGTCTGATATTATTGTCCTTCTTCCGGACAATCACTAATGGAGAAGAGAATGGCGAATTACTAGTCTCAATGATTCCCAGAGACAACATCTGTTCAAGTTCCTTAGTAGTTTTAGCAAGGAAATGTAAAGGAACAGAATAGGGATGTACACGAATAGGTGTATCGTCATTGAGAGTAATGTCATGACTGATAGCCGATGTGCGACCCGGAACGTCGGTCAACACATCTGGATAAGATTGTAATAAATTAGCAATCTGTAGACGCTGTTGCGGTGTAACCGTTGAAGAGATGGTTACATCCCGCCAAGATTCAGTAGGTTGAACTACTGGTACAGGTAATGGTAACTGTACCTCAGGAAAAGAAGATTCTTCTTCCTGGATGACAGATAAGTTAGTATAATGACAAGTGGATACTGTGTTGTCATCTAGTTCATGAAAAATTGACTGTAAGTGTTCAGGACGTGTATGAAATTGCTTGAGCATGTTAATATGAAATATCTTTTTGTGTCCCTTGATATCTAAGACGTAATCAACGTCAGAAATTTTATCAATGACTTTGTAAGGACCATTCCAAGATATCAATAATTTATTGTTATTGTGAGGAAGTAACACATAAGCCTCGTCGCCTGGGAATAATTGGCGTAATCGTCGAGACTTATTTTGTAGAGATCGAGCCTTAGCTTTTGCAGCCTCAGAAGAAGCTGTTGCCAACTGGCAAGACTCAATAATGTTCTTCCGAAGATTAATTACGTACTCGTAAGATGACTGAGTGTCCTGAGTCATCTCGTCGTCAATTAATAAGTCTTTTATTAGTCCCATAGGACCTCTTGGGGGAGCACCAAAAACTAATTCAAAGGGAGAGAAGCCAGTTTGTTCATGCGGTACCTCCCGATAAGCAAATAGAACAGCTGGGAGTGCTCTGTCCCAGTCATGAGGGTGCTTAGCAGTAACCTTATGTAGTAGTTGTTTAAGTGTACGGTTAAGTCTTTCAACCGCACCATTACTCATCGGATGATAAATACTACTTAAATTCCTATCAATGTCCCAAGTTTTCATGACTTCCTTCATGGTGTCAGATATAAACTGTGACCCATGGTCTGATAAAAGTTTTCTAGGAAACCCTATTCTAGAAAAGATGAGATGTAGTGCATCAGCTACATCTGTGGTAGTGGTGGTCTTTAATGGGATAGCTTCTGGCCATCGTGTGCACAAATCAATGCACGTAAGGACGAATCTATGTCCTCTGGCCGATGGTAGCAATGGACCAATAATGTCTATTGCCATTTTGTCAAAAGGTCTCACTGAGATATCGCAAGCCTGAATAGGCGCCGTGTGAAAAGCTCCACGTGCTTTCACTTCTTGGCATGTAGTACAGGAACGTACATACTGCGAAATATCTCTTGACACCCCTGGCCAAAAGAATGAAGACAGTACTCGAGATCGTGTTCGAGTATATCCCATATGTCCAGCACAATGTGAGTCATGTGCATGTTGAAGAATGTACCGTCTAAAAGTATATGGGACCATAACTTGTTGTTTCATTTGTGATTTGTCATTAAAACATCTAATCAATATGTCATTTTTAATAACAAAACAATGTTTGTTATTATTACCTGAGGATAGATTGTCAACTTTATCAACCAACTTAAAAAATTTTTTTAAAGATTTATCCTCTTTTTGTTTGGTTGCAAATGTTTCCCTGTCAATAGGTGAATTGACTACAAATTCCTCTTGGTTGTCTGCATCCATTTTATTATCATCAACTTTTTCCATGAGTTGAGTCTGCGCTCTAGTCGTCACGGCGTTTCCAGTGCATAGGTTATGTTTCTCCCATTCTATAATCTCATCTGGAGTACAATCTTTACTGCCGTGTATACGACCAACCATCAAATCAGCTATAGGCTTTTTTAGCATACATACTTTCACGTTCCCTGTGAAAAAAGGAGTGTTAACATGAATAATAGCTGTGGGGTAAAACTCTATTGTTCCACCAAAAGTCATGCAACGGACATATTCCCCCGTTGCACAGCTGGGATGTACCAGCGACTGTCGTACACCAATCGTTGTGGATCCCGAATCCCTCAACACTGAGACGACGGATCCATTAACTAATCCCCTGTTAAAAATTAATAGGCCTGTTCCATCGTTGACTGCAAGACCTACCTGTGGTATAATATGTCCGCAGTTAAGCACTGTTTCTTTCGCCTTCTGAAAAATAAGATTGCATTGCTGGCAACTATTTGCCACATTATAATTAATAGCAAAACATGCAGCAGAAGACTGTGTTGTATTATTGTCAAGTGGGACCTGAGCTATAGGGGTAGTATTATTTGTAACTGCCGCCCCTGTATTATGGTTGTAATGAGATGATCCCCGAGAATGAGATCGATTCCGAGTATAATTGTTAGAATTATCTCGTCGTCCTCTATAGTAACTATTATCTCGATGTCTCGAGCCATGATTATTACCATTCCAGTTACTATTATTATTGGGAGTATGTGATCGATTATAATGAGTGTTATGTTGACCATTGTGGTAGTTTGTTTGAGGTGAATAATTTCTATCTCGTGATCTACCTCTGTTGAACTCATTTTTATTGTTGAAATCATTATTATGTCCCTTCTGAAAGTTAACATTGTGATTTCTTTGGAACCTGCTTCTGTCTACACTGTGATGTCTTTGTTTGCTATTATGATTGTAGGCCATATTAGACGCCACAGGTAGAGGTTCTCTTAATGAGGAGTTAGAAATGGTTGCATTCGGGTGTGCCGAACAGTAGTTTAAAGAAATTTTTTCTAACTCATCCATAGTACCTGGTTTACGCTCCTGCAAATATGCAAAAAAATGGCTGGCTAACTGAAGATAATACCTTATCCCGCAGTAGTAAATCAACTAATTTGTCGTATGATTTGTTGACTTCTGCCAGTTCAACCCATCTATTAAATGTATTGCGTATGTTCGCAATGAATCCTGCAAAATCCCTTGGAGATTCAGGTAAAATTCCCTTAAATTTCAACCTACAGTGTTCCTCGTCCAGGTGAAACCTTCGTAAAAGCAAGGACTTAATAGCACCGTAGTTATTAGCTATTGATGGGTCAGCATTTTGAGAAGCTGTCAATGGTTCTCCAACCAAGAATTCATTTAATTTGAGTACCCATGACTCTTCAGGCAAATGGTTAGATTTGCAAGTCTGTTCAAAACGTGCCAGGAACGATGAAAGGTCGTCGACGTTCAAGTTGAAAATGGGTAATTTAAAGTTGTAGAAGTGTTTAGGGTGGCTGGATGATGATCCATTTTGTGCGTTATTATTCTGGTTTGCATCAGCACTTTGTGCTTGTAATCTTGCTGTCTCCAATTTAATACGCGCCAATTCCATTTCTTGTTGTAAAATAATTTCCTCTCGTTTCAATTTATTCTCTTCTTCCTGTTTGGCGATTGTTCTTTGCTCTTCTCTTTCACGTTGAGCAATCTCTCTCAATCTATTTTCCTTGGCAATTTGCTTCATCTCAAGTTCTGCTTCCTCTTTCTTTAATGCAGCTTTTTTCTCTTCTTCCTTTCTTTCATATTTTTCCAGTTCTGATTCAGCAAACTGACGAAGTTCTTGAGATTTAAAACCATAATCCCGACCAATCTTAACGAAATGGTCTATAGTAAGCATTTTGACTTTTATCTGTAGTAATTATTGATAATTACTGATTAAAATAGTCAATAGTAGTTTCAGAGTAATTATTATACTTACTCAACTTAGAAATATTCAATATAAGTAATCACAATAGTACTGAACTTAATGTCTAAGTTCAACTAATATACAATATATTTGTAACAATATTGTATCTAAATAATACTATATCATAAATAGTTATGATATCTGTTAAATATAATGTAATTATATCACACAATTAATCTCAATATCCAATAATGTTGGGTATAATTCCTAGTAATTATATTGTTCAATGTACTAAGTCACTCTCTTAGTACCAGAAAAGTATATTAAATAATATACAATGGGTCTATTACCTCAAAGGTAGCTATAAGATTATTTATTTTGTCAATATATATATATTATATTATTATGCCCTAGGCATCTATGATAAATTGTAGTGCTACTTTCTTGGACTATCACTGCATAATTATGCAATGTCCCATATTAACCTTAAATTTCAGAAAAAATTAATTAAATTAAATTACAAGTGTATTATTGCATATAATTATCATATTATTAATGTAATATTAATATATATTATGAGGACAGACAAGCAATGATGCAACTAAAGGGTACAAACAATGTTAAGACGCAAACAAGACATTTTCACAATTAAAAATGAATTTATGAACTAAATAAAATAAGCGGAAATGTCACAGACCAAATGAAGGGTCAAGGTCTGACCGGAGGTCAACTGAATATTCAAGGTACACACAAAAAAAAATGACTGCAAAAAATGATGACGTCACAGGACTCATAACGGACGAAAATTTAATAATCATAAAATAAATGATAGTCAGAGGAGAATGGACGAAATAGTAACGAATATGGTACAGAACTGAATAAAATTATTAACTGAATACGAATAAAATACACCAATTATCTACGGGACAGTACAGCTAACGCAAAATCGTCAAACGGTAGCAGATTTGGACAACAAGTCCAATGTCAAACCTCAATGGGGTTTCCAAAGGTGCAATCGTTTAACTGCCCTAAGAAACGACCGAAATTAATTCAGGCATCGTGAGAGCCACAGAATTTAATTTCAGTTCATCCTCCCTGCCTCCCACGAATTAACAACAAATACATACGATGGAAAACAAATTTAACATATATACATGAAAATACATAGACATGCCTGATCAAAGCAAAATGGACTCAGTATTACGGTTTTGCAATGACGACAATTTAAACAGCTAGACTTATCTTTCCCGTTGCCTCGATCAGTGCTATAGGTCGTCAACAGCTAGGCTAATGCCCCTGACTGCCTGCTCCTGTAGTCCATTTCTTGTGTCTGCTTCAAATGACTTATTTTTCCCTTGGTTAGGCTTAAAAGAACGACTTCAGTTTCTCCGATAGTTTCACCTACACGAATTTCAGTGACGTCGCGTTGTTAGGCATTAGACTGAGTACTGCGTCATCTTCGAATGGGTCATGTGATCGAAAACTGATCGTAAATATTTCCTTCGAAAGTCATTCAAAAAAAATTTTTTTGTTTTTGGTTGTTTTCTCGTCCCCAGACACCGGGCACCACTGTTGCAAGTGGATCTTGTTGCAAGGCGTGGTTTGGTTAGCTCTGAATAATGTTCCATGTGATATTAATAAAACAGTTATAAATGTCTGGCCATTGTTTTATCTTCTTGATATTCT
Organism: Oreohelix idahoensis; assembly: GCA_024509875.1. Classification (NCBI taxonomy): domain Eukaryota; kingdom Metazoa; phylum Mollusca; class Gastropoda; order Stylommatophora; family Oreohelicidae; genus Oreohelix; species Oreohelix idahoensis. Next base: position 8,407 of record JAMPIV010022717.1, read on the forward strand.
TGAGTGATCGTGTATCGTGCCTTCTATGTAAGATTACGCGAATGCAGGGGTGGAAGATTCTGAACAATAATTGAACCTTGGAATATGATTGATGTGACAAGTCGGTTCCATTGAGTCCACAAATATTTAATACCGTTTACACGTCAAGACGATTCATGCATGTTGATCACAAAGGTACATATTATAACTTGAAAATATATGGCATAGATATGCAGATATCCTATCAGTCCTTGTCCAATAATCAAATTACTGTATGCAGATTGTCATAGCTGTATGCACGCGCGGTTGGGGTTTTCCAACGGCCGACAGTGAGTCTATGAGTCTGGTAAAATCAAATACTATGGACTGTAATTCATCCTTCCTTAATTTTCACTTTCGTACTGACCTTTAATCATTTCAAATCTTCGTAATAGCAATGGACTGACCCATGTCCGTACTTGCATAAAATATATCTGTATGGCAATACCATGCCCAACATTGGAAGGAGAGTCAGACGCGTCTTAACAGCTTGACGGTCAATGTGAAAAGGGTATGGTTTTCTTAGTTACCGACTGTGTCCTAAACAACGCTATACACGTCATAATCGATCGTGTATGAAGCGTTCAGTAATTGAAACATCTATCGCAATATATTAAATGTCTTAACCTTTACAATTGCACGTCTGGTAACCTTTAGCAGACGGCGTTAATATCATATACCGTAACAAGTATATGAGCATTTGAATTATCTCTTCTATTTTATAAGGCTTTATTACCAGGGTGCCCATGACGCGGCTCGCGTGCGATCATGTGGTGTGGCTCTTATTACCTACCCGAACTATATAAAATTGTTGCTGAAATTGCTGAATAATGTTTAATGTCTGATTATCTTGTCTTTTTGAACCTGACTTTGCACTTGAGTTAGGGAAGGAAAAGGCAGCGAAGAAGGGAACTAGTCACACCACCTCTCGATGCTGCACCTAGTATAGTGACGTCTCTAACACTTCCCTCCTCTACAACAGTATCTGTTATGGGACTAACTTTCACGTTTTTTTTTTCACCAATGCAATGTTACAAACAACATTATTGAGAAGGTGTGATACCAGTTAGTTTGACATATATTATAACAGTATTGAGAAGGTGTGATACCAGTTAGTTTGACATATATTATAACATTATTGAGAAGGTGTGATACCAATTAGTTTGACATATATTATAACATTATTGAGAAGGTGTGATACCAATTAGTTTGACATATATTATAACATTATTGAGAAGGTGTGATACCAGTTAGTTTGACATATATTATAACATTATTGAGAAGGTGTGATACCAGTTAGTTTGACATATATTATAACGTTATTGAGAAGGTGTGATACCAGTTAGTTTGACATATATTATAACATTATTGAGAAGGTGTGATACCAGTTAGTTTGACATATATTATAACATTATTGAGAAGGTGTGATACCAGTTAGTTTGACATATAATATAACATTATTGAGAAGGTGTGATACCAGTTAGTGTGACATATATTATAACATTATTGAGAAGGTGTGATACCAGTTAGTTTGACATATATTATAACATTATTGAGAAGGTGTGATACCAGTTAGTGTGACATATATTATAACATTATTGAGAAGGTGTGAAACCAGTTAGTTTGACATATATTATAACGTTATTGAGAAGGTGTGATACCAGTTAGTTTGACATATATTATAACATTATTGAGAAGGTGTGATACCAATTAGTTTGACATATATTATAACATTATTGAGAAGGTGTTATACCAGTTAGTTTGACATATAATATAACATTATTGAGAAGGTGTGATACCAGTTAGTTTGACACATATTATAACATTATTGAGAAGGTGTGATACCAATTAGTTTAACATATATTATAACATTATTGAGAAGGTGTGATACCAGTTAGTTTGACACATATTATAACATTATTGAGAAGGTGTGATACCAGTTAGTGTGACATATATTATAACATTATTGAGAAGGTGTGATACCAGTTAGTTTGACATATATTATAACATTATTGAGAAGGTGTGATACCAGTTAGTGTGACATATATTATAACATTATTGAGAAGGTGTGAAACCAGTTAGTTTGACATATATTATAACGTTATTGAGAAGGTGTGATACCAGTTAGTTTGACATATATTATAACATTATTGAGAAGGTGTGATACCAGTTAGTTTGACATATATTATAACATTATTGAGAAGGTGTTATACCAGTTAGTTTGACATATATTATAACATTATTGAGAAGGTGTGATACCAGTTAGTTTGACACATATTATAACATTATTGAGAAGGTGTGATACCAATTAGTTTAAGTTATATTATAACATTATTGAGAAGGTGTGATACCAGTTAGTTTGACACATATTATAACATTATTGAGAAGGTGTGATACCAATTAGTTTGACATATATTATAACATTATTGAGAATGTGTGATACCAATTAGTTTGGCATATATTATAACATCATTGAGAAGGTGTGATAGTAATTAGTTTGACATATATTATAACATTATTGAGAAAGTGTGATACCAGTTAGTTTGACATATATGATAACATTATTGAGCAGGTGTGATACCAATTAGTTTGACATAAATTATAACATTATTGAGAAGGTGTTATACCAGATAGTTTGACATATATTATAACATTATTGAGAAGGTGTGATACCAATTAGTTTGACATATATTATAACATTATTGAGAAGGTGTGATACCAATTAGTTTGACATATATTATAACATTATTGAGAAGGTGTGATACCAGTTAGTTTGACATATATTATAACATTATTGAGAAGGTGTGATACCAGTTAGTTTGACATATATTATAACATTATTGAGAAGGTGTGATACCAGTTAGTTTGACATATATTATAACATTATTGAGAAGGTGTGATACCAATTAGTTTGACTTGTATTATAACATTATTGAGAAGATGTGATACCAATTAGTTTGACATATATTATAACATTATTGAGAAGATGTGATACCAGTTAGTGTGACATATATTATAACATTATTGAGAAGATGTGATACCAATTAGTTTGACATATATTATAACATTATTGAGAAGATGTGATACCAGTTAGTGTGACATATATTATAACATTATTGAGAAGATGTGGTACCAGTTAGTTTGACATATATTATAACATTATTGAGAAGATGTGATACCAGTTAGTGTGACATATACTATAACATTATTGAGAAGATGTGATACCAGTTAGTGTGACATATATTATAACATTATTGAGAAGGTGTGATACAAATTAGTTTGACATATATTATAACATTATTGAGAAAGTGTGATACCAGTTAGTTTGACATATATTATAACATTATTGAGAAGGTGTGATACCAATTAGTTTGACATATATTATAACATTATTGAGAAGGTGTGATACCAGTTAGTTTGACATATATTATAACATTATTGAGAAGGTGTGATACCAATTAGTTTGACATATATTATAACATTATTGAGAAGGTGTGATACCAATTAGTTTGACATATATTATAACATTATTGAGAAGGTGTGATACCAATTAGTTTGACATATATTATAACATTATTGAGAAGGTGTGATACCAGTTAGTTTGACATATATTATAACATTATTGAGAAGGTGTGATACCAGTTAGTTTGACATATATTATAACATTATTGAGAAGGTGTGATACCAGTTAGTTTGACATATATTATAACATTATTGAGAAGGTGTGATACCAGTTAGTTTGACATATATTATAACATTATTGAGAAGGTGTGATACCAGTTAGTTTGACATATATTATAACATTATTGAGAAGGTGTGATACCAGTTAGTTTGACATATATTATAACATTATTGAGAAGGTGTGATACCAGTTAGTTTGACATTTATTATAACATTATTGAGAAGGTGTGATACCAGTTAGTTTGACATTTATTATAACATTATTGAGAAAGTGTGATACCAGTTAGTTTGACATATATTATAACATTATTGAGAAGGTGTGTTACCAGTTGGTGTGACATATATTATAACATTATTGAGAAGGTGTGATACCAGTTAGTTTGACATATATTATAACATTATTGAGAAGGTGTGATACCAGTTAGTGTGACATATATTATAACATTATTGAGAAGGTGTGATACCAGTTAGTGTGACATATATTATAACATTATTGAGAAGGTGTGATACCAGTTAGTGTGACATATATTATAACATGAAGATAAACAAAAGGTAGACCCATAGTAGATACTGTCGTAGAGGAGTGAAGTGTTAGAGACTTCACATACTAGATCCAACTTTAAAAGGCGGGGTGACTAGTTCCCTTTCTCGTTACCTTTGCCTTCCCTAACTCAAGAACGGAGTCATGTACCCATATACGGCTGGATTGACTGCAGCTTGATGCCGCCAGGTTTCAAACTTCGAACCCGGCAGGTTTGTCGCAAGAGAAACACGCTTTTACCACTCTACCAATCGGGCAACAAAAAATAATTTTAGACTTGAACACTCTACCCCTGACAGAATATATGAGTACTTGAACCGGCATACGACGTCAAACAAATACAGCACTTGCCATCTCATAGACCACTTGTCAACCAAATGACTCACTCTATTCCCGTCTGACCATTTATTACACATAAGGGAGGGAAACCCGAGGCCTGTAAACTGTAAATTAATATGAAACAAATATAAAGGTATGTTATCAGGCACTCGCAGGAAATAAAGAAGTAGAACACCAGACAACAGAAAAACAACAGACATGAGTGGCTTACCCAGGATTTGAACACTGGACCTTCCGTGCGACAACCCCGCCTAGCCATGCAAGCGAATCACACTATCCGCCCTGCCATCTACGCATCATCCAAAAATGATGTTTCAATGGCAGGTCAACAGTGCGAACCACAATACACGACACCAGAAGTCCACCATGGGCAGTTCAGCCTATTAATGACGCAATCACTTCTGTTGTATTTCTATCTATGTTGTATTTCTATATTTCTATACTGCTTGATAGAAATACAACTAATCTCTGGAACAAAGTGTGGGTAGAAGTGGACTGACGTAGAAACGCATGACCAGCTTTGCAGTTACTCCTTGATTGTTCTGGGAACGTGCTGCACCTTTAAGCTTAATCAGAGATGTGAGAACTCCAGTGACCTATCCGCAAAGAACTCATCAGCGGGAGTAGAAACTACTATTGGCAGCTAAGTGAAACGTATAAGCTGCCAAAGTGAACTTTTTTCATAAAACCTACTATCATTCAATGATGAACATTTTCTTTTAAACTATTCAATTATTTTAACCCTTGTTAAACTAAATGATTTGTCGTTCTGTAGGTAATTTTTATATTTGGTCCGTCTAAGTAGAGAGTGACTGTTGACTGATACACGAGAAGGTATAGAAATTAGGTTCACTGTTGGTAGGTTGGGGGAAAGATATGTCTCTGGAGTGAGTAGGTTTATGTCCTCCAGCCTATCCGTACGACTGTGCTTTGTTTCCAAGACAGTCCTTGCCTACCTATCTAAATAAGACAGGTTACTCTACACACACAACACTATGTGACAACAAGACACATACACGTGAAAAACTACGGAAAATGGGTATGGGTCTGACCAACACCCAAAGTTAAATTCTTTGTTGTTTATTTATCACTAAACTTATTACAACATCAAATACCCAAAGATATCAAGAATCATACATATAGAGGAAAAAAAGAAGAAGGATGCGCCTTCACCGTACAGAGAAACCCAAAAAAATATTAACCCAAAGGTTGAAGGTTGGCACTCTGTTACAGGAATAAACAATCTTGGTGCGATATAAGACCAAGTACCCAAAAAAAATCAAACAACCAGCTTCATAGAACTTTCCCCAGCAAAATAAAATCATCACACACTCTTTCACTCAGTGGCCACCTCTCACTCTCTTACCTATTGTCTTTCACCCGTGGGTCTGTGCTATCCCTTGTTTTATATAGAATATCCCTCTAAAATCCTTTTGACTGTGAGGGTACAAATTGGCCCCAGTTCGTTCCAAAAAAATACTAATGAGGTGAACGCCGAATTTGCTAAAATCCTCGCTAAATCATAGTAGAGGTTTAAATCCTAAAGGTTATTGTCGCTGTTCTAAACTTTAAACTTTTCCTCCGATGGGGTTGTCCACAAGGGGAGAATAAATCTAGAAACAGGAACTACACCAGGATAACCCCGGTGCGACAACGCTTGCAGTGTATGCGGGCGGGCGAGGGAGAACAGGCTTCAGGTTCCCATTCGGTCTGGAATTCTATCTGTGTACAGGTATCAATACAAACAGGTGACTAGTGTGAAAAATCGTTTATGATTTAGACCATTGAAGTGAGGTGATACTCCCAGTATCCTGATAATCTGTTTGCTCCTAACTTTAAGGATGATGATGATGGATTTTAACGGCCGACTCTTTGCCAGAGTGCCGGTCCTGCACAGTGTATCGACTAGGTACTCCACTTGAATACAACTGTCAGGTGTCGGGGGAAAAAAATGATGATCTCAGGTCTACGCCGCTGTAAAAAAAAAGGTAAAGGATCCCGTTACACGCCCATTGAGGCATATTGGGAATATGGTGTTAGGCCCATATTTTCTTGACCATCGGCACACTAGGGGTGATGTGGTCAGCATCACGCCGGCCGCCTTAACCTTCCCAGAAGTTGCTCTGGTACCCAATTGGGGCTGGGTCGACCCAGGAGCCGTTTGCGGCCTTAAAAAAATCCCACCTCATCTGGGGATCGAACCATAGACCACTGAGCTAGGAAGCCAGTGCACTAACCACTGTGCTACCGCGGCTCCCAACTACGCCGCGGTGGGCTGTTAAAAATAATATCCTGGATTTGGTAAGGCCAGTCGTTATAATTTAGAGTCACAAATTATCATCAGGCCTTATAGATTCTACATGATTGTTGATAGATAGTTTATATGTACCGATGTACAAGTACAAACATTATAAAATAAAGACCGCTGGTCGTCCACTTGGGGATCAGGTCTGCGAAAAAATACAAGCAAACATTTGTAGAAAATGCTACCATTCTATAAAGAAAATACGGACGAGGACAAGACAATCTCTCATCCGCTCTGTCAATCCTGACGAATAGACGAAATGAAAAGATTCACGTTGTTTGCCCTGCGGCAACTATACACACTCACCGAAGTTCGCTAGCCGCTGAATTTGTTCGGACCGGGTCGATAGTGACTCGCCGCACAGGTTCGCGGCCAGCGGGTCACTCGCACAGTGTTTTTTTTCCAATACGCAACACGTACAAACATAAACACCTATTCTCATTATATTTAGCTAGTAAATCGTCGGTGTCTATTACCTTGTCGTATAGGCATTAACAAAATTTAATAGACGCTATAATAACAATAATTACAAATGAAATATGAACATGTATTCTTTTCTCCTTCTGTCAGTCGTCTAACGCCTCTAAGTCCAGTCTGGTTAAAAGTCGCTTTTTATGAAAAATTGCTAGGCGTTATTTAATTTAATTCGCCTTACTAGCAAGAAAAATCTAAGTGAAGTATAAGGGTTTAACTTTAAACGGCTGTCACCGTGAAGTACTTCTAATACTTAGAACTATTTTCCTCTTACCAGAATCCAGAATGGAATCTCCACGAAATCACTTATACACAGTATTCCATAAAAGAAATTGGTTTTAGGACTACGCGCTAGACTCTTCAAATTCTGACTGACGACTGATGGCTGTTTTTTTTTTTTAAACAGCAGTATATATATATATATATATATATATATATATATCATATATATATCATATATATATCATATATATATATCATATATATATATATATATATATATATATATATATATATATATATATATATATATATATATATATATATATATATATATATATATATCATATATATATATCATATATATATCATATATATATATCATATATATATATCATATATATATATCATATATATATATCATATATATATCATATATATATATCATATATATATCATATATATATATCATATATATATCATATATATATATCATATATATATATCATAGCCTTCGGTTTGATCTCTAATGGCGTTATTTCGCACTCTTGTGTGGGACATAATTCAGGAGCTAGAGTTCCCAAGATGAAAGGCTTTGCGTCACGGTCTCTCAGAGTTTTTCGTCTGGAGCTTTGACCGAGATCAAAAGTCTTTTGTTGTTCTAGCGGGCTTTCCCCTGGAATGCCCGTGCGCGAGATCAAACGGGACTAGGGGATTTTCTAGATTTTCCTGGGTGAACTTGAAAGGTTCTGTTCCATAACTCTCACGTGCTGTCTAGCTGTCCAATGGTCAAGTAATATATGATTGACAGCTGAGCTCGCGTGAGTGAAACGAAGAATAGCCATAGCGGGATTTATTTCCTGCTATGACTGACAGGTCAAAGAAGATTGTAGACACCGCGTTTGCCAGTGTTTCAAGAAATGAGGGCAGGGACAAAAGGGTGAGCTGCAGAAAGACAGGACAGGTAGTTTTAATGCATGTTTTTAGCTAGCAAATCAGAGAGTAGCTATTAGGTTACAGTAGGCTGTTAGACTACTGTAGACTCTTTTCCATTACACGTCACATGATTATTAAATCTGTTCTTTGTTAATATACAAATTTAACTTCGATTTAATAATTTTAAATGTACTGCATGTGTGTCTCAGTCAATTTACTAAACACAGTCTAAACAGAGCTATACAAGAATAATAAGAATTCCACTGAGAAAATCAGAGGTGGGGGCTTGACGAGCTGAAAATAATAGTTGCTTAATCCTTCACAAAAGTTTCGGCAGATCACAGAATTAACGTGCTCAGCCAATGCAGCATTGTTTTCGCTTTTCTGGATGTCTTGTAAAGACTCCCTTGGGATAGAAGCGTCATTATACTTCTATCTACATCTCTGCCAAGAGTAATCTTGACGACCCACTTTAGATACTCTTGAATTTTGGTCACCGTTGGACCACTACTGCAAAGCAGGGGAGGCAATGCCGTCACACCTCTTTAATAAGTAGCGACGCTTACAGTTTCTTGTCTTTCGGGAAAGGAAAAATAATTTGACTGATAGTGATAATGAAGATGATAATGAAGATGAAGAGATGTGGATGGGGGTGGTGATGATGGCGGTGTAGGACTATGATGATGATCTTTGACGATGATAACGATGATGATGGCGGAGATGAAGATGATGATAATAATAAAAATGTCATCTCACTGCCCTCTAACAGCTCTATCACAGAAACTAAACTACTGCTGAGTGATATGAAGAAACGTAAACAGACGAGCACGTTTAGTATTACAGCCGATCCCAGATTCCCGGCATCTTCTCTTCCTGGACTGTTGCGTATGTTTATTCTAACAAAGGAAGGAATTTCTTCTCAGAAAACACGATCAGAGTTTCGAATGGGTAAATAGAAAATTAATGTGTGTGCAGTAACCTGCTTGACTTCTGTAATTGTGTGAGGATAAATTACCTGACAACTACAGTTGTAGGGGATAATGGCAGTTATGTTTATATAAAGTTACTTATAGAAGCAAAAATTGAAAACGTATATAACCGTCATGTTTTAATGCTATCTTAATGTCTATCTGTGTCCCTCCACCGTAACCAATCACCTCTTGCATTCTTTTTTTTTTTCGATAATTATTGCACGGGTTTTTAAAAAAATAAAATGTTGCCTTGTTTTGGCGAGGCGCGTCCCGTTCAACCAAATCGGTTATATTAGGGCGCATGTCCAAATATAAAAAGACCTTTATTTAACGCTAACGTGTCATGCCGTGAGGGCTTGGTCATCGTTAGGCTGTTTGTACTATACATTCAGTAACATAATCTAGCATTCTCTGAATGTGCATGCCTGCCTATCAGCCTCTATGTCTGTCTGTCTACCTGCCTGTATGTCGGTCTGCCTGCCTCTATCTGCCTGTCTGCATGTCTGTCGATGTGTCTATCTGTCTACATGCCTCGCTGTCTTGCTGTCTGTCTATCTGTCTGTCTGTCTGCCTCCCTGTCTGCCTGCATGCCTGCCTATATGTCTGTCTGCCTGCCTGTTTATCTGCCTGCCTAACGTCCGCTGTTTCTGTCTGTTTGTCTGCCTGCCAATCTGCCTCTGTGTCTGTCTGTCTGCCTGTCTCTTTCTGTCTGTCTTTCTGTGTGCATGCATGTATGTGTATATGTGTATGTATATATGCATGTATTTATGTATGTATGTATGTATCTATCTATGTGTGTAAATTTATGTAAATTTACTTTACGTAAATACTAATGATTCTCATAAATGCCATGTTGTATTTTATTATATCATGTAAGTATATATTCTGGAGAATAAAGATTCTGTGTATGACTTTGTACGTATGTATGCATGCATGTATGTATGAATGGATGTATGTATCTTTGTATGCCGTGATCGCTGACTCACTTTCTACCGCCTCATAGTTTCTCAGAGTTGACACCTGGGATACCAGGATACCGTAAGACCCAGATAAATCTGTCCAGAGAGGAGCGTTAAGAACTGCGTTTTAGGAGCGTGCGACACAAAACACATCTCCACTTCCGGGACAGGCGTTACTGTTATCCCACGCGGGCGTGACGCAGGCTTTGATACAAAATGGATTTCATAACCAGGAATATATCATATCTTCTTTGATCGTCCGATTGACAGAGGGATTAGAGCGGTGGTCTCGATTCACGGTATCGACACGCTTCAGTCTACCCAGCTGTAAATGGGTACCTGACTTTGCACTTGAGTTAGGGAAGGAAAAGGCAGCGAGGACGGGAACTGGTCGCCCCATGCCTCGATGATGGACCTAATATAGTGAGGGCTCTAACACTTCCCTCCCCTACGGCAGTATCTGCTATGGGACAACCTTTACCTTTTGCATAGATTTACACTTTCATTATGGACTGCTTTAATGAGTGCTTTGGTGTGGACTTTCTTCAAGGAGACCAATTGCAGTGACGGCTTCAAGTTCCTTCGCAGGCATAGAACAGATGATGATGATTAATAAGTAACAGTTGTCGCTCTTACTTACTTAAGAGATCTGACCCTGTGAGGGTGCGTTTTTTCTATGATGTTGACGGTTATATCTTATCATGTTTGTTATTCCCTTTACTTTTGTTTCATAATCTTCTTCTCATATTGAATTTACTGCACGTATATTTTAACATGTAATACAAATGTTGACTAATTTAGAAAGAATTTCCACAATCCCAGTTTGGCGACAACCGATCTAACCGGTGTCCACGCACTATATTGGGCTCCGTTTTCTTTCATGTCTGTTTACCAGCCGCACCAAGAGCTTTTATCCTTGACTCGGGCCAAACGGAAGTTTTATTTCGGGTCAGACTATCTTTACTGTAACCACACCCGTAACATTACTTAATTTACTTACTTTTTCCGTCCGATGTTGCCGTGAAGCATCTTGGGAAGCTGAAGTCTGCGTTCTTGAGTCAAGAGTGTGGCACTGGCAGTTGTGGCCCGTGTTGTTGTAGGATTTCTGTAATTTTGTCTATCCATCTGCTTCTTGGTATTCCCCGTGCCCTGAAACCAGATCTACTGGTGTAACCAGATCTACTGGTATAACCAGATCTATTGGTGTAACCATATCTACTGGTGTAACCAGATCTACTGGTGTAAGCTAGTAGTGGTAATTGTTCGGGCTCCATTCTCATGAGCTGGCCAAACCATTTTATTTTCTGTCTCTCTGTATACTTGATGCAAGTTGTAGTTTCTACACTTTTTCTGATGTCATAATTTCTCATTCTGTCTGTCCTGGTATTATTAAAGACTTTTCATAAGTATCTCATCTCACAGGATATGATTTAACTCTCTCGAGGTTTGGTCAGGGACCACATTTGACACTGACAGCAAAGACTTGGTAAGACAAATGGAAGATTAACATCTATTTTTCGACAGAACAAAGAACATCAGCGTTGTTGCTCATAGGTTTTTGTTTAACAAACGTTTTCGTTAATACTGATTGATTTTCAGACTGAGAATTGCCCAATACAGCTTCAAATAAGATCTGTTTAACAAAATGAAAATGTGACAGATAGATATATACCCATGTGAGCAGGACACACCAGCAGTAGATATACCCACGTGAGCAGGACACACCAGCAGTAGATATATACCCATGTGAGCAGGACACACCAGCAGTAGATATATACCCATGTTAGGAGGACACACCAGCAGTAGATATATACCCATGTGAGGAGGACACACCAGCAGTAGATATATACCCATGTGAGGAGGGCACACCAGCAGTAGATATATACCCATCTCATGAGGACACACCAGCAGTAGATATATACCCATGTGAGGAGGACACACAAGCAGTAGATATATACCCATGTGAGGAGGACACACAAGCAGTAGATATATACCCATGTGAGGAGGACACACAAGCAGTAGATATATACCCATGTGAGGAGGACACACAAGCAGTAGATATATACCAATGTGAGGAGGACACACAAGCAGTAGATATATACCCATGTGAGGAGGACACACAACCAGTAGATATATAACCAAGTGAGGAGGACACACAAGCAGTAGATATATACCCATGTGAGGAGGACACACAAGCAGTAGATATATACCCATGTGAGGAGGACGCACAAGCAGTAGATATATACCCATGTGAGGAGGACGCACAACCAGTAGATATATACCCATGTGAGGAGGACACACAACCAGTAGATATATACCCATGTGAGGAGGACACACAAGCAGTAGATATATACCCATGTGAGGAGGACGCACAAGCAGTAGATATATACCCATGTGAGGAGGACACACAAGCAGTAGATATATAACCATGTGAGGAGGACACACAAGCAGTAGATATATAACCATGTGAGGAGGACACACAAGCAGTAGATATATACCCATGTGAGGAGGACACACAAGCAGTAGATATATACCCATGTGAGGAGGACACACAAGCAGTAGATATATAACCATGTGAGGAGGACACACAAGCAGTAGATATATAACCATGTGAGGAGGACACACAAGCAGTAGATATATACCCATGTGAGGAGGACTCACAAGCAGTAGATATATACCCCTGTGAGGAGTGTCGTGAAACGAGTTGTGTAAACCCACTTCTTAGTTAAATCCCTATGTCGAGAGCCCAACCAATCAACGAGCAACGTTCACCAGTCTCTGAGACAGAATAAAATTAAACTTAAGCCCTGTTTTTTTCGGATGTGTGTCGCGGCGATCTTGTCACGCAATATGGCGGAAAAAAACAGAATAAAATTAGGCTGTACGAGGCATGGGACCAAACTGCAGACAACCAATCAGATTGCCCCGCCAGGAACCAACCAAACGCTTTCCTTGTGCAGTGGAAGTTGCTTCACCTGCCTATATAATCGGGCGAGATTTTATGCGAAAACACGCAACACCAACACGAAGCCAGATACCGACCGACTGCGGAAGAGAAGCTGTCAACCTTGATTTATTGCTTACCTGCTTGCATTGACCTAGCAGACGGCTCCGCTAGTCGAGTCACTGGCCTGTTTAAATCTTGGAGGGTTTTATTCGTGTCATCAAACCTGAGGTCGTATGTCCAGTCAATCCAGCTGCCTGGAACTTCGCAGGAGCACAGAGATTGTACCTGAGATACATCTTTAGTCCCCCTCAGTCTTGGGTGGGCTAACGAAACGATCAACAGCGGGTGTTTTGTGTCAACCAAACTAAGGAGAACAGAACGTTTTGAGAGATGAGTACATATTAGTACCATTCCTGTCAGCATTGTGAGCAAAGTAACTGTCAGTGACGAGAAAGCGAGTTAGCATAGCAAGAGACAAACATAACAGCATAGCTGATAAATTTTATATACTCAACAACACAGCTGATACATTTACTATAAGTGATTAACAGCGCAGCTGATATAAATTTGTTTCCTATAATTGGAAGACTTGTAATATATATATATAAATATATAAATATATGTAAATCACATGTAAACTTACAAATCCATTACATTCCATTGTTTCAATTTATGTCCGGTCCCTTCAGCATTTTTCAAGATCAGATCATTCACAGCCGTAACTTAGTACTCAGTAAATAGTTGATGCTCACAAAGTTGCACGGAAATTATTTGTTCATTTAATTAATTAAGTTTAATTATAATATTTGGATATAGTAAATTTACATACCCTATCTAAGTAACGCCATGGCTGATCTAGTGAAGTTCAGAACTGCGATCATGCAGATGGGTAAGGAATTAAATATGACAGGTGATGCTCTTACTCAGTATGTCACAACAGAAGTGGACAAACACATGGATAGAGAAGAAAGAAAGTTGCAATTAGAGACTGAAGCAAATAAATTAGAGGCTGATAGAGAAGCAAAGAAACTAGAGGCTGATAGAGAAGCAAAGAAACTAGAGGCTGAAGAAAGGCGGTTGCAAGCAAAAGCTGAAAGAGAAGACAAAAGACTGGAAGCTGAAAGAGAAGCCAAAAGACTGGAAGCTGAGAGAGAAGACAAAAGACTGGAAGCTGAGAGAGAAGACAAAAGACTGGATGCTGAGAGAGAAACTAAAAGGTTAGAAGCTGAGGAAAGGAAATTACAAGCAGAGAGAGACCATCAGTTGAGATTAAAAGAGCTTGAAATTCAGGCAAATACTGGCAATAATGGTGGTAGCTCACCTCACTCTGAGAGTAGTTCCATCCAGAGCACCTCAATTGGGGCCATGAATTTTCATGTGGACCCATTTGTTGAGAAACAAGACGCCATTGAGTCGTACCTGGATAGATACGAAAGACTTGCCACTACCTATGGCTTAGTAAAAGAAAAGTGGAGTCTTAAACTATCTCAGGGATTGAGAGGTGTGGCCTACGATGTATATTTGAAACTCTCAAGAGATGACCAGGAAGATTATGAAGTTCTGAAGCAGGCACTGCTTGTGAGATATGAAGAGAACTCAGAATCATATAGAAAGAAATTCCGAACAGCTAAACTTCTTCCAGGAGAAAACTATCACCAATTCTCTGCTAGATTGGAAACTTACTTGGAAAAATGGAGTAGTTTAGGAAAGTATCAGGATCTGAAAGAAATGGTAATGATGGAGCAATTGAAAGAGTCCATACCTCAAGAAATGAGGAAGTTTATCACGGAACAAGGAGCAGAGAGATTGGGAGATATTGTAACTGTTGCTGAGAGATATCAAGCAGCTCAGGCAGAATTATCAGGAAATAAGAAGAAGCAGGGTGAAAACTTCAAGTCATCACAAACTATTCCAAATATGAACAAAAAGACCATACCACAAGAAACAAACAAAGATTTGACCAAAAGGACAAAAACCCTCTAAGATCGGATAAGACACCTTACCGGAAGGAAGGAAAGTGGTGTAAAACTTGTCTAATGAGTAACCACAATACTGCAGACTGCAGAAGGAACAATCCTCCTTATTACGCTGCGTGTCTCACAACAGGGAACAAGGGAAGGAAGGAACTGGCAGTTAGTCAGAATGACCTCCATCATCCCCCTGTCTGTGAGGAAGTGACATGTAATGGCACTAAAATTCAGTGCTTATATGATTCAGGTTTGGAATTCAACTCAGTCGTGAGTGCAACCCTAGTGCACCCCGACCTACTTACCACAGAAACAGTGGACATACAAGGGGCAATGCAGGGAACCGGCACCATGACACTTCCCATAGCAAGGATCAACGTGAGAACTCGCTATGTGGAAGGAGTGATAAGAGCAGCAGTAAGTGATGATCCTATATACCCGCTGGTCATAGGATGTAAATATGTCTTTTTGGGTGACCCAATAAAACCTGTTGTCATGGCAGCAAGCCATACCAGGTCGAGCACCAAAAAGGAGGAGGGAGGTCCAATAACCATTCATCGTACAAAGATGAAAAAGGCTCAAACAGCAGACAGCACATTGAAGCCTTGTTTTGGCAAATTGCCAAAGGCCCATAACCCTCCAGAGAAAGGAGACTACTATAAGGAAAATGGCCTACTCTACAGACAAGCTGGAAAAGGACCTAAAGGGCATGGACAGCTGGTAGTGTCAAAATTCTACAGGGAGGAAATTATGGAGCAAGAGCATGCTACATCAGGCAATGGTCACAGAGGAAAAGGGGCCACTGGTCAAAATATAGCATTGCGATATTACTGGCCAGGAATAATTGAAGACATAAGTCGGTATATGAAATCCTGTTCAGAATGTAACCAGGTAACCTCATTCAGAAGTGTAGACCAGTTACAGGACCTAGGGAAGCATTGTTGCGGACGTAGGCCCACAAAGAAAATACACAAGAGAAAACAACAGGTAGATGCAGTGATAAAGAGAAAACAAAATCACAAGTCTACTGTTACACCAGTAACCATGGCAACTCTCCGTATTGTACAGAGAGGGGACGAGAGACATCCCACCCCGACTAGATATTTGTCGGAACACCCTGGCCTAGATCATTTGGAAAATTTGGTTAATCAGCAACCAGTATTAAAAATGCTGCAGAAACAAACCCGAACCATAGGAGGTAGGAACCAGGGCTGTACCAAACAGTTGATGGAGACAGGCCCCACTTCGGTATACTGCCCCTTACAATAGAAAAAGGTGTGGGTCCGGCAACGTTGTTGTATTGCCGTCCCCATACACAGTCCACTGGAAGCATTGCTGCGGACATGGACTGAACAATAGCAAGCACAAGCACTCAAGGATGAGATTGACTATCTCTTAAAAGAGAAAATTATTTCAAAGTCTGAATCTCCCTATAACTCAAGTGTGGTGCTATTAAGGAAGCCTAGTGGTGAACACAGGTTATGTATTTACTACAAGAAGCTATATGATATCACAGAATCTCAGGTGAACCCATTACCTGACACCAACCAGCTGTTCTCTACACTGAGTAAGGCTAGGTATTTATCGAAGGTAGATCTAAGCAAGGGATACTACCAAATACCAGTGAAACCAGAAGTTAGGAAAATGCTGGCATTTAGTACATCAGACGGACACTACGAGTTTAATGTACTACCCTTTGGGCTGAAAAATGCTCCAAGTATCTTTTCAAGAATGATGAGGAAATTGTTGGAACCTCTACAAAATCCCCATATCACTAACTTTATGGATGACATTCTTGTTGCTACAAACACATTTGAAGAGCATATAGTAGCGCTCTCCATGTTGTTTGACAGATTGAGAGAAACTGGATTGACTGCACGTCCAACCAAGTGCTATATCGGTTGTAAGGAGTTGGAATTCCTAGGTCACACTATTTCTACAGGTCATATGTCTCCTGACCCAAAGAATATAGAGAAGTTAAAGAAGGCACCCCGACCTCAAACGAAGAAAGATGTGAGATCATTCGTGTCATTATGTGGGTTCTATCAGAAGTACATACCCCACTTTAACTCTCTGTGTGCACCATTAACTAACTTAACGAAGAAAGGACAGCCTGACAAAATCCATTGGAATGCTGATTGTGAAAAAGCTTACACAGAGCTAAAAGCAAAACTCACCAGCAAACCCATCCTTACACTACCCGATATCACACAGGAATTTGTATTAAGGACGGACGCTAGCAGTATAGGTATTGGTGCAACTCTCTTGCAGCAATCAAAAGTCCAGCCGAAGGAACTTTTACCCGGCGCCTACGCCAGTAGGAAGCTGAATGCAGCTGAGTTGAACTACTCGACCATAGAGAAAGAATGTTTGGTTCTAATTTGGTCCATCGACAAATTTTCACCTTACCTGTATGGGACACACTTCATTGTCCAAAGCGATCAACAACCTTTAACATTCTTGGCTGCATCTAAAAAGCTAAATTCGAGATTGTTAAGTTAGAGTCTGCTTCTGGCGCCTTATTCCTTTACCGTGAATTACATTCCGGGAAGAGACAATGTAGGAACTGATTTTTTAAGTCGACACCCTATTACTCTGGAAGGACAGACGCCAAAGGATTAACTACAGCAGGGGTTTACACGTCAGCTATGACAGGTCACAGCTAAGAAAGGAGGGGGCTATGTCGTGAAACGAGTTGTGTAAACCCACTTCTTAGTTAAATCCCTATGTCGAGAGCCCAACCAATCAACGAGCAACGTTCACCAGTCTCTGAGACAGAATAAAATTAAACTTAAGCCCTGTTTTTTCGGATGTGGGTCGTGGCGATCTTGTCACGCAATATGGCGGAAAAAAACAGATCAAAATTAGGCTGTACGAGGCATGGGACCAAACTGCAGGCAACCAATCAGCTTGCCCCGCCAGGAATCAACACAACGCTTTCCTTGTGCAGTGGAAGTTGCTTCACCTGCCTATATAATCGGGCGAGATTTTATGAGAAAACACGCAACACCAACACGAAGCCAGATATCGACCGACTGCGGAAGAGGAGCTGTCAACCTTGATTTATTGCTTACCTGCGTGCATTGACTAGCAGACGGCTCCGCTAGTCGAGTCACTGGCCTGTTTAAATCTTGGAGGGTTTTATTCGTGTCATCAAACCTGAGGTCATATATCCAGTCAATCCAGCTGCCTGGAACTTCACAGAAGCACAGAGATTGTACCTGAGATACATCTTTAGTCCCCCTCAGTCTTGGGTGGGCTAACGAAACGATCAACAGCGGGTGTTTTGTGTCAACCAAACTAAGGAAAACAGAACGTTTTGAGAGATGAGTACACATTAGTACAATTCCTGTCAGCATTGTGAGCAAAGTAACTGTCAGTGACGAGAAAGCGAGTTAGCATAGCAAGAGACAAACATAACAGCATAGCTGATAAAATGTATATACTCAATTAACAACACAGCTGATACATTTACTATAAGTGATTAACAGCGCAGCTGATATAAATTTGTTTCCTATAATTGGAAGACTTGTAATATATATATAAATATATAAATATATGTGAATCATTTGTAAACTTACAAATCCATTACATTCCATTGTTTCAACATCAATCCTTCAGCACAAGAGTAGATAGTGTTTATACTAAATATATAATAAGGAAATTGTATTTGAAGACTTGTCAATTTTATCATTGTTAAGTAAAATCTGTTTCCTTGTCTTTAATATCACAGTTAGTTACACAGCGGAGGTGGCAATTTATGTCGGTCTCCTCTCTACTAATTTTTCGAGATCAGATCATTCACAGCTGTCGTGGAATATTCTAATCCACATATATAAATTATCAAGTAAATATAAAGCCTAATAAATACATATAATAAATAAAGGAAGAAGAATGGTAAAGAACAGTGCTGTCACAATGACTGTACTCGAAATCCCCTTGTTTTCTACTGCGTATGCAAATTGTAACGTTTCACGTTGATATTAAAGGCCTTCTGCAACATACACGCGTTTCCCAAACACACAATAAAATGTGCTGCCTTTCTAAGAAAAACCTTGAAATATGCAAGTTGACCTAAATTTTAAATTCCATTCATGTCTTTTTCTACACTATGTTACCAAGATCAAAAGACAGATGGACAAAAGGATAGCGAGAAGGGAGAGGCAGAAAGCCGAACACTAAACACGCTTCGCGCGATACACAAATGCTGCCATCACGCGTGTAAGACTACATGCACTAACTTTTTTTCAGACGGACAGTGATAAAATACATTACCCATCCCAGAGTTAGGTTTATAAATCCTGAAAAACTCTTATTAGA
The DNA here is from genome assembly GCA_024509875.1 of Oreohelix idahoensis. Taxonomy (NCBI): domain Eukaryota; kingdom Metazoa; phylum Mollusca; class Gastropoda; order Stylommatophora; family Oreohelicidae; genus Oreohelix; species Oreohelix idahoensis. The sequence goes on from JAMPIV010022717.1 coordinate 28,084, forward strand.
AAAGATAACATTAGATGGGTTTACGGTTGAAAACATAACAGTACCCAGACAGCACATCTTCGAAACAGGAGGTAGAAAATACATATTTTGAACGCAGCCACGTAGCTCTTTTAAATTTGTATATTTGGGTTCCTTAGGGCTTGCTGACAAAGAATATGTAAAACGTTACGCAAATAGTCCAGGAATTAATAAATTATACCCAAAATAAAATAGTGGGGATGCCTGACAGCATGGAATCGTTTCTGCTCATAAAATTTTTTTATAACGTGTTTGAAAAAAATCTTACGTTACAGAATTAGCCTACCATGTAAACTCCAAATTGATTGGAGCGCAACAAATGAAAGACTAACCACGATTGGTCGGACTATAAATACTATCTTTCGTTGTTAGGGGAGACGTGAAAAGGTAACATTTTTTCAAAGACTTGTCGAAACGTGGCCTCATTGGCTAGACTCGCTGATATACTCACTTAGGAGCGTTAGTTCGAGACCACTAGTACAAATAATCTTGATAAAGCAACAGTGCGTTGAAGCCAGCTCATATTTGTGTTAAATAAAAGCCTGGAACATAAGCAGATGGGAATTTGTGCCAGTAATTGTGCCAGAATTCATTGCTAATCAACGTATCTGTGTTTATTTCCATGAAATTGTGGTAAGCTTGAACCATTCAGTATCTTTTAATGAAAATTGAATGTAAATTGTTAATTTGTGCCTGTATATATATGTGTAGTTCAGTGGCAAACAGGAGATAAAGCCTATAATGCTCCAGCCTGAACAGAGGGTGTCGGAGGGAAGTAAAACGGCATGGAATGGCCAAATAGTACACTGACACCTGGATGATTGATTAGACAGAAATAATGCTGGAAGTGCAGAGGCGTGGTAACCATTAAGGAGGTAAATACTGGTATAAAGTATTTCAGATGAAGCTGACAGTTGGCCTAACGCTCTGAACTCAATGTTTGTGTTGTATTGTGCTCAGTGTAGAACTAGAGTATCAATTAGTTATGAAGTAGAAGGTACATCCTTCTTGTTTTCAGGGACCGTGGTCTTGATGGTACTGAGCAGCACCTGGTCAGAGCTTTGCTGAATCCAGAGTCGGACAGCATACTCCTTGGTTCATTTAGCTATCAGTGAGGTGTCTCCAGAGCCCAGAGGAGAATTCGAGCAGAGGAGTCCTTTCCTGCCGCCATCACGCAAGATAAGCTGATTTGGCCAGCTGAGCTCAACATTATGTCCCCTCATCTTGAAATGACTTTGTAAAAAATAACATTCAGAGGGGAATTTAATTGTCTTAATATCAGGAACTGAGAACATCTCCAATACTAGTCCCAAAAGACAAACTATTGAAGTCATGATGACAAATACCAACAGAGCTTGAACAAAACAAAACCAGTATTACCTCATATTACCACTACACAACTGACACACATAGGATATTTTTGATAATATATGTCACTACAATATTCACATTGATAAAGTCTGTACATATACTTGTAATTAAAATTGATTGTGATTCCTGGTTCCTTTGTATTTGAATCAGGACACATATACCTTTATGATAACAATGAATACATATTGTTATTTGAAAAGTTATCAGTGACTCCTTAAGATATTCTCATAGAGTGTTATATGTATGTGAGTGTCACAGTGTTGTCAAGAGTAGTGGATTAAATTAAATTGTTTATCTGTCTGTTGTTGTGACTTACACTTCATCATATACATACCCTAGACACATAACGTAGTCATCACACTATTCCAGAATAATTCTGACTGAGATATATAGATATGTGGTAGCAAGTAAGGTTATCTATAATACACTACTCTTAATAGATATAGATACCTTCACAGCTGATCTCAGTCAGTACACTAAGTCCCCTATAAATATTTATAACATCCCACTTCACCACAACAGCCGTAACTATACCCATGTGGGGGGGACACACGAGCAGTAGATATATACCCATGTGAGGGGGACACACAAGCAGTAGATATATACCCATGTGAGGGGGACACACCAGCAGTAGATATATACCCATGTGAGGGGGACACACCAGCAGTAGATATATACCCATGTGAGGGGGACACACCAGCAGTAGATATATACCCATGTGAGCAGGACACACAAGCAGTGGATATATAACCATGTGAGGAGGACACACAAACAGTAGATATATACCATTGTGAGCAGGACACACAAGCAGTAGATATATACCTATGTGAGCAGGACACACAAGCAGTAAATATATACCCATGTGAGCAGGACACACAAGCAGTAGATATATACCCATGTGGGCAGGACACACAAGCAGTAGATATATACCCATGTGAGCAGGACACACAAGCAGTAGATATATACCCATGTGAGCAGGACACACAAGCAGTACAACATGTACTCCAAGACTGTCAACTCCATGAGGGGAGGAGAGCTGCAGCATGACGTTCTCCAACCCCTTTGAAACTTTAGTGGGATGAGGGAAGCCTCGTACATAATATATTTTAGGCGCTGATATTTGCTCTAGCACCTGAATTTTCTTTCTTTCTTTACTGCATTTTTTCAAATACTTTCTTTATACAGTAATAATATTTGTTCAACTCAAATGTCAAGGCAGTCTTATTGTGTGGCTCTGGAACATGGACAGGTAGCAAAAACAGATGACTAAGAAATAGAGGACATTCATAAATGGGTACTTGGAAATAACAGAAGAGTTTAGATGGTATCACAAGATCACCAATATAGAACTGATGACAAGAATCAGATAAGTGTCGGTGGTGCAAGAGTTGAGAAAATGGCGTTGCTGGTGGATGGGGGCAGTCACTGAGGAAACCAGTTAATAGCATCACAAGGCAGTACTTAGTTCTGGAATCCCCAGAGTAAGATTCTCTAAATAGAGGGAAACCCCCCAAAAAAACACATGAATACAGACATACAAGAGATAAAGAATACATTTTAAAATCTTGAATGGATGGTACAGGACAGGATGGTATAACGTGAATTTGTTGAAGGTCTATGCTTCATAGGGTTGTAAAGGATGGTGATGAATGGTGATGAATGGTGATGAATGGTGAATACATACAACTTAGAGCAGTGCTTCTTAACCAGGGGTGAATGCACTCCCTGGGGGTGCGAGATCCACATTCTGGGGGTGCGAGATCCACATTCTGGGGGTGCGAGATCCACATTCTGGGGGTGCGAGATCCACATTCTGGGGGTGCGAGATCCACATTCTGGGGGTGCGAGATATGCAAGATATTTTAGAAGGCGAATCATCATAAACACAATATAATACGCAGAACTCAAATGTATTAGTATAAAACCTAACGCTACCAACGTGAATTAGATACTGAAGGTAAATACGAAAATTATCAAAACTAACTTGTATCTCTTATTCTAATTGGTGGAATATTTTGCGAGCTCGAAGATATTGGGGTGCGAGGATTGTTAAGAGAATTTATAGGGGCGCGAGGGCTTCATAGGTCGCTATAAAGGGAGGGATGCAGGATCTCTAAAGGGTTAAGAATCACTGACTTAGCGGATAACATCTCCTGCCTTTCTTACCGTTTGTCCCTGGCTTTGTAACTTTCTTGTCGGCACTGCTTTTTGTTGCCAAAACTGAGTCGGTCACTTCGGAGTGGTTATCAAGTTATTGTGAAGGATAATGACCGATAGATGATCACTGTGATGAAGTACTGAAATTCTGTTTTTCAAGAGGCCCAGTTTTCTTGTCTTTCTAAATTATTATGTGTTTGGTCTTTTTCTGTAGGTATTTCATTGCGTTTTATAAGAGGGATGACGGTAGGTTTTGTTTATACTCGCACCAGTTTCTTTTCTTTAAAGTTAATTGCGGTCACGAGGGTTTTTCTTTGTTAAAATTTATCGCGATCACGTAGTCCCAGTTTCCGTTGTTTGGCTCACGCAATATGACGCAAGTGGGAAACGCACGCGGTCGGGATAAACAGGTCGACGGGCTTTTCAAATCTATTGGTGTAGACCCAGTTATTATTTTTTTAAGTAATTCCATTGGTTTAGTTGAAAGCTGTAGTAATGACGTAGGCAGAAGTCCGCGGGGATTTTCTTGTATATAACCCCGAGCGGTCTTGTAACAGACCCCTATGCCTGATGAAATTTACTACCGTGAATCCAGCATTCATTGTCTGCTCCATGCGGAAGAAACGCAATGAATTGGTATGTGAATATTTTTATTAGAGCTGTAATATTAGTGGGGGTTTTTTTTTAATATAGAGACATAGCCGGATTCAGTTAAGTTTTCTTCGGGAGGTTAACTGATAGTTAAAACGTAAAGTGCCATCCATTACTATCTTTGTAGAAATGATGTAAAGGTAAAGTGTGCCTAATTCTTTCTAGGATAATTGGCAGAATATATAAGAGTGTGGAAAGTGAGATATCACTGGGTGGAGTTTTAGCTATTAAAGACATGGGCGCTCGGTAGTATGTAGATTGTTGTGTGAAACCACCATTTTATTCTGTATATGTACAAGTGTAATATTATGGACTCTTTTTTTGTGTGTACGAGATTTTATTGTTTGTAAATGTGGGTAACGCAGTCGGAGGGTACAGATGTAATTTATAGTGAATTATCCTGCTTAGAGGAGTAAATTATTCCTAGCGTAAGGTTAATTTAAATTGTGGGTTAAGCGAGTAAACCTCACGAGGCAATGTCTAAAAGTAGGCCAGGTATTTCGTAGAGGTATTTCCCAGGTTTTATTGTTGGACACGTGGCGAGATTGACATAACAACAGATTATAATCAGGCAGTGTCTGGGGTTTGGCTGCATACCAGAAAGATTTTAAGTTGAAGGGAAGAGGGGAGTAGAAGGGTGAGAGAGAGTGACACGTGGATAAAAATATTTTATGTATCGTTGTGCATAGCGGGTGAAGGGGTGATGTATTGAGTGAGAGGAGTTGTATTTATTTATGGGAGATATGTGTTAGTGATAAGTTATGTTGAAGTTGGTGTGCATAAGTTGTATCTTTTGTGTCCACAGCGGGTCACGGTACAGTAGCAGAGTACAGTAGCAGATTGTAGTTTGGCACATACAAATTACCAACGGCAAAGTTGAAAATAACCTACGGTCTCTTGCAGTGAAGCCCCATGCTTCAGCGGGAACGGGGTAATCTATCACAAAAATCCAGAGCTCTGAGCTCATTGTTGTTACACACGCAAATTGGCACGTGCCAGCGTTGTTGTAATTTCGGTTTTCTTCACGACCACAATAAAGTCGTTGCTCTAAACCCGAAGAGGGGTAATGGGGCCAATTTAAGAAGTTGTCCAGCCTCTGTGACGCTTCTACAGTTTGATTCAAGTGCCTCGTGCTTGATAGTCCAGTCATCAGTGCAGTTGTCAGAAACCGGGAGAGAGGGTGATCATACCTGGTTCTGATAATAAAGTCAACGAGAAAAGGCGTAAACGGAGACGCCACCTCAGCAGATGTCGAGAAGGTCAGAGAGACACTGAAGCAAAGAGAGAGAGAGAGAGGGAGAGAGGAGATAGCCGAGACCAGTAGGGTCTGATGATATATCCTCAGAGGATAGTCTTTGAGTACTAGATGTTATAAAAGTCTACTAGTGTAGCAGTCCATGTGTGTTAGTTAGCGGCGCTTATCGCCTAACGAGTTGGAAGCTATGTAAACATTCGTTTAGGCAGAGTCAACAGGACCGTGACAGTAGAAATCTTATTTGTAGTAGAGAGTGGAGGCTAAACTGATGCCCCACCAATTAGATTAAATCACTAATCATTCGATTTTTCCCCAGCAGGGTGACTGAAAGAGTGTATGTGATTTGGTTTTCCTAGTGTCTATCTATTTAATTGGTTCTTTGCTTTTTTAGGTCTGTGCAACAGTGCACGATATTTATTTCTTTGCTGTGTGATGAATTTTATTTTCTGATTTGTGTAAATAAACTATATATATACTTGTCTCTATATTAAGACAATCTCTAGACTTAAATCCACTTTGTGACTATCACATACAACTTAGATGGTAGTATCTCCTGCTTTACTTACCCTACGTTCATTAATTTGTTTCTTTCTTGTCTGCGCTGTTTGTTTTTTTTTGTTTTTTTTGCCAAAACAGAGTCGGTTACTTCGTAGTGGTTATCAAGTTATTGTGAAGGATAATGAACGAATGCTGATCACATACAACTTAGATGGTAGTATCTCCTGCTTGACTTACCGTACGTCCATTACTTTGTTTCTTTCTCGTCTGCACTGTTTTTTTTGTGTTGCCAAAACTGAGTCGGTTACTTCGTAGTGGTTATCAAGTTATTGTGAAGGATAAGTTCTTTCTTTAACTGCTCAAAATTTATGTTTAAATCACATTAATAGCACAGAAAAGACTTATAATGCAACACTAGCTTGTGCATGCGCCATAAATGTTTAGAAATGCAATGTATGCATCACCAATGGCACTAATTAATACAAAAAGCAAGAGGAGTTAATATGGTAAGGAAAGATGACCCGATATACATGATAAAATAAATTAAGCCGCAACAATTTAATATGACATCTAATATACTAGACGCTATGTAAGGTAAAAGGTAGTCACATAACAGATACTGCCTCAGAGATGTGAAGTGTTAGAGACTTGATCTCAACTTTCTGAGGTGAAGTGACAGGTTCCCCACCTCGTTACTTTTGCCTTTGTTAACTCAAGAGCAGAGTAAAGTACCCATTTACAGCTCGGTAGAATGGACCGTGACGCCCCCGAGTTTTGATCTCAGGAACTTTGCCTCAAGAAACAAACGTTCCAAACACTCAGCCACTCGACACTCCAGCCACTATTTATCACAATATAAACCCATTAGGGATTCTAAAGAACATGTGTTTCTGTTATTTAAGAGCATAGGATGCAGTAGTATGGATGTTTCAACACCAGCTTTGTAAAATGTAATATTATTCTTCTCAAAAAGGAAGTTTTATCTCGTGTTCTTCCATTGCATCATTTCTGTTTTAAGATATCATCTAATGACTAAAAGTGTCCCGAATTCAAATGTTTACTTTCCATATGAATTTGAGCTCCATTCATGCTTCCTACTTTTGTTGTACAACACGAATACTAAACTTTCATGCACATATTTAATGTTGATTCACCGCTGAGGTACAACATTACAAGACACATACATTGCAACAAAGTAATGTTAGAATGGAAAAAAAACAGGTATAGGTAGTCCCATAACAGATACTGACGTAGGGGGGTAAAGTGTTAGAGACTTCACTATACTAGGTCCAGCATCGAGAGGTGGGGTGACCAGTTCCCTTCCTCGTTGCCTTTTCATTCCCTAACTCAAGTGCAAATTCAGGTACTCATTTACAGCCGGGTAGACTGAAGCGTGTCGATATCGTGAATCGAACCCAGCACCCTTGCCGCGAGAGACCAGCGCTCTAACCACTCTGTCAATCGGACGCTCAGTTTTAGAGCATTTCAATTTAAATGAAAATGATAAATAAAGCCAAGTTTAATGTGACCTCACTGCGCTGTCCGTGTGCAATGAAGATAGTCCTTAAAAACCAAACCAAACCAAACCAAACCAAACTAAACCAAACCAAACCAAACTAAACCAAACCAAACCAAACTAAACCAAACTAAACCAAACCAAACTAAACCAAACCAAACTAAACCAAACTAAACCAAACCAAACTAAACCAAACTAAACCAAACCAAACCAAACTAAACCAAAGTAAACCAAACCAAACCAAACCAAACCAAACCAAACCACGCTGCGCTACTCGGACGACCGGAAATAACGACGCTTGTGTTTTGCTTTGGTTTTTGGTTTTAAGGACTATCTTCATTGCGCATGGACTACTCCATCAGTGCCCCGATCTCCTCTCTTAGATCACACAAGGAGGATCTCAGCACAGTGCACGAACTCCGTAGCACCGGCAATAATCTCACTGTGTGTAATTTTAGGAATCACACATTGTATAAATATTTTTGCGGTGGATAGGTTTCTAATTTTTACAATTTTGCCAGAGTAGCGGCCTTATGGCCTACTCTTTACGATTTCCAACAGCCATGGGGTTTTTAACGTGCGCAACTTGCACGCTTGACCTCCTTTTTTTCACCCTTATCCGAGAAGGCTAGGCATCCAATCTCACTACACAGGAGATCAGGGGGAGTATGACATCATTAGGATCACTGATTCTGAAAAACATTTCCGTAAATTATATTCCCTGTACTGAGAATCGAACCCGGTACCTTTAGAATTCGAGGCGGACGTCATACCTCTTATCTACCCCCTCCTCCCGACACTTGTATATCATTTGTTTAGACATAGTTCGTTCTCTATAAACTGGGAGTTAAAATATTGTCGCGATGTGGCAGCAAGTACAGCAACATAGCGTGGGATACGGAAAAATGACAGTGGCAAATTTATAAATCATGAAGGAGTTCACGATAGCCTACGCTACCCACCGCAACACCTGTCGATGAATGTAACTGTTCCAGTCCTCAAAGCATAACTAAATCTGGCCGCTCAAAGACATCAGGTGAGAAAAGTTTGAAAAGCTTCAGACCTTTCATGAGCAATCTGAGATATACTTAATAGAAGGGGCAGTCTAGATAGCGGGCAAACGCGAACAACTGAATAAAGATATGAACAAATAACACAAGAAGTTACGCCAGGCAGACAGAGCAGCACTTGGAAGTAAAGCACACAAGTACCGAAGTTCAAAAAATCAAGACTCGCCATGTAGTGCTTCTGTGACGTTCTGAGTAGCTCTGGGATTAAATCTACAAGCTATTTAAACGTGTCCTTAATATTTAGCTTTTCTTAGACGATAAATCAACCAACGTCCTTTTCAGGATGAACAAAGAAGAAGAAGACGATAAACGTTTGTTGCGATCAAAGAGTCATTCTCTGTACGCGGAAGTCTTTACTTTGCGTCAGTAGTTAAATATTTGCACATTCAAGGTGCCCAACCTGGTGACTGGGCTTCCATGAACGGGGCATATATACGCATATCCAAATACACATAATACAAACACATACATTTCAATACACGTACACACTGAGCCAGAATCTCGTACATACTTCTCAAAATCAAGTTACTTATGCATTTATACATTACGTATTCTCAATATATACACTTCCACGCTTTACGCACGTGCTGACATGGGTGCGACACACGACAACACGTTATACCTGCTGGTCTTACCAGGTTGTTATTGTCGTAGATTTGGATAGGTATTTAAGATAGATTCTGGTCCCGTCTGAATAGAACTGAAAAAGTGGTAACTCAGTGAGAGATAAGGTAAAGAAATAGATTTTCACGAGTGAATAGTTTAAAGGTAGAATCTGTCCCTCGATTGAGAAGATACTCTAGTCCAGCCTATCTTTACGACTGTAATTAGTTATCAGACAATTCTCCTTCCCGTATATATTAACATATACACTATTAACCACTCACATACACACACACAGATAAGTGACGACAACCAGACGCACAAACGGGAAACTATAGTAAATAGAGTATGGATATTGAGCTGAGCTGACCAACACAAGTAATTAAGTTTTGTTTAAAGTTTATTATCATATAAAAAAAACTCTTCATGACATCCAACATAAATATCAATAGACAAATGATAGGTTACAGAATTTTAACAAAAATTAACCCATAAGTGCAATCCCCTCTGTTGAGCCAAGATCCCGCAAGAAGAAGTTAATAACCCCAAAAGGTCAAAAGATTTGCGCTATGGTATAGGAATAGATGATACTGTAAAGAACAGAGTTCCTAGTTAATCTATTCCTGAAAAAAAGAAAACAGTATTTGCGAACAGATCAAGAAGTGCGTACAATGAGTATACAAATGAAATTATTCACTCCTCTGATTCATACTTCTGTCAATCTGTGGCCACATTCAATCTCGCTTACCTACTCGTTGTTTAACAACATCTTGAACATATCTCCATGATACATATAACTAATCCAGTGTTGGGTTTCGCCGAAATAAGCCCCAGTTCCTCCAAGACTGATTAATCCTCCTAGTGGGGAACGCTTACTTTGGTGGTGATCATTGGATAAGTTTATGTCCCATCAATTAGTCCAGGTAGAAAAATAATTACCGAGATCTAGTGTTCACAGTGTACAGCAGCTAGTAATTCCGATAGTTAAAGAGAATGTCAGGTTGGTAAATCTTTCTGGATAAATCCTCGCCCCAACCACAGTGGTCCGTAGTCGGGTAGTATTAGGTTTGATATTTCGCCACAGCGGGCTGAATGTAATGAAAATAAAAAGAAATCTGAGTATCTATATGTCCAGTTATCGTTATTCTTATTGTCATATGTTTGTACTCTCTCTCTTTCTCTCTCTCTCTCTCTCTCTCTCTCTCTCTGGGTGAAACAAGAGGGCCGAACAGGTCAACCTCGAAGACCCGATGTTACATAAGAATGTTTTGGTACTATTTGACTTAGACCCTTTTTTCTCAGATTTAGGCCGCTGGTAGGCTGGTTTGTGATCCGTACTAGATTTAGGAAGAAAATACAAAACATTTAACCATAACATCAATATTCTATCCTAACCCGCGTAAAGGTATAATCTCTTATCCACTCGGTTATTAAATCAGATTAGAAACCACAAGTGTCTAGCTTATCTTATCGTTTTTAACACGTGAAATAAGCGCTAGTCATTTACAAAATTACACTTAATGAATTAGAAACAAATATAGATTCCGTCAGTAGTCAATCGCCTAGTGCATTTACTAGTCAATTAAAACATCTCTTTCTGGGTGATAGCGAGTAATTAAATTTACGTTACAGCTGGAAAAATTAGCTATTTGTTATTTAATACGCCAGTCAATTAACACAGAAAATCTTAATGAAATCTAATGAAGAACTTTAACACGTTAAATCACTTAAATGCTAATATATATTATTATTACCGCAAAACAGAAAAATGAAACTATCTCCACGAAATCTAAGTAATCCACTGTGTACAAAGGCTCTATGATATCGAGCTAGATATTTTTCAAAAAAAATCATGAAGCGACTAGATACCTGATTTTAAGGGATGGAGTATTTATACACGAAAAGTGTTGTTTTCGCTGAGAGATGACGAAAGTCACACCTTGGGCAATCAGAAGAAATGAACGGGGTTTTCTTCCTGTCGTAGATTTTTGATAGGAGAATTAAGACTTGGGTTGGTCCCTTCTGAATAGGTTAGAATAGGTGATAGACACAGTGAGACGTGACGACAGTTAAACACACAGACGTGGGAAATCTATAACAATGAATATATATATATATATATATATATATATATATATATATATATATATATATATATATATATATATATATATATATATACTAGAACGAGCTGACCAACGCACTGATTTAGTTCAAGAGAGATTTTAATTATCATCTAAAAATCTTCTAACAACACCCAAAAAAAATACATCAAGGAAAACATATACAAATAGTCATAAAATTCAAGAAAATGCTACAAGGATGATAGCCCCGTTATGATCTTAACTCTAGGTTTAGCCCACAGCCCCGTTAGGATGACAGATGATGGCCCAAAGAGTTATAGATGCATATGGTTAGGGTCTAATATTGTCCCCTTTCTTGAAGGTAAGAACTGACTTATGACAGCAGTATCTATTCTAAAGGAACAATTAAATTAAGCGGCAAGTCTGTCATAAGGAAAAATTTCAAAGTGAGTGCATTAAACAACGAACATCCTTCCGTCACTTTCACTCGGTTCTTTCATCAGGGTACCCTGGCTTTCATGCTTACCTAAAAAACTTGATGTTGATCACCGTCTGGCGCAACCTTAGGACACTTCTCTACAGTGAATCTGGATTCTTTGGATAAAGCGAATCCCAGCTCTGCAAACACAGGTTTCTTCCACTGTCTTCGGGAAGCGTTCACTTTACCAGTTTAAATTTTAGATTTACTGTTAATGTCACTTGAATCAGTTTTGGGTAGGCGAGTTTAAACGGGCACACAGAGTCTAAAACACGAGGATTCCCTTACTTTGGAAAAAGATGACCAGTGGACAACTGCTCTCAACAGACAGTCTTGGTTCACTATCCACTCTTTCGATAATGTCGGAAATGTTAATGTTATTTCTTGAAGTTTATTCTCGCCGCCAGGCAGCATGTATATTTCAATTTGAGAAGAAATATGAACTGGCTCAGAAGCCCAGTATAAACATTAGTCTTTAGCAACCGTTAGTGGGATTGGTATTACTGTTTATCTCTGATGGCACATGCACTGTCAGACCAGTGTTACTTAAAAAAACCCACGTGGTTAAAGATAGGAAATGTCTATGCTTCTCACAAGTATGTCTCTTTACTAAACGCCGGCAAATTGGGTTTACCCCAGTATTCGCTGAATGAAGAAGAACAACATATAATATAATATACAGAATATGTACTCGTTATAACTTACATTTTAAACGGCAAGCCTACAGCTTGACTTATATTTAAAGCTTCCCGTGAAATAAGTTATATAAAAAAATCCCTCATCATGAATTAGGAATATCTGCGTATTTCCGTCACCACTCATGATGCATCTAGCATTTATAAGTTTGTTTAGAAAAATATACTCGACTGAGTAGTTAGCAGTTAAATTAAATTCATTTTGGCTACATGTTTGTTAAGCTAGAAATATAATTTATTCTGCTTTCCACTGTATGCGTCACTAGAAAATAATACATACTTATAAATTAATCGCTCTGCACCAAATCTAACTAGGGAAATAAATAAGCGATTAACCACTTTAAACATTTCGCAAAATTACTAGATATACTAGATATAATATTTTACCTCAAACAGAACTACGTATCACAACGAAACTAAGAGACATCACTTATAAGTTTAAGTGTTCTAGAACGAAGTGACCACGTCTACTGTAAAATGGAGAAATGAGTGAAGTTAGTTTTAAACTCGAGCCAATATCTTAAAATAGACAAAGGGCCCCAACTTATTTCGCAAACGAAATAATCTCCCCTTTTACGTGTAAAACACCTTACGTCAACTAGAAGACACCCATGAACTGACACTTCTACTACTTCACGCCTAACGCTGATCAGCATGCCGTACCTGCCATCAGTGACCGAGAGTGCGCGTGTCAGTTGCCAATCTCAGACAACCGTCTGCAGTGCATGGGCGATTTCCACACTCCGCCGGAGCTATTCTGACGAAAGCTCTCATAATTGCTGCAAAATGTAGACCATCCGTCTGCCGTGCCGAGAGTAATCTCACCCTTCGCCGGGCTATCCCGACGAAACTCTCGCGGTTTTCTGCAAAATGTAGACAATCCGTCTGCCTGCCATGTCCGACGGAGCGAATTCTCACACCCCAGGCCCAGAAATCTGGTCAGGCAGCGCTCTGACCGGGAAAACTGCAGACGAATGTCTGGCGAGAACCTTATATTCACAGCTATCGTTCGACCGGCAGAGACTGACATCTATGTAATACCATCACTAGTGCGATTCTCAGTTTTGAGAAAAGAAACAGGTAAACGTTAAGGATGGGGAAGAAAATATGTTTTTCGCAAACGAATGAATGCGAAAAAAATACAGGAAAATGTAAAGAAATATAGAGGATACGGGTGGGAGAAACAAAGAAGAGGGTATAGGCAATTTAATGATCATAACCTATGTGACACTTCCGAGATAGATATTTCCTCCGTTCGTTCTGTTTCGCCATTGAGTCGACGACAAAGGCTTCTGATCTCGGCGGTCGTCTCCCTGTCTGTACCATATCACAGGATTCGCTCGAGCTTGTATGAAACTTCAAAGCGGTTTACTTCCCGCGTGTTTTGGGCCCGTCCATTTCTGCATGCGAGCTCCAGGCAAACGCCTTAGGTTCGTCCCCTTTACAGGAATGACATTTACACATCTAAATAGCCGCACGTTAGCGCGTGGAACAAGGCAAGTAGGCGTGGCTAAAACTATGAGTTAGACAGCTAGCGAGAAAGGCATGAATTATGCGTAACAAACGTGCATACTAATTGAGGAAAGCAAGGTGGAACTAGTTTGTTGAATGGAATGAGGAGCGACGGTGGGAATCAGGCGGACTGATCAATGTCGTCTATTCTCATAACCTGTCACAGTTATCAAGTTAAAAGATCGTACTTTTTGTGTCTCGTTTTTATACGTGCGGAAAAAAGCAGGTACTTTTATGTCAACACACGAGAACAATACAATAGCTCACTCACACAAAAATGTAAATTATATAACAAAGAATACCTAATGGCAACAAACACTAATCTAGTAAACTGTAGACAATAAATGTCTAAAGCTAACGCAAACTAATCTTGTAAATGTAGACAGACCATGAAGGAAAGGGGTAAATAGAAAAAAGGAACGTCCCCTATGTTCACACCGAGCCTTAAGCGCTCGGAAAGCTGAAATAGAAGAAGAGAAGACGAAAAGAATAAAAAAAAGGGATGCAGGAAGAAGAAGACGACGCAGAAGGAGACGAAGAAGAAGAAGAAGAAATAATAATGATGATGATGATTGATAATGATGATTGATGACGATAATGATGATGATGATGATAATGAATAAAGATGATGATAATGATGGTGATTGTGGCGTGGATAGTCTTCCCTATTCCTCAATAGCGGTCCAATAATGGCCAAACTTAATAATGATGAGGGTATTCAAAGGTTTAACCTTCGCTCAAGATTTACTTTCAGTTAAGAGCCAGGAATACATTAACTGTGTTGATTTTGAAAAGGCTTTTGACAGCATACACAGGGACAGCCTATGGAAAATACTGAGGACTTATGGAATTTCCGGCTGTAAAAAATAAAGTGGTTGATAAAGGGCATCCCTGTCGCACTCCTGTCTTCATCTGAAAAGTTTAGATTGCAACCTAACTTTTTAGGTGAAGACAGGATTACGAAAGGGACGTCCCTTATCAACCACTTTATTTTTGACAGTCATAGACTGAATAATGCGCCAGGCAACAGAGGGCAGTACAAGAGGAATCAGATGGACAACATTTTCTACACTGGAATATCTGAAATATGCAGATGACATTGCACTACTAGCACATTCACATCAACGCATTCAATAAAAAATAGATCGACTTAATAAGTATAGCCAGCAGGTGGGTCTGAACATCAATCTAAAGAATACAGAGGTCATGACACTCGATGTGAGCGATCCTGAGCCGATAACAATAAGGAATCAGAAGCTAGAACAGACAGACATATTTACATACCTAGGATGCATAGTAACACCAGACGGCGGAACAAGCAAAGACATCAACAACAGAATGAATGCAGCGAGAACAGCCTTTGATAATTATCATAACAGCCTTTGATAATTTAAGCAACATCTGGAAGTCTTCTCAGTACAGCACAAACACCAAATTAAGATTATACTAGCAATAACCCGTCAAACTTGACGGGTTTTTAATTATAGTGTGCTATTTCCGTTCCCGGATGAACAGATAGAAGTACATTCTTAGAGTGTTTTTGGTTTCTTTCCATTATACAGTGTAATCAAACTGTTCACGAACACGGTCATTTGAACGCTTTTCTTTGTTGATTGTAACTATTTTCGGGAAAGTATATAATGAAAACAATACCATTTTTCAACACGGTTGCATTCCTCAGCTGTGACAGCGTACACACGGCGAGAATTGTGTTATTTTAGATTCAATTTAAAAGTTCTTTGATGACAACATTTCGTGTGAAAGTGCGTGGATTGTTTTCAAAGAGTGTTCACTGATAATAAGTGGTTTTAACAAAAACTTTCAAGTTTTCATGATTTGTACATCGGGTGAGGGCTCATGCACACCAATTTTTATGCACTTTTTCTTTGTCAAGCGCTACTAATTTCGTGAATGAAAAAAAAAAATAAAATAAAACCAAAGTATTTGTTTTATATAACACTCACGCCGCGCAAGTTGCACACCGTGCGTTGCGCACTTTTTTTTCTGGCGCGAGTTACTATTTTGAGTGAGACCGATCGACGTAACATACATTGATAATTATGTTATAGTCCGTTCGGAAATTCGTGCCCACAGAAAGCGTCAATTTTCTCCAAAACTGTTTGTTGTATGGACATGAATTTTTGCATGCAGTCTTAGATTTTCCATGCAGTTATTAATATATTTTTTGCCCTTACAAAACTCATGTCATGTTCGAATTTTCTTCTTTCATCATCATCTCAGCCCGTAACCCGTCATGGTTCGTAGGGGTGCCATGGTGGAAGCATCAGCAGACAGGGTCCTCCACTGCTCTCTATCCTCAGCAATGCGTACAAGTGTGGAAAAACCGTGTCCTGCCCATTCTTTGATGTTATCAGCCCAGGATTTTCTCTGCCTTCCTCTTCTCCGTTTGCCTTCGACTGTTCCCTGAAGGATCGTTTTCGAAAGGGAGTCATGACGAGTTACATGCCCAAACCAGGCAAGCTTTCGACGTTTCACTATTGACAAAAGTGGTTCTTGGTGGCCTGCATAGGTGTTTATCTTCTCTCTAACATAGACATCTGTTTTGTGCTCTTTATAGCAAATGCGCAAAATTCTTCTATAACATTTATGCTCGAAAGCCTGAATCCTTCGCTCCGTATCTGCAGTGAGTGTCCAGCCCTCACACCCATACAAGAGAATAGATAATACAAGTGATTTGTATAATTTGATCTTCACAGGAAAACTGATGTTACTTTTCTAGATCACATTCAACCTTGTCATGGCAGCTGAGGCGATCTCAAGTCTTGTCTTGATTTCTTTAATTGATCTTCCATCACTACATATAGTGGACCCGAGATATTTAAAGGTGTTAACTTCTTCTAACGTTTGCCCATTTAACGTAATGTTGGTCGGAACATGTTTCTTATGGCTATTCACCAATATCTTGCTTTTTTCTATATTAATTTCCATCCCATACGTTCTTGTTACTTTCTCCAGTCTAGAGGTAAGGTCTTGAAGTTCTGATTTCTTCTTTACGTTATATAAAAAACTCTTACTGTTGTCTGGGTTAATTTTTAGTAGTTTTACACGAAAGTTACAAGATCCGTTCAAAAATATTTTTTTTTGGTTTGAATTAGTTACTCGCGACTGTGTACAATAGGTGCGCACTCGTGCGGACATGTAGTCACTACACTAATTAAAAAAAATATATATTTTTGAACGGATCTTGTAACTTTCCTGTAAAAGTACTAAAAATTAACCCAGACAATAGTAAGAGTTTTTTATACGTAAAGAAGAAAAGTCGAACATGACATGAGTTTTGTAAGGGCAAAAAATATATTAATACTTACTTACTTACTTAGTCGTTCCCCTTCTACCGTGAGGTCTAGAGGTCTGGAAGAGAGAGCGCCAGACTATCCTATCGGCTGTCTTCCTCCTGGCCTGGTTCCATTCTAGTCCTCGATCCTTCAAAGATTGTCTAATGTTGTCCTCCCAGCGGACTCTGGGTCGTCCTCGGGGTCTTCATCCTTGGCTCTTTGTTTCCCATGCTTGTCGTGGTAGCCGATCTTCTCCCATTCTGCAGACATGGCCAAACCATCTTAGTTGGGACTGTTCTACTTGGGTCTGCAGGGGGTAGGATTTAAGGCCTTGACGTATCGTCTGGTTGCGTACCATGTCTCTTCTTGTTACTTCAACCACCTTCCTAAGATACCTCATTTCTGAGGTTTGGATCTGGCTTTTATGGGCTGTAGTCATTGCCCATGACTCGCATCCGTATGTCAAGACTGGGACATAGGTGGAGCGGTATACAGCCATCTTCGTTTTCTTACCAACCTCTCTCTTGCTGAGGAATCCTCGATTTATGGCCTGAAAAAGTCTCACAGCTGCTGCTTTTCGAGTGGCCAACTCTTCTTTGATGCCTCCCTTTCGGTCTATAATAGCTCCGAGGTATTTAAAGTGGTCGACCTGCTCCAGGACCTGTTCTCCCAACTTAATCGGATGTTTTCTTTCTTCTCGTGATATCACCATGGATTTTGTTTTAGAGCTGCTTATGACCATCCCTCTCTTCTCCAGCTCTTCCTTCCAGACTTGCAGGTTGCATTGGAGATGTGCCTCTGATTTAGCAATCAGGGCAACATCATAGCAAATGCCAGCTCCGAAATATAGACCTGTCTCATCTTCCAGTACCCCACTGAATACTTTCTTGTTCTCTCCTTACATGCCTTGATGACATCGTCCATAAGGAGTATGAAGAGGTAAGGTGATAGGATATCACCTTTTCTTACACCAGTGGTGGTCCTGAACTCTTCTGACTTATGGTTTGCTGTCCTCACATAATTTCTGCAAGACTTGTAGAAGCTCTGTATAGCATGAATCAGAGGTGCTGGAATATTCTTCCTTGCCAAACAGTCCCAAAGTTTGCTCCAGGGGACCCTGTCAAACGCCTTTTCCAGATCTATGAAACAAAGATGCATCTCACTCTTATACTCAAGGGCCTTTTCACTCAGCTGTCTGAGTGTGAAGATTAGGTCTTGAGTACTTCGGTTTGCTCGGAATCCGCACTGGACCTCATCCAATTGTGGCTCAGCTAGGCGTCGGAGTCTCTGCTCTAGGATTCTAGAGTAGATTTTACCAGGGACACTGAGAAGAGATATGCCTCTATGGTTTCCACACTGTCGATTGTCACCCTTTTTGAAAATTGGTGTTATGATGGCAATCTCCCAATCCTTTGGTATGGTCTTGTTGTACCACGCTGCCTGTAAAACCCTTAAGAGTAATAGGTCGCCTGATGCTCCCATGAACTTAACCATTTCTGGTGTTATACCATCATGCCCTGCTGCTTTGCCCATCTTGATTTTCTCCAGTGCTGCCTTCAGTTCTTCCATCTTTATGTCATCTTCACCATCATTGGTTTCCTCTTCTGTGCTAGTGGTTATCATTTCTGATGCTTCACCATGCTCACCATCCAGGAGTTCTGAGAAATATTCTTTCCATCTTCCCATTACTTCCTTCGGGGCAGTAAGCAATTTGCCTTGCTTGTCCTTTATAAATTTGAGAGGGCATTGTTTTTTCCTTCCTCATGTTCTTTAGGGTCTTATAGAACAATTTCTGGTTTTCTTGTGCATCTTTTTCTAGCTTTTCTCCAAATTCTTCCCAGGACTTCTGTTTTGCTGCTATCACTTTGTTCTTTGCTTCTGTTCTGAGTGTCACATATTCTCTATATTTTTCCATTTGTCCTGTTGTGTTTTTAGCTCCTAAGTATTGTTTCCATGCCATTTTCTTCTCTCTTATTTTCTCTTTGACTTCCTCTGTCCACCAAGGTGTCCTCTTTCTCTTGTTCCCAAGTCGGACTTCACCGCATGCTTCTGCAGCAGCTGTCTTTATGATATCCTTGAATTTATTCCAGAGGTTTCCAAGTCATCAGGTCGTTCTTCTGTGTTGCTCACCGCTGCAGCAATAAGCCCCTGATATCTGGTCTTAATTTCTGGCTCTCTCAGCTTGTAGGTCCTAATGCTCATTTCTCCTGCTCGTTTACTTGGTTTCTTGCGTGATGTTGGACAGTTCCTAGGCTGAGCAACTCTTTCAGTTGTTCTTTTGATTGTTAGCAGGTAGTGATCACTTCCAATCTCTGGCCCCCTCCAGACTCTAGCATCTCGGACATATTTGAATGAGCTTCTCCGAACAATGGCATAGTCGATCACTGACTTCTCATTCTTTGTTGGTTCACATCTAGTGTATGCATGTATGCGCTTATGGGGGAACTTTGTGTTTGTAATGATCAGATTCTGCTCACTGCAGAATCTAAGGAGTCGTTTTCCATTGTCATTGAGAGTATCTTCTCCATATCTTCCGATAACTCCACCCCATCTAGCATGGTCATTTCCAACTCTGGCATTAAAATCTCCGAGCATGATAATTTCATCTAGGCAGTCATCCACTGTCCTTTGAAGCAGCTCGAAGAATTCCTCCTTGACCTCTGCTCTCTCATCCTCATTTGGCCCATACACTATGACCAGGTTGACTATGGTTTCTCCTTCTTTTAGTTTAACAACCATAATGCGCTCCGAGACAAAGTTCCATCCCTTGATACTATCTTTTTGATTTTGGGCCACAATGCAACCCACGCCCCCTTTAGCTCTTTCAAATATATTAATAACTGCATGAAAAATCTAAGACTGCATGCAAAAATTCATGTCCATACAACAAAGTTTTGGAGAAAATTGACGCTTTCTGTGGGCACGAATTTCCGAACGGACTATAGTTGGGATGGGATGGGATGAGAGATGTGTACTTTCTGTGCCTTTCTATAGTGCGCAATGCTGGAGAATAACAGAGAAGGAAATGTCGAAACTGTCCTCTTTCTACACAATCTCCCTGGGGAAATTCTCCGAATCTGTTGGCCGTATACCACCACCAACCAATAGCTTCTTACTAGGAACAACCATGAGGACATGCACACCATCATAGCTGGCAGACGCTGGAGTTGGTTTGGCCACGTCCTCAGAAGAGACCCCGATGCCATCATAAGGACATATATGCTATGGACCCCTGAAGGAAAGCAAAAGAGAGGCCGACCAAAAACAAACTTGGTAAAATGACTGTGTTTTATTTTACAAACATGGTACAGGAAACTTTAAGACACTAACCTTGATTAAAATATCGAATAATTGATCTGTATAAATTTCTCCAGGCGTGAATGTTTAATCTGGTCACTTCTACTTCCTGATTAACAAATATGGTGAGGATTGACGATAATAACAAATATAGTGAAAACAGCGATGACCTTTACCTCGTGACAAGGTGAAAGATTTTTGATGATTTAAATCTAACATTATAATTCCATTAAATGAAGAGCAATAGAGCAGGACCGCGAAATTCTTTTTTAGGACTAAATGGGTCGGTTAAATATTGACATCATTCAGGCAGAACGTGCAGGCATCTGGATGCACGTCTTTGTGTGGCTTGAACAAATAAGTCCATTATGCCAGCACCATTGGAGATTGCACTAAAGAGGAAAGCAGACTGCATGAGATTTTTTTTATTCGAAACAGCTGAACTGTTAAGTTGAACAGTAGATGAAGGGGTGTTTCTATGTGGGACTTTTTATTTTCTGAGTACTTGTGTTCCGGACTGTTGAATGCGGTAAGGAGAGACAGCGCTTAAATTGTACTGGTTTTGTCTACTAATCCTTCTTATTTATCTATCTATCTATCTTTCTATCTATATATCTATCTGTCTGTCTGTCTGTTTGTCTGCCTGTCCGTCCGTCCGTCTGTCCGTCTGTCTGTCGAAAAGCAGTGTATAGATAAATTTTACAGATACACGAGACACATAACACAACAGTGGACTGTCCGGAATAACAAAATACAAGCAACAATATATAAAACTTTGTAACAGTTGAATAACGCAAAGAAGGGTAGTTATCAGTATTAAAAATAAAGTCTCGAAATATTCATCTATCCACAATATAGTATTTGCGACACACGCTTTATGTGCCTGAAAAAAAAAATCTTAGATCAGCTTGTATTGTTGCCTGCTAATAACCAGCACTGGGGGTAAGGGTTATGTGATCATTTTTTTTTTCTTAAATCCTTCCAGAACACAAGTCACTTAATGACTGTTCGTACCTTGGGCTGTCGTGTTCGATCAGCTCAGGATCCTTAACGCTGTCATCGGCTCTCTCTTTATGATTTGTTTTCACTTATTTCTAGGCCTTACCATTTCTTTTATTTCTACATCTTAGACCCATGACGGACCCTGTGTCTAGGTTGAACGGGGTGCGACTCGCCAAATCGAAGCAAAATGTTATTTTTTTAAACGTTAACACTAATGCAGTTCGTTATGTGCCCCATATGTTTGTTCGCTTATATTTATCATTACCGGTGTTTTAATGATTACTGTACTGTACTAGATAATAAAGAAATATATATATATATATATACCTCTTTGACAAATTTAACAGCTGAACTCAGGCCTGGGACCATTTACCTGCATTTAATTGATAACTTGTTAACTGTAGGGCGAAAGAGGATCGGGTATCTGACTAACTGTGTCAACGGCAAATCGTATAAATAAAGGTTCTCCCAGTCAGGTGACAAATGTAGACAAAGTTTCTGATACCCACGTCGATGTCAATGAAGCTGTTCGAAAATGTATACACAACTCAACAGAAAAATGCACGGGTGCAATTCATATACACGTAAAGAAAATAACAGGTTATCGGGATCCACTTTCAATATTGCTACACATGCGTTAAGCGTCCAACTGACAGAGTGGTTATAGCGCTGATCTCTCGCTTCAAATGTCCCTGGTTCGGTTCACAGTATCGACGCGCTCCAATCTAACCAGCTGTAAATTGGTACTTAACTTTGCTCTTGAGCTAGGGACGGAAAAGGCAACGAGGAAGAGAACTGGTCACCCCACCTCTCGATGCTTGACCTTGTATATGGAAGTCTCTAACACTTCACTCCCCTATGACAGTATCTGCTATGAGACTACCACGTGCGCTCAAGAATATAGAAAAAAAAATTTGTTGCATAGAGTAAAAGTGGATATTGATGGATCTACTTGATCGGTGGAAGGGAACGGAGAGGAAGAAAATGAGAACGAGTATGATTCATAAATCGCGCGTCTAAGTTCTCTCCCGTCATTTCTTGACAGGTCTCTTGCTAGCAATAGCGATAAATTTCATGTTTAGATTATTTCCCCTGGAAAAAAATATTACCTCTCATAAAACTTCACCCATAACAATATCTCATATAACAAGTTCCTGTCTATAACGTAACGGGAAAAAATATAACACACGTAAAGGTATATTTCAGGTACTCGTGAGAAATAAAGAAGCTGAAAACTTGACAACAGAAAATGAACAGAAGTGATAGGCTCGCCGGAGAATCGAACTGGGAATTCCGAACGGCAAATCCGCCTAGCCACGGAAGCGAATCACAATATCCTCCCTGCCAAGTAAGCACCACAAAAATAGTGCTTCGTGAGCCTGTAGTTGGCGAGGAGGATAGTGTGATTCGCTGATACCCTGATACCGTCACAAGAACTGCTATGCTATGGATCCCAGAAAGAAGGTGAAAGAGAGGCATACCAACGACAGCCTGACGGAGAACTGTTGAGGTAGAGATGCATAGCATGAACCAGAGTTGGGGCACTGCACGAAGGATGGCCACCGACCGAGTAAAGTTGGGACAGTTTGTTACTGCTCTACAAGATGTCACTAGTCGTGATGGCCACCGACCGAGTAAAGTTGGGACAGTTTGTTACTACTCTACAAGATGTCACTAGTCGTGATGGCCACCGACCGAGTAAAGTAGGGACAGTTTGTTACTGCTCTACAAGATGTCACTAGTCGTGATGGCCACAGACCGAATAAAGTTGGGACAGTTTGTTACTACTCTACAAGATGTCACTAGTCGTGATGGCCACCGACCGAGTAAAGTTGGGACAGTTTGTTACTACTCTACAAGATGTCACTAGTCGTGATGGCCACCGACCGAGTAAAGTGGGACAGTTTGTTACTGCTCTACAAGATGTTACTAGTCGTGATGGCCACCGACCGAGTAAAGTGGGACAGTCTGTTACTTTTCTACAACATGTCACTAGTCGTGATGGCCACTGACTGCTTTCATAGTCAGGGGCTAAGGATCCAAGGCAATCATTTGGACATATAAATAACCATAAAACTTTGTTAATTAAATACATTTTTTTTTAAAGTTGAAGAGAAGCTTGGAAGATGACGTCACGATATTTAATAGCCTCTAAGTGTGTATCATAAATAAAGGCGCCAGACAGAAAACGTTGAAGACTGTCACTGCCTACGTCCGATGCGGAAATAACGTATGATCTTCTTCTTCACTTTCAACCGTCAACTTGAATATGTTCAAAGAAAACATTTCGTCAGCTTGAGGTTATTGGTATCGCTGTAAAGTTTTTCTAGGAATGGTACTGGTGGTAGCCATATGCGCTTTCTCTGTTCCTCATATGTTGGGCACCATTGAAGTAGATGTTCATAGTCATTTTATCAGTGTCACAGTTGTCACTGAGAGACCTACACTAGTATTATCTGTGCTATTGTTAGAACGGGATAAACAGTTAGGACAGCTCACAAAGGAAAAAATAATGAATGAAAATAATAATAAATTGCTACTGACAACAGTTCAAGGTAACAGCTCACGTTTACTAAAAGTGAGTGATCATCTAGAGACGTAAATAGAATGTTCGAGAACAGCGAAGATTGACCAATAAATTTAATCCAAAAGATTTGGGTTAACGAATCAGAGAGTGGCAGGGAAACACACCACGCTGAGATGACCAGAGGTCATTAGTTAGTCATGAATTAGTTAGTTGGAGATTTAGTTAGTGAGAGTGTGTGCTGAGAAGTTTCGAGCAGCTGTGCGGACAGGTTGTATGTCTGTGGTTTTACAGACTGGCTCTTATGAGTATATACATATGTCCAGCTACTTCCCAGCAAGTGTTAGTCTATGAAGGAGATAGATGTTATTTCTGTGGTATACAGTGAGTGTTTATTTCTATAGGAGATCAGAGATTATGCTCTCTCTTGTAAGTATCTGATGTGAGTACATATAATTGTAGTGGGTTTAGATGGTATGAATGTTGGTGTTATTGTTATAGTGTAACTGAGTGAGGTCAAGCTGTGAAGGCCTCTGAGTCTAATAGATAATAAGGGTGTGTTCTCAGAGAGCCTTTCTGCTACCACCCTAAGATCTCACTCAGACTTATTTTTGACTAGTATGTCTGACAGCTACATCTAATGTCTAGGGTAATGAAATTGTGGTATAATAAAATGACAACAAATACACTTAAGAACTCTATGAAAAGTAATTAACAACACCCAGAGTTAAGTTTAAAATGTGAAATCTTTTTTACAATTTATTTGTTACAGTATCAAAATTGTGTGTATACCGGAATATTGAACTCAAAATAATAATTCAAAGTATTTACATAAAATTGATTCATTTTATAACTGAGTATATTCTTATTCATAACTGTAATTAATTGTGTCAATCTGGAACAGTGTCAATTTATTCTTGCTCCAATGAATGGGTATTGATTACAAGAACGTTTTTCTTCATCACAATCTGAATGATCTAATACACATTTCGGGAACTGAGAGTAGTTGAGTTTGATATATCAAGTGCCCGGAGACAATTTCTTAACTGAGTGGTGCCTGGTATGCAGGATGAATTTTGGTTAGATCACCAGCCTCCACTGCCAAGTAAGGATTCTGCTCTTGCAATATAACACGATAACACGGAGGCACACAGTCGATACTGCCTCAATTCTTTAGATGCAGAAATATAGACAGGTAAAGGTTGACCTGGGCTCACTTTGAGTCATAGATGAAACCCTGGAACGATATAAATGCGTCCTACTCAACCTCTCATATAACTCTCTCTTTCCCTAACTACTAAACATTTTTAATCATATTCAGACTCAGCATGGTAACTAAACAATTAGTTAACGTTCTTAATTGGTTTGTTACCCCATTCATGGTCAAATAAACTTCAAACTACAGTTTGACACTTTCCTTGACAAAGGAAACATTTTAAGTTAATAATATCAAGTCATGTACAATCACGGTGACTTGCTGAAGAAGACGGCCAGTGGTTTGCCTGGTCTTATGTCATAATACTGTACAACAATTTCCCCATTTATATTTAATTTTACTTTCTCCCAAAATGTCAGAAAGCCTGTCTGGCTTTTCTACAACATGTTAATATATTTCCTAACAACTCTGTGAAACAATACAAAGTTTGATGTTGACTTCCCTCTAGATAAACTTTCTGCCCACATAATTTTCATACATATTCAATAATACATACATAATAATAATATAATGGTGATATAAATGTTTTCTTTCTTACCGCATCAGAGAAATATTAACACTAATAAGTTTGATTTGCGATAAATATGGTCAAATCCAGATCGCTTGCTGGTGCAGATCAGCAAAGTCAAGATAGTACTATTATCTTGCTTGTCGAACAACTTTAGTGTAGAAAATTTCTTTTGCAAGTGGTCCCGAACACTAACTACCAATTAGTTTTATCCCTCCTTTAGTATATTAGTCTCCAGCCAATCAGGGACTGTTTGGCTTCTAGCGTCTTTTTATTCAAAACTGAACTCAATTTTCAAATCTTGGACTAACTTCCCCTCTATCCCCACTACAGGGCAAACTGAGAAAGATTCAAGTCTGTTCGTCCATCTGTCTTCGTCAATATCTCAATTATATCCTACAAGTTTATAATTCTGACAAGTAATTAGTGATCCTGTTGCTGTCTGTCACACAGTGGTTTTATTTTTTTTATTCTTTTATTTATTATATTCACTAGTATCGTTTTTATTCTTCATTTCATCATAATTTACTTTTTCCTTCTACACTTATTCAAATAACATATTTTATTATTTTTGGGTTCTTCTACGGCAAGATAATATATCACACTAAGTAATATGTTAGGTATAATAACCAAATATTATCATTTTAATCGTCCCCTATTATTTATTTCCATCTATCGTTCAATTGTGACAGTTAGTTTCACTTTAGCAATGCAGACGATAGTTTAAACGGACTCCATACCATTCCCCCTTTCCAATTTTTCTCTCTCTCTCACTTTTTCTAAGAAAACTACAGCGAACGATAGCAGATGTTCAAACATTCCCTTAACGACAGTAAGCAAGGCCTGTAATCTATTTTAAAACACTAACCTATCCCCCGCGTGTAGTGTTTCAAACCAATTCTGTGACGTCGCCTTGTCGCATGCGATTCGAAAACCAACGCTTGTCAAGGCTTTCATTCATCCCCTTTCTCTCCCTCCTACGTTTTCTTCTCTCACTCTGACTGAAACGAACACTTAGCTGTCTGCAAAACGGCGTTTCGGTAATATTGAATGATTTGCGTTAATTGTAAGTCTCAAGGACGAAACTAGGAAAGCGTGTAAGATTTGACAGCGGGATCATTGTCTAAGCATTACTACAGTATACACTTCAGCGCTCTACTGGCGTAGAAGACGACGATAGGCAAACACACACGGGCGGGTTTATTTATTTTCATAGGAGTAAAATCTTACTGAATTTAGCGATTGTCTCACAGATTTCGCTACAATAATGCATAAAGCTAATTCTTGTTACAGGAACGGTTGTAGAGGCATGATTAGCCAGTACAGCCCAAGATAACTCTATAAATATTTAAGGGAAACGGAAGGTT
Source organism: Oreohelix idahoensis (assembly GCA_024509875.1). Lineage (NCBI taxonomy): Eukaryota > Metazoa > Mollusca > Gastropoda > Stylommatophora > Oreohelicidae > Oreohelix > Oreohelix idahoensis. Next base: position 55,202 of record JAMPIV010022717.1, read on the forward strand.
ATAAATGTATAAAGGAAACTGAATACTACTGAGGAGCATAGGCACCACAAGTTTACAGGGTCAGATTTAGAAGACTAAGAATCTCTAAAGGAGATAATGTTATAAAGAGGAATAAAATCCACAAGATATAGAGCTCACGTAAGAAGTACCCGTGATGTTCAATGATCCAATTTATGATTATGTGCGTGCTCCATTATTTGAATTACTTGCCATGCTTGTTAACAGTATTGTGTTATTAAAAGTTTTAAAGGATCAGCATGAATTTGATTTCATCCTTAAATGTTGCTGAACGTATGCCATTATTGTTTACACTACCACTATATGAGAAGTCACTATAACATCAAAGAAGGAACTGAACGAACCTGGGATATTAAAAATGATAGTAGTATTATCCAAGAATTACCACCTCTGGCGGAGTTGACCAGTAATAAAATTAACTTGAACTTGGAAGATAAAAGAAGAACTGTACTACTACTACCTATACACACAACTGCATTGTAACTATATATATTATATAACACCAAGTGCGGTTACACAGTTTCACTCATCATTTGTTCCTATCTTTATATAACCTGATCTTTGCGATATGCCCCGAAACAAAGACAACATAATAAATAAAACCTTGGAGGAAAATTAAACAAGAATAAATTTGCTTTTGGAAACAAAAAGAAAACAAAAAGAGTTGGGGCAGGAACAATGAGTTATATCGCGCCCAGGGAGGCAAACTTAGAAATATGGTCCCTGTATGCAAATCAGAGCTGTGTGCTTTCTGTGCTTCTCTATGGTGCGGAATGCTGGAGAGTTACAGAGAAGGAAATGTCGAAATTGTCCTCTTTTCACACAACATGCCTAAGAAAAATGTACCGAATCTTTTGGCCAAATATCATCACTAACCAAGATCTGCTTACTCGTAGCAAGCAAGAGGACATGCACACCATCATAGCTGGCAGACGCTGGAGCTGGGTTGGTCATGTCCTCAGAAGAGACCCCGATGCCATCACAAGAACAGCTATGCTTTGGACCCCTGAAGGAAAACGAAAGAGAGGCCGATCAAAAACCACCTGGCGGAGGACTGTGGAGGCTGAGATGCAAAGAATGAACCAGAGTTGGTGCACTGTACGAAGGATGGCCACCGACCGAGCAAAGTGGAATCAATTTGTTGTTGCCCTACAAGACGCCACTAGGCGTGATGGCCACTGACTGCTTTGACGGTCGGTGGCTAAGGATCAAAGAAGAAGAAGAATGCAAATCAAATAAATTATAAAGTTTTCTTCTGTGCTCAGTCCGGTCTGGCAAACTGGCATTTCCATTTTTTTTTAACCTTGCGTTATCAATGAGTACTGCGGTGGTAGTAGAAAAAAACGTAAATGCTCTAATCCAGGGCTTCTTAATCTGTGGTCCACTGATCCCTTGGATGGATTATAGGGATTGTCTGTAAATAATCCACAATTTAAAATGTAAACTTTTTAAAATGCGTTTATGAATATTTTTTTCTGAGAAAGGGTCCGTAGCATTTACAGGAAAATCAAAGAGTTCCATTGCACATGAAAGTTTAAGAAGCCCTGCTATAATCGCACATTTATCAGCGCATACCTAAAGCAGTTTCCAGCAGCAGTCGATTATTATAATATACGTGTCATATTTGTACAAGGTAGCATAATGGTGTGACATCGACCAGGATTTACTCAAATTTCATTCTTTTTTTTTAAGCATGAACCGCCATAAGTAAACATCAGGTAGGCTCTACTTGTATAGAATATGATTTTGTCTTTCATATAACCTCCGGTTCTTTCGTCATGTTATCTCCAGTTTCAAATTGGCAAGCTTTTTTGAAAATGTCCACGCAGATCGCCGTATGAGATGGCTCATGCGTGCACTCTCGCTTTGTCGCAACGGACAAGAGAGGAGAAACGTGGTGTTGGCGTGAAAATAGTTGATGCTTGACACTTCTAAGGTGAGTTCGGAGGTGCAGCTATTAATTGAGAGATCGCCCCGAGGTAACAGGACCTATAAGAGAGATTAGCAGGAAGATTTGTTGTCTTTCACTTTTAGTGTTGGATATCTATTTTGAAAGACGGATCAGAAATTATTATCGACAATCTGAGGTATGGTTGTGATATTTTTCTGCTTTACAATTTATTTTCAATTCAGGTTAACGGAGAAATTAATTTCGATCTTTCAGTTAGAAGCGGTGATTAAAGGACAGACCAAAATTTTACAGCTACGCTCATCAAATATTAATAAATTACGCTACAGTATTTTAGTTTTGATTTGTGACCAATCAACTTGTAATTTAATAACAAAAGCTTTTAATATAAGTACATGTTTAAAAAAAATTAAACCTATTTTTTAAACGTTTAAAAAAAGGTAAAGCTAGTCTCATAGCAGATGCTGCTGAGGGAGTGAAGTGTTAGAGATTTCACTATACTAGGTCCAGCATCGAGAGGTCGGGGGACCAGTCCCTTCCTCGCTACCTTTTCCTGCCCTAATCAAGAGCAAAGTCAGGTACCCATTTACAGCTGGGTAGACTGGAGCGTGTCGGAACCTTTGCCGCGAGAGACCAGCTATCTAACCACTCTGCCAATCAAACGCTTACAAATATACAATGTTACAAAATCATTGTATGGTTAGCGTGCAGCAGTCATTTTGTGCTCCGGAGTTCATGAGTGGCGCCAATTACTTCCCTTTACTGGTCGTATCATTTCCATTAATTTTTATGTATGTCACTTAGTTGTCCTTGCTGTCTTTTCTGTTTTAGTTCGTATGTCCCTGTCGAGGACTTTGTGGTCGTAATGTAGGCAGTTTTCTTTGTCCTAATAAGACACATTCCTTATTTTCGTTTACTCCGTCGTAAAATTCTCTATATACCTATTGTCTTAACTGAAACATTGTAGCCAACAACAACAAAATCCCACTATCTTACCGTGAAAATGCGGGGAAAAGCGTATATTCCACCGGGAAGGCTATGTTGAACACCTACTAAAATAACGCGCATGCCTAGCAATATCTCCTGGTGCCTTTTCAGGAACATATGGAAACGGTGCACATTGCACCGTGAAAACTAAAGTGAACACACATTAAAAGACCACGCAGGTCGCAAATCATGACACGTTTTACTACAGAGATACAAGGAAGATGAAATGGAATGAAAATGAATGATATGAACATTGGAGAAGGAGCTCTCTTAATCTGAAAATAATCTTTTTTTTAAACCATGAGACTATAAATAGACACGATCGATTTAACAAAGTAGTTTGGTCAACGTTGAGGTTTTTCATTTTCCTTTCTTAACCAACGTCCTGTTCAGGACGAACGCAGAAGAAGACAAATTTCCGTTTCTCATCATTTTATTTTTTTATTTATTGTCAGAAAATTGGTTTTCTTGTTTGTTGTTGTTGTTTGTTTGTTTGTTTGGTTTTTTTTTTTTTTGTTTTCTTTTTTTTTGGGGGGGGGGGGAAGGAGGGTGGGGGGGGGGGGGAGGGGGGGGGGGGGGGGGGGGGGGGGTAAGAGATAGGAAATAGGGTGAGACCGTGAAGGGGGCAGTCAGAGTTTGCACGATCAGTTTTGTAGTGATTGAGGCCTCTCATGTTCTATAAAAGGCGGGGCGTCACAATCTCCGTTCTGTAAAGGTAAACTAAACATTCTCTTAAGTTCTCTTTCACGTCACGGTAAAAGAATTTGAATAAATGACGTGAAGCTATTTATACGCTCTGGTGTTGATTCTTATATCGAGGATACCAGTCACTGGTTAGCGGGTTTTAGTCGGAGAATTTTATTTACAAAGCTTAGGATCATCTTCAAGGGACTAAAATTTCTGAATTCATAACAACTGGGACCTATTTTCAGAGACGCCTTGAAAGGTATACCACGTTTATATGCGGCTCACGATCGTATTTGGGTTCAGTGGATAAAATATTGGTAATCTATGCTAAATAGGTTGTTTGGTGTGCGCCTGGAGATGTTGGTAGTAATTTTAATTATTATATATAACTAGCAACAACCCGCCAAAATTGGCAGGTTTTTAATTATAGTGTGTTGTTTCTGTTACATGTATAAAATTGCTGCAGTTTCTATAGTCTCGCTTGCTCGCCGTGAATGACGCGATCGTCTCTTTCTTTTAGCCATCTTATCATTTTGATCCATAATAATAAGTCTCCAAGAGGTAAATCCGTTTCCCGAATGAAACTGGACAGAAGAGTATCTTGATTGTCTGTTGATTTAATGCACACCGTCACACTTTGCTATTTTTGCGAGAGTACATATAAGGAGAAACAATACAATTATTGTCTAACTTTCAAACACAGTTGCACCCCCTTAGTTGTGCTCGAAAGTTAATGTACTCTCTCGAAAAAAGAAAAAAGTGCGCAAATGACGGTGTGCAAAGTGTGACAGGCCGACCGGCCGAAGTACCTTACGGCGGGAATTATGGTATTGGATTATTTACTGATGCTGTTATAATTAATTACGTTGATTTCATTGCTGATAAGTGTACTGAATGTAATAACAACAGTGTGACCATCACGAACACGTTTTATTGAAATGTTGAGCTTTTACTCGACACATTTTTAAAGTATGTGTTAAACTGTTCTATACTGTTTTTATTTATTTTATTTTTTTTCTGTGCCAAATCAGACAAACAAAAGCAAGTAACTTGTCGTGAAACATTCTAAATCCACATATCTAAATTAAAAAGTAAAGGTAAAGCCTAACGAATTAATTCAATAAAAGGAAAGAAGAATGGTAAAAGACCAGTGCTGTCACAATGGCGTACAAAAATCCCCCTTTTTCTACTTCGTCTGCATAGTGTAACGCTTTCATGTTTGATAGTAAAGCCTACAGCAGCAAACACGCGTTTCAAAAAAAAAAAATAAAACCGGTACTGTGTTTCTTAGAAAACCTTGAGATACGCACACTGCTTAATGACCTAGATAAAATACTAGCATTAATTTCATTTTATACACTGCGTAACTAAAAGACAGACGGCCTTAGAAGAGAGAGAGAGAGAGAGAGAAGGAGGAACGCATTCAATACTACCACAGTCTCGTGATTAATATTAATGCCACCCCCAACGCGAAAGGCATGAAGCACTAATTTTTTTTCAATAGACAGTGATAAAAAACACTACCATACACGGTTAGGTTTTAAAAAACATGTTTAATGCTTATTAGGAAACATGACACTCTACTGTTTTACGTCTGAAATCCTGACTTTATACTGACAGAACAGTCGAAAAGGCAGGACAGGTGGCGGTTCTAAAACAATAAAAAATAAAAAAACAAATACACGACTATCCTAGAATACATATTTTGAACGCAGCCACTTAGCTCCATTAAATTTATATATTTGGGTTCCTTAGGACTTGCTGACAAAGAATATGTTAAGTGTTACGCAAATAGTCTAGGAATTAACAAATTATAGCCAAAATAAAATAGTGAGGTTGTCTGACAGCACCAAATCATAATTGCTCAGTGGCATGTTTTGAAACCACTATTTTACGGGAAATAGGCCAACAAGTTAAATCCGATTTCATTGGCTAGAAGAATATGTAAGCCTAAACCTGATTAGTCGATTGCAGAGACTATTTTTGGTTGTTACGGGAAACGGTAGGAAGGGTACTTTTTTTTCAAATACTTTTGTAAACATGGTCCTATTGGTTAGATCATTTGATATAGTCAATTAGGAGCGTCTGTTCAGTGCCACATTTTTAAAATAAACTTACTGAGAAGCAAGTGCGTTGAGATCCAGCTCATATTTTTCTTATGAAAGCCTGGGACAGAGGCAGATCGGAATTGTGCCATAACTCATTGCCAGTCAACGTATTTTGTGTATTATTTCCATGAATTGTGGGACAGGGGTACTAACATATTAAAAGCAGCACCTGGTCTGAGTTTTGCTGAATCTAGAGGCTGGTAGCAGACTCCTTAGTCAATATATCGACCTGTGTGGTGTCTCAAGAACACGGTGAAGCAAGCGAGCAGTGGAGACTGTTTCCTGCCGCCCACACAGAAGTTAAGATTCTGTGGCCAGAGCAGCTCAATCTTGTGTTTACCCCCTCTAACAGTGACTCTACCTTAAATCTAGAGGGACATTTATTAGTTTCAAATAAAAAGAAACTGTGAACTTTCCCAATATTATGTCCACGAGAAACAAACACTTGAAGTCATGATGACACACAACCACCTAGCTTGAAAAGCCAGTATTACCTCAGAGTACTACAGCACAACTTACACACATATTGCAATAATAATATATGTCAATACAAAGATTCTATCTATAAATTGTGTACATATAACTTGTGATTACATTTGATTGTGATTCCTGGTTCACTTTGTAGTTGAATCAGGATATCTAATATTTGAAGGAATTAATACATATATATTTTTAAACTTTAACACTTGACTCATTTAAGATAGTCTTATAGAGTGTTCTATGTATGTGAGTGTCACAGTGTTGTAAAGTATTGTGGATTAAATTAAATTGTGTATCTGTCTGTTGGTTGTTGTGAACATACACTTCATCATTATCATAACCCTAGACATTCAACGTAGTCATCACAATATTCCAGAATAGGTCTGACTGAGGTATAAATGTGGTAGCAAGTAAGGTCATCTGTAATACACCACACTATTAGATACAGATACCTTCACAGCTGATCTCAGTCAGTACACTAAGTCCCCTATAAATATTTATATCATCCCACTTTACCACATAACTGAAGCCCACAAATCTCCTCAAACGATATCGCGGACGGTGAGATAGAGTAGAAACATTTAGGGGAGACTTTATAAAAACGTCATAATAAACTCATAGAAATTGCAACCTGGAAATAAACCACAATTATATCGTGGCTTTTTGCCCCGTGTAGTTCCAGAGGTCTTTGAAGAGGTAAAGAAAGAATAGGCTTACTGTCCTCTCAGAAATGTCATAGACCGCGACTAATGTGAGGTTTTTGTTGGGGCTGGAAACCTCATCATGTCAAATACATAGCTACATAAATCACTGCTACAAGCGCATGTCAATGACTGGTGCAAACTTCCAGCAAGTTGACCCGCTCCAATGTTGGCTGTGTAAGGAGCGCAAAAGAAAATTGAATAAAATGACCACAGTTCATGAACACGTTTTATTGGCAATGTTGGATTTTTACTTGGGTATTGTTTTAACGTTTGCATTCAACTGAAGAATTCTTTCTTTTTTTTCTGTCTGCCGAATAACGACAAACTAAAGTAAGTAACTAAAACCCACAAGTCTCCTCAAATGATATCGTGGACAGTAAGATAGAGCAGAAACCATTTAAGAAAGGCATTATAAAATGTCGTAATAAACGCATCGGAGCCCGTGCACTGTGCTGAGATCCTCCTGGTGTGATTGAGGAAGGAGATCGGAGCAGTGATGGAGTTGTCCGTGTGCAATGAAGAAAGTCCTCAAATCTAAACCAAAACAAATCAATAAACGCATCAGACATTGCAGCTTGGACAAAAAGGGACAAATATATTGTTCTGTGTAGAATAAAGAGTGCCCAAATTATAACCCCGGGTTTGAACTATGTATTCCGTGCCAAACAAACACCATTATCCCGCGCTTACGTCACAAGAACAACAACAAGAATGGACCTAGGCGGCCAGTACCGACGGTGACTTATTTTCCGAGACAAAATTTCGAGATGTAAACAAATGTTTCCTGTACACGTGTGTAAATAATTAACATGAAACATGTCTGTATTTAGAGTCATTTGTAGTGTCCAAGCAAGTCGTAACACGCCAAAACCTGACGGAGAGTAATTATGTTGTGCGCTGTCTGCTACATGCCCTGATGACGGCACTAATTCTGCTGTAGTCACTTCATTCATAGAAGTAAATCAATGACAAGCAGTCTATGATGTGCAATTATGCTTCTCTGTCTAAATATATAAGATGGAGATATTTATCTATTCTTACCCGCATGAACTCTGCTTTTTATGAAATGGGGAAAATTCAAGAAATTTTGTCAAGATAACAGGCATTAATATTTCTGAAGTAAATGCCATTTAGTGATGGGAAGAAATGAGCGTTATTTCAATCAGTGTGCAGTTTAGTTTGCACACCACAATGCTCAGCCTTTCCGTAATAGTTTGCGATTTGGTTTGAATTTGTGAAGGACGGGACATTTTAGACAATTCTATATATGGGTAATGACTGTGGTTGTGTAATCACTTTTTTTTTAAAGCCGAATGGAGAGCACAAATGAAGCCCCACTAGTGTTACCAAGAACGCCTTAGTTCCATTGCGTTACCAGTGCCTCAGTTTCATCAAGTATTAGTGAAGCTCCCGTTTACTGATGCCTTGGTCTTTATTTCCCACTTCTATTTGGTGTCACCCGTTTCTTAGTAACCCTGTATGGTGCCCGCGCGTGTCTGATGAGACAAAGAAAAAACAGGATGATTGTTCCTATAGATCTTGTCGTAAGAGATGACTAACTAGTGAACAAAGGTGAAATAGGATACCGCTGAAAAGGAAAAAGAACACTAGGAAGAGCAAGAAGAGAAAGAAAAAAGAACATTAAGGATTTCAACTCAAATGTGAAGTCAGTCCTATTGTATGGCTCTGAGACATGGAGAACAACAAAGACAACTACCAAAAAGCTACAAAAAAGCTACAGACTTTCATAAATGGGTGCTTGCGTAGAATAGAGGGATTAAAATGGTGTGACAAGGTTACCAGCGTGGAACTGAGGACAAGAACTAGAGGAAACCTGTTGATAGCATTACTAGGCAGTCCTTGTTCTGGAAACCCCAGGGCAAGAGAGGCAGAGAGATAGACCAAAAAGCACATGGAGAAGAGAGCTGGAAACAGAGGTGAAAATGATGAGGAGAACGTGGAAAGAACTTGAGATGATGGCACGTGACAGGAGGACTTGACATGTGTTTGTTGAAGGCCTATGCTCCTTTGGGAGTGGAGGGTTATTAATGAATGAAGGATGCTGAAGCGGAAGAAGGAGAAGAAAATGAGAACCAGAAGATGACGATCAGAAGTTGAGGAGAACAATAATCGACAAAAAAAGAATGGTAAATGTAGCAGAGATGAATAAGACAGGACAAGAAGAAGAAAGATTAAAGATAGCAAACACAACAGTCTTAGAAGTAGCCAAATAAGAATTAAATAACAGTGTCGAAGGAATACGTGTGATCCAATTAGCATTTTCGGAATTCATTTAATCTCATCTCAAATCTAAAAGCTGTGAGTAAGCATTTTTAGAATTAATTTAATGACTTCATAAATAAAAATGGAAAGACAATATCATAGTCATCCTACAACACATGCTCCCAGCGTACAACACGAAACGCCTGGCTCAAGAAGACAAACTTCAACACCCCATTAAGCTTCACGGCATTAGTGGAAGGAAAAGAAAATAAAAGCAAGTATAATTCTAAAAGCTGTGATCAAGCATTTTTAGAATTAATTCAATCACGTTTCAAATCTAAAAGCTCTGATCATGTCTTGCGATTGGTCGAGGAATCCTTTTTAGTGGGGGAAATTTTAATGAAAGATAAGAAAGAAGTAAGAAATTGGTTTTTTTTTTTTTTTTTTTTTTTTTCTCTAACCAGCGGCACTCGAGCTTTCCAGCTCTTTTGGCCCAATCACATGTCATTGCGAGGCTGGGGGGTCAGTGGACTTTCCTTCAAACCCGGTCAGGAACTTCGCTCCTTCCCATCCACACGGGATTTATGTGCAGGAGCCGTTCAGGTTATTCAGTCAAATTTCCGATCGTAAACATTCTTTCAAACGCTGACGCCGTGGTTTGAACCATGAAAACCTGGTCGCCAGTACAACGCCGTAGCCATTACACCAGCGCGGCTCCCAAGAAATTGTTAAACTGTCTTTCCATACTTTGTAAAATATTGATTATTAGAAACTATCCTCTTTAAAGACAGGACAATCTATAGTTTATACAATATCTTTTTATATTTAAATAGGTGTTTCGCTTCGTTTTGGCGAGGCGCATCCCGTTCAACCTAGACACAATGTCCGTCGGTTATACTAAGGCGTCCATTTATAAAAGAACTTATAATCTGGGCCTTTAAACAATAAATAAGTGATTGCAGCATGAGATTTTGACAATGTCTTTTGGGAGAGAAATGGAGAGGCAACGATAAAACACTTTCAGCGAGCATAAACAAAACATTATGTTGGCCTACTACACACTAGAGGTAGTAACTTATAGCACACACATTTGATGTGTAGGATTACTTTCTTGTAAAATACAATACAAGTGGCCTCCTTGCAAATCGAATTATAAATTTCCCTTTCCGCTCCATGTGGAGCATGGAACCAACATTACAGCTGGTCCCATAAAAGCCTGCACAACGTATTCATGTTCTCTTTCAGCGGTAGTTTTCGGCATTATGTTGAAATAAACCTGAGCGCAGAGAACTCTTGTTGACTTAGTTAACAATTTAACTGACCAACAATAAAATAAATAAAGCTTATAAATAGGAACGCCGATTTCCGTCAATTTCAGCCGCATTGCTTCACGAGTAAACTGCAGACGTGCGACTATGGTCCAGTGGAGAACAATAATGGAAAAAAAGAAGGGGGTAAGATGCACGAAATAAAAAAAGGCAGTGTCAGTAGCAAAACAGCTCGGCGTTAGAGAATACCTGTTAAACCTGCTTCTTCTATTTTTATTTTATATTATGTTCCTTTGTTTTTATTCCACACTTCGCTGGCCCCACACTTGACCGCGCTCATTTACAAATTAGAATGAATGGTCAAATCTTTACTGTTATGTAAAATTATTTTTGGGGTCAGAGTGTCTAAGAGGTATGGTGTCCATCTGTAATTCTAAAGGTACTGGGTTCGCTCCCAATACAGGGAATATAATTGATGGAAAGTTTTTTTTTCAGATCCAGTGGTCCCGAATGATGTCATATTCCCCTCTGATCTTCTTGGTAAAGAGATCAGATGCCTACCCTTCTGGGATAAAGACGAAAAAAATAGGAGGTCCCATGTGCAGGTTCCGCACGTTAAAAATCCCTCGGCGTTTTTAAAATCGTGAAGAGTAGGCCATACGGCCGCTACACTCGCAAAATTTAAAATTAGGAAACCTGCCCACCACAAAAATATTTATAGAATGTGTGATTCCTATATACACACACTGGGATCCTCGCTGGTTCTACGCAGTTCGTGCACTGTGCTGAGATCCTCCTTGTGTAATCAAAGGGGGGAGATCCGAGCACTGATGGAGTTGTCCGTGTGCAATGAAGATCTTCCTTAAAACCAAACCAAATTTATTTTGAGTTGTATGTTCGTGGTAAAACTTTCTCGGAACACTTTCAGCTAAGTTCTTTTCTGTTCTTTGATTTTCATTAGTTACTACCGTTCATTACAACTGATCAGAGCATGTATATTCCCAGTAGCAACATACGGCTGCGAGACTTGGACACTCAATAAAACAGTTGCAAAAAAGATTACATCATTCGAAATGAAATGCTACAGAAGGATGCTGAGAATACCCTGGACAGAAAAAAAGACCAACAGAGAAGTACTGCACTCACTAAACGTACAGGAACATTGGCTCCTAAATACCATCGCAATAAGGAAGCTGCAATTTTTCGGTCATATAAAAAGACATAATAGTCTGGAAAAAACAGTGATGGAAGGCATGGTCCATGGAAAAAGGGGAAGGGGACGACCTAGACGACGGTGGACCCAGGACATCACAGAGAGTCTGAACTTGTCTTTGGCTGATGCAGGTCGACTTGCCCAGAATCGTGATGCGTTCAGAGCAGCTGTAATGGAGACAACGTTCTGGAGAGAATACGTCACATGATGATGATGACTACCGTTCATTCGTCGTTCCCGAGTGTTTGCCCTTTCGCAAAAAATCTTTTTTATATAGCGGAGGCGGAGGCGGGTGACTTAGCGACATTTGGGAGTCGCGATACCGGAGACAATTTTGGAAAGAGCCATCCATATATATATATATATATATATATATATATATATATATATATATATATATATATATATATATATATATATATATATATATATATATATATATATATATATATATATATATATATATATATATATATATATAACAGGTAGTGTCGGTAATCTGAAAATTCGGTTACGAACATTTTTATGAGGGAAATTAACAGATTTGTAAATTTATTATCAAAAGGCAATAATCCATAATACATTGAAGTAGGGGATCAAGAGTAGTGTTTTGCGTCCCTTGAGGAAAAGTGCTGGGTTAAGTTTTTCTGTTTTGTTTTTGCTAAACAAAGTCACCTACGTGATCACATTTCTCGTGCGGGAAATGAATTAGTGAACTGTTTGTGAAAAAGTCTGTTCTAGAATGTTCGGGAAAAGTCGTTGTGGTAAATCGTTGTGCAAAATTAAATCAGTCAGATCCGATAACGCGTTAGCGTGCGTTCAGTTTGTGTTCTCTCCCAAGTGTGTGTAAAGATAGTATTTTAGTAGTGGCTTGCGCAATTGAGGGTTATCATCGGACGATAAGCCAAAGTTATTTTTGGTTGATTTCTGTGGTGACAGCAATAATGTACTATCGTTTAGACCCTAAATTGCAAATCCATGCCATAATCATGTATGACAGTTTTGTGCGTTATTCTGAGGACAAAGAAGACAGTGTTGCCATTTCAAGAAAATGTATGTTTTCGAAACAAAACATTTAAGAGTCTGTTAATGATTGTGCAAAATAGTAGACAAGTTGACAGACTAACGAGTAGTACACAAACTTGGGAAATCGTCAACGCTGGCGGTAGGCCTGTATTCTCTAAGATACTTCAAGTAAAGACTACAGAAACCTAGCTGAAGCAGATGAAATATATCAGAACATTTTGAAGAGACAAATGAAGAACTTAGAGGGCAGAAAATATTGACAGCAGTGGTGTTCAAGTAGTGACCTCCATAATTAATAGAGACAGCTAGACTACTGAAACAGCAAAAGTGAACGAGAGAGTAAGACATTTGTATTAATAATTGATTTGAAATTGTTGCTGTACCAGTCGGCCAACCTCATGGGAAGGTTGGGCACATCATTTCACATTCTCTACTTTATTTTATGTAAATAAAGTTCACCGTTATTTGCTACTGCTGTCAGAGTGAAGTCAATCATCGATCATTAAGATCATTCATCACTTGTCAGTTGTGAACTGTTTGTCGTCTGGAAGAAAGAAGTTGTCCTAACACCATCAAACACAAATAAGCTGCCTACTAAGCTGCCTACTGTTCAGGGTAGAGATCCGAATCCACTGTACGTTCAAAACAAGCTAGAAATAGAGTATAGTAGACAACCATCCCCAACGGCTATTTATATATACACACACACACACAAATCTGTTTTGAGCATTATTCAGTCTTATTCAGCAAAATTTTAATATACTTTCGGGTCCTTAATGAGAGCAGCAACACAGATTCCTGCCAGCCGCGCCGTGGTCACCCTGGGTAAATAGACTCTTTAATATAGTGTTAAGTCATGTTGAGTTTAACCTCATTAAAAAAATTATTAAATTATTACAGATTTGTAGGGAGAGGCAATGAAGAAACGGAAAGACTGGCGGAGGCAAACATAGGATACGGCTGAAGAAACAAACCGAGCAGGAGGAGAAGGGAGGGAAAAAAGAGGACGATGACGACAATTAGAAAGATAACGAGGAATACGAAATAAAGAATAGGAATGATGCAAATAAATTACTAATAAAGACATAAATATACTACTGATAATGGCACAGATATACTACTGATAATGGAACAAATATACTACTGATAATGGAACAAATATACTACTAATAATGGAACAAATATACTACTGATAATGGAACAAATATACTACTGATAATGGAACAGATATACTACTAATAATGGAACAAATATACTACTGATAATGGAACAGATATACTACTGATAATGGAACAAATATACTACTGATAGGGCATAAATATATTATTGATAATGGAACAAATATACTACTAATAATGGAACAAATATACTACTGATAATGGAACAAATATACTACTGATAATGGAACAAATATACTACTGATAAGACATAAATATATTATTGATAATGGAACAAATATACTACTGATAATGGAACAAATATACTACTGATAATGGAACAAATATACTACTGATAATGGCACAAACATACTACTGATAATGACATAAATATACTACTGATAATGGCATAAATATACTACTGATAATGGCATAAATATACTACTGATAATGGCACAGATATACTACTGATAATGGCATAAATATATTACTGATAATGGCATAAATATACTACTGAGAATGACTCAAATATATTACTAAGAATGACATAAAGATACTACTGAAAATGGCACAAATATATTACTGATAATGACATAAATATGCTACTGAAAATGGCACAATAATATTACTGATAATGACACAAATATATTACTGATAGTGACATAAATATACTACTGAGAATGACACAACTATACTACTGATAACGACACAAATATATTACTGATAATGACACAAATATACTACTGATGATACTAATGGCACATAAACATACTACTGATAATGGATAGTCACAAATGGTACTCTCTCTTCCAAACCTCTACTATGATACGGTGGAACAAATATACTAACGACTAAGTAAGTAAGAGAATTGCACAAATATACTACTGAAAATAACGCAAATGTACTATTGGTAATAGCATAAATATACTACTGATAATGGCATAAATGTACTACTGAGAATGACACAAACATACTACTGATAAAAACAAAATATACTACTGAGAATGGGACAAATATATTACTGATAATAACATAAATATACTACTGATAATGTCAGAAATGTACAACTAATAATGACATAAATATACTACTGAGAATGTCAGAAATGTACAACTGATAATGACATAAATATACTACTGAGCATGACACAAATATACTACTGATAATGACATAAATTTACTACTGAGAATCACAAATTTATTACTGATAATGGCATAAATATACTCCTGAGCATAGTACAAATATCTTACTGATAATGACATACATATATTACTGATAATGACATAAATATAGTACTTATAATGGTGCAAATATATTACTGATAATGACATCAATATATTACTGATAATGGCACAAATATACTACTGATAATGACAAAATATACTACTGAGCATGACACAAATATATTACTAATAATGACATAAATATATTACGGAGAATGACACATATATTACTGATAATGACATACATATTCTACTGATAATGACACAAATATATTACTGACAGTGACACAGATATACTGCTGATAATGACATAAATATATTACTGATAATGGCACAAATATGTTACTAATAATGACACAAATATACTACTGATAACGACATAAATATATTACTGAAAATGGCACAAATATGTTACTGATAATGACACAAATATACTACTGAGAATGGCACAAATATACTACTGACAGTAACACAGATACACTACTAATAATGGCACAAATATACTGCTGATAATGGCACAAATGCACTATTGAGAATGATACAAAAATACTGCTGATAATGGCATAAATATACTACTGAGAATGACACAAATGCACTATTAATTGTGACAAGATCATCAGTGAACCAACAAGCACTTACGTGTGTGAAGCAGAACGCCTTGCACAGTGCACGTGCTTTATGTCTCATTTGTTGGCGGTCTTATTTCTAAATTTTAGACATGCTGCAGACGTAAGTTTAGTTCTTTTTTTTTTTTCCTATTTATTTTTGTTGTCGCGAACATGAGCTTAAACGGAATATCCTATTAAGTGAAATTTCACCTTCTTACAAACATGAGTCGCGTAGAAGACAAAGTGTTTCTTTTCAAACCTGAGGAAAAGATTTCGACGTGCCAGGCCCCAGTGAATTAGATAAAAAATGTAAACAGATATCGCAATCCTATTGAAATTATTCTTATGCAATCGTTCTCTCTCTCTCTCTCTCTCTCTCTCTCTCTCTCTCTCTCTCTCTCTCTCTCTCTCTCTCTCTCTCTCTCACTCTCTCCACAATCTGGGATGGTTGTTCTATTGTCCAAATGTCCAATACAAAAAGACTCCATTCACTACAAAAGCGTGCAGTGCGTCTAGTTTCTGACAACTGCCAAGCACAGTGTGTAGATCTATATAAAGATCTCAAAATACTGCCTCTAAGAAAGCGCTTTCTGTTCAACAAAGCTAAATTTGTTCACAAAATCCTGTCACAGAATGCTCCAACATATCTGTGGCCAATGTTCAAATACAGTGAAAGACGCAGCCAACGCCTTAACAAAATACAAGTGCCCAAGCCTAGGCTTGACTTATTCAAGAAAAGCTTAGCTTACTCTGCTGCTCATCTCTGGAACTATCTTCCACATTATCTGAAAGATAACAACCTCAGTCCCTATTCATACAATCGTAAACTTTTCGATTACTTTATGAGTTCTGATTATCTGCCCCCCTAATGTGATTATTTTTCCGAACAAATGATATAATATCGAATGTAGGTTTAATGATGATGATAGTGTTTTTCAACATATTTTGTTTCATGGTGATACTTAGTTTGTATTTTTTAACATACTTTATTTCATGTTTATAATTAGATACTGTGAATGTGAGTATGCTATTATTTTTCCTTTATAACGTTGAATTCCTTGAATTGATGGGTAAAATGTATGTGAGAATAAATGAAACCAATATAAAAGACGAGAGAAAGGAAGGGCAGAATGTCAGACGGGCCTGCGTGCCCAATTCTCAACCCTTTGAAAATAAAGTTCGTTCGTTCGTTCGTTCGCTCCCCCTCTCTCTCTCTCTCTCTCTCTCTCTCTCTTCCCCCACCCCACAGAGCCTCACAATCTTGTCAACAAAATTCTTTCCGGAGTTTTGTTTACTGTCTTAATCCAAGAATGGCTGCTATGTCTGCATCGTGTTTTGACGAGTTCGGTGTCTTTGCCACGGCCTGCACGAAAATGTTCTCGAATTCTCCATATTGTTTTCTGATTTCCAGCTCTGCTTTGTACAAGGTAATAAGCAATTTTTTTCTAGATATTCAAAACATTCTTTGTCAGACTTTTGACAGGTGGGTCAGTGAGGTAGAGTCTAAGTGTGGCTATTACTTCTATTTCACATGTTTTATATTCTGAATTGTTGAAACCGTGAAATATCTTAGAAAATAGACAAAGAAAATAAGAATGGATAAGTCAAATGTCATTAAATTATCTTATAAAATTCACTAATAAAACAATATTTGATAAATCAACTAACTTCTTTACAATATCCAAGGAATTTGACCACGGAATAAGAACTGACATGACACACAACATGAAACTGCATAGTGTTTAATTAAGCTCAAGCACATGCAAAAAGATGATACAATTTAGCCTTCTGGCTAGAAGTCTAGAAAATTAAATCTATCTGTCCCAGACAGTTTGTAAGTTTTACCCAAGCACCAAAAGGGATGCTACTTTTTTCTTTCCATACTGGATGTTTTAGAACGAGCAGTTAAGGTATATATTTGTTCGAAAATATATTGTAATGAATTTAGACTGGTTGTAAATTGGCAGATGAATATGTTGCAATTGTTGTATGTCTTAAAAGAACAGTCGGAATACCGCCGTTGTGGTTCAAAGATGTGAGTAAGAGAGACTTAAATCTAGCAACCTGAGAGGATGAAGCTGTCGTTCACACCAAGTGGCCATACTCCCATGGTGCCACCTCGGATGGAGCGAAAAAAAACTCTCACAGCAAGCAGAAGAGAAAATAATCCGAAATGAACACCGGGCAAATAAAAAAAAAGCTGAGAGCTGTCACCTAAGTGGCGCATACCCATAGTCAGTTATAACTGAAGGTAGCTACTACTACCGTATGTCTTGCATGCTGTACAAAAGTTTGTATTATACTGTGTAAAGTGCAGAAATGAGGAAATCTGATTCTAACCAAACTGGCTTTCGGGGTGGCCCTTGAGAGAACAATATACACGTCGTGACGCACCGCGCGGTTTGGTGGGGTAGACAGAGTTAACACAGGATGAAATTTTCTGTACATTAAAAAACATTACGACGAAAGTCTTCGTGACTTCCAGATAAGATTCTATGGCATAATAGTTGGATTTTGTTACAAACAATAACCTTACGATCACCCCCAAAACCACCTGACTTGCTTAAGACATCTGTTAATTTATTTTCTGTTTTTCTTCAGCGAGAAGTACCATTAAGGGGTATATTATTATGTATTCTTCTATATATATATTTTAAACTTAGTTATATTGGTTAGAGCGCTGGTCTTTCGCGGCAAAGATGCCAGGTTTGATTCACGTATCGGGAAGGAACAGGCAGCTAGGAAGGAAACAGGTCACCCTACCTCTCGATTCTGGAGCTAGTATATTGAAGTCTCAAACGTTTTACTCCCCTACGGCTAGTATCTGCTATGAGACTACCTTTTATCTCATTATTTGGGTTCATCTTAAGAAGTTAATATTTAACTAGCCTTTAAACAAAGTTGGTTTTAATTGTTGGGAAGAAAATTGAATAAAAAGTTGTAAAATGTAAGAAAGCAAATTATTATTTTTTAAGGGAAATTTTTAAAATTTTAAAATTACCCGCAAATCGAGACTTTACGGAAATTTTCCACTTTCTTCACCCCACTATATCCAGGCTACAGATGGAGGGGTTTGACAAGCTTCTTGTATGGTAGGTTGATGTCATGAATCAACACAATAGCCATGTAAAACAGATGTTAATTATTCATGAGACCAGGGGTTTGTTCAGTGAATTGAACAAAGAAAAAAGTTTAATTTAATCTTTTACTGCTTGCCAGGGATGGTTCTTCAGGTTTAAGCAACGACTCATAATTTTACAATGTTAAATTAGCAGGTGACGCTGCAAACGCTGGCATAAAGTACCTCCTGTATGGGTGAAGGCTAATCCCGTTACAGTGGCGTCACAAAAGAATTGGTATAAAAAGCACTTCCGTGAACTTAAACCTAGTGTACACCGAGGCCTAAAGTTTAAACATTATATGTAAATGGAATATTAGTATAAATGCCGAGAACGATAACACAATTGCACTTGAAAAAACACCCTTACAGGATAAATATATATATATATATATATATATATATATATATATATATATATATATATATATATATATATATATATATATATATATATATATTATATATATATATATATATATATATATATATATTATATATATATATATATATATATATATATATATATATCTTTGGCAGCAATGTAGACGCCAAGTACGAGGAACAGACATTGGTATGAAAATAAGGGTACAAAAGGCAAGATAAGCTTTCATTTCATTGGGAAATATATGGAGATCAAAAGAAATCAAGCAACAGAATAATAAGGATTTTCAACTCAAATACTCGTAATAATTCAGTCATGATGTATTGCTCTGACACGTGCAGAGCAATACAAACAACAACCCAGACGTTACAGACTATCATAAATGGATGCTTGCATAAAATAGAAGGATTGAAAGGTATGACAAAGTCACCAGTGTGGAAGTGATGACAAGAACCAGACAAGTGTCAATGGAACAAGAGAGAAGAAGAAGAGGCTGACGATGGATACAACACACACTGGGAAAACTTGTTGATAGCAGTGCCAGATCTTCCATTAGGCTAAGTAGCCTGAAGCCTAGGGGCCCAGAATTCTTGGGAGGCCGGTGCGTGTTAAAAAAAATTTTTTTAACTGCCTAGATTTGTTCAATAAAATGTGTTTATTGTGTTTACCTTAATAATAACAAAAATAGCACTAAAAACCTTTATAAAAAAAAAATAATTACTAACAAAACAGGTAATCATGTTAACAAACTTACATACCAGTCTATTAATAATACTAGAATATACCATCATCATGCTGAAGGGGTTGAACTTTTTTTTTTTTAAATTATTGCCTATTAGGCGAAAAAGGGGGGGGGGGGGGGCCCCGAAGACCAAAAAGCCTAGAGGTCCTTTTTGGCTTAATCCGGCGCTGGTTGATAGCATTACCAGGCAGTATTTGTTCTGGAATCCACAGGGTAAAGGAAGTATAGTTACACCAAAGAACACACGGAGAAGAGAACAAGAGACAGAAATAAAAATGGTGAGCAAGAGATGGAAAGACTTTGCGCTGACGTCACACTACATGAGGACTTGGCATGTGTTTCATGAAGGCCTAAGCTCATTGAAGAGCTGAAGGATATTGACTAATTGATGATTGCACTACTAATGTATCATTTTTATTGCATACATGAGCGTAAGCACAATCCATTAATTCAGTGTGTTATCATATTAACGTCGGCGTCTGTGGCCTAATGGATATGAACGCAGTTTCATAATCCAGATATGCCAGGTTCGAAACCTGCTGCAGGCGGTTTGGTAGCGGATCGCTTTGTGTGGATTTTTAACAATGGTATAAGCGCCGTACCGTTCAGAAAGCAATGGCAAACTACTGAATGAAAAAATTGCCTAGAAAAATCACAAACAGCCAATAAAAGCTGGGATTGATTGCCACGTCCTGTAAAGGATAAGCAACTAACTTTATCATATTAACACTGAGTTAAACATGAATTAACATCCTGGTGACTTTCCTAACAGGACGTGATCATTTCTGAAGCTACTACCTATGTCAGGGCAGGGATGTTAAAGAGAAGAGGTCAGACATGACAGTCAGAGGTGTTCTCAAGGATTTCGTGGCAATGGATGTTTCTGCAATAGCGAAGATGCTCATTATTGTATCAGTATGGACAACATCAGTTTCTTCCTACAACAAGAAGGTTAGTAAAGTTCTCACGCAATAAATGTGTTTCTGGTTTGTTTTCCAAGCCGATAATAAAGTTGAATTTTATAAACGGTGTTTCAAAATTATGTATACACACTTAAAATATGTATTTCTCATGAACAACATAAACAATTTTAATTTCCTTTATCACATTTTAATGCTTAGATAGAGACAATTTTTCACAATCGGGTATTATTATTTTATTTTTATAGGCTTTTCTTTAACTTGCAACGTATGTCACTCTCTTGTCACCTTCAAATCTTGCAATCGATTTTTCAATCACTTCCAGATGAGCAATAGCTCTGAAACTTGGCATAGTTGTGTATTCCCTATGACAATACAATAATCAGTCGTAAAAATAATAAAATGAATAAAATTAAAATTAATATTAATTTATTTTTTTTTTGTTGCTTGCATTGTATCATCAGTGAAATGGGTGATAACTGCAAATAATCTAGGTGTATTCTTTCCAACAAGATTGTCTCTCGAGAGAAATATTGAAACTTCCCCCCCCCCTTTCCACACACACACTATCGCACGCGCGTACACGGCCATACACATAACTGACAACTACATTTAAAAAAAATATAATTTACAACTCTTATCAAAATTTAAAAAAAAAATATTTACTTTCCGTGCAATATACTGAATAATGAAATCCGCCTCCTGTGCTCTGGACTCGTTTATCGCAAACTGATAATGTCATTAGCGGATCGATTACATTTGATTTAAATTTTTAAAAAATAATAATAATAACACTAAAAAGAAGAAAATAAAAAATATTTTAAACACAGGCTTTTAATGCACTAAAAAGTCACAAATAATTTTTCAAGGAGTTTATAGCTTGCAGTCAAAAAATGTAACATCAAATTGACAAAAAGCCTGGGGCGCTTATTCTACATGAAATTAACTTCAGCTTTATACTTCATTACACACTTATGGATAAAATATATGATAAGCGCTTAAGCGCCCCACGCTTTATGTCAATTTGATGTTACATTTTTTTACTGCAAGCTATAAACTCCTTGAAAAATTATTTGTGGCTTTTTAGTGCATTAAAAGCCTGTGTTTAAAATATATTTTTTTAAATTTTTTATTCAGATAGAGTACATGAAAAATGACCGAGAATACTCAATAAAGTTTTGAAAAAAAGAAAGACAATTCTAAAAGAATTGGAGATCAGTTGATGAGAGTTGTCGCTCATGTATTCATGCTGATGGTGGGCATTGTGAACACTTAAACTAAATTTATGTAATTGTTAAATGAAAATAAAAATTGTGTATGTTGTTCATGAAATATAATTTTTTAAAGTGCGCATACATGATTTTGAAACACCCTTATATTTAGAAGTGTGCTGCAAGCAAATTCTTTCACTTCTGCTAACATAAACCCAAATGTCTTATTGGCTTCTCTTTAGTTTCTGTGTTGTTCTTAATGTTGATGATGCTGATAATAGCATGGGTTATGATGGCTTGTATGAATTACATTAATTCTCAAGATCAGTACTCCCGCTAATATGACGTCGCAAATCTCTTTAACCCCCCCGCCCCCCCCACCCCCCCCCCCCCCCCCCCCCCACCGCCCCCCCCCCCCCCCGCCCCCCCCCCCCCCCCGTTTTTTTTTTACTACTGAAAAGAAACAACATAATCGAATGTAAATTAGTTACATATTCATCATCATCATCATCATCAACTTTCAACTCCCTAAGGATCATATGCTTTATACCAAGTCTTCCTGTCACGTGCCATCAGATCAAGGTCACGATCTTTCCATATTTTCTTCATCACCTTCACGTCTGTCTCCAGTTCTCTTCTCCGTGTATTTCCTGGCTTTTCCCTGCCTCTTGTACCCTGGGGATTCCAGAACAAGGACGGTCTGGTAAAGCTATCAGCAGGTTTGTACAGTGGTGTGTGTCCTATCTATCTCCAGCGTCTTCTTCTAGTAGCTGGTTCTTCTGGCACTTGTCTGGTTCGTGTCATCAGTTTCACATTAGTGATCTTGTCATAAAACTACAATCCTTCTATTTAAGGTATGCAACCATTTATGAGAGCGTCCGTGGCTAGAGCGCAGGCCTCTCGCGGCTAAAATAGTGTGTTGGAAACACGGTGGTGTCACACTACAGTCTGTAAACGGATACCTGACTCTACTCTTGGGTCAGGAAAGGCAAAAGCAGCGAGGAGTGAAAGTGATTACTTCACCTCTTGAAGCTTGAACTAGTATTTTGAAGTCTCGCTTCGCTCTCTTAAGGTAGTATCTGCTATTAGACTACTTTTTTTTACTCATTTGTGAAAGTCTTCACTTTTTTTGGTTGTTGTTTTTGTTGTTTGCCATGTTCAGAGCCATACAATAGGACTAACTTAACATTTGACTTAATTCTGATTTTTGTGTTGGACGAGCCTTCTTTTAATCTTGAAATATTTCTTTGCTTTCATTAGCCTATTGTCGCGACGGTGATAACCTGTTACTGTTTTATTAAGCTAATTTTAAACAGCACAGTCTATTTAATCTGCTTTTTTTTCTAATGTGTGTATTACATTTTTTTTTTAAATATAAAATTAAAAACAATTAAAGCTAGTTAAAGGTTATAATAACTATCCGATAGTTCAGCTGAGATTATATTAAATAGTAAATATAAAGGTAAAGGATCCCGTTACATACCCACTGAGGCATATTGTGAGTATGGTATTAGGCCCATATTTTCTTGACCATCTGCACACTAGAGGTCATGTGGTCAACATAACGCCGGCCGCCTTAATCTTCCCAGAGTTACTTTGGTACCCAATTCATGAGGCTGGGTCAACCCCGGAGCCGTTTGCGGTAAAAAAAAATCCCACCTCAACTGGGAATTGAACTATTGACCACCGAGCTTGGAAGCCAGTGCAACTAGTAAATATACCTGTCAGAATAATGACGGGGAAAGAACTAAACCTATCGTCTTAACCTTTCAGCATGGGCAGCACATTTAGAAGACTGAGAAATTCATTTTGTTGATTCTGAATAAAGTTATTTTACCCATTGTTGTAAAGTTTTGAGACAAAAAAAATAACCTTGGTTTTTTTTTTTTCCAAGGAAAGTAATTTATCTTCTTCCCTGTCAAAGGGAAACAATCAACAGCACCAACAAAAAAATTAAAATAACAACGTAGACTTACCCGTCAAAATAATGACGGGGAAAGAACTAATGCTAACATCTTAACCTTTCAGCATCAGCCGCACATTTAGAAGACTGGGGAACTCATTTAGTGATTCTCAATTTAAGCTATTTTACCAAAGTCTATAAAGTTTTTTTAAAAAAAATTGTTGGCTGTTTTTTTTTTTTTTTCAAGGGATGTAAGTTATCCTCTTCCGTGGCGAAATAATCAAACGGCAAAAAAATAATAACAATAAAATATTGTATTTAATTAAGCCCTTTCATCAAGAGAAATTGAAAAAGTATAACATATGGGTGCAAGTATAAATGTATATGTGAAGGAGTAGTTTGATACGTGTATTTGGTACCTATTATTGCTAATGTTTCAATGCACATGTCTTTGTAAATTTGTAAATTTCCACGGAATGGGAATAAAGTTATTTTAAAAAAAAAATGTAGATTTTGACACTTTACTATGTGTTTTCTACTTATTATTTAAAACATAACTACAACGTTTGTGAGAACAAAGATACACATTACACTTAGCGTGTGCAATTTAGTACAAAAGCCGGAAGCGCACTACTTTATTTAATTTCCAGACTGCAACTTTGGTGGAAAAAATTTGTGACTGACGTCCTTGAAGGCACGCCTGAGAGCATTAAATATGTCGGGGATGTAAGTCGTCCACAAGGGAGTTGTTATTACAGCTAAGAGTTAACTATTGCAAATAAAAGTTAATGTTAAGTCATATTCTACGCTAGAGTTAGGTGTTAAGGATTTTTGTGTATGGTCCTGAAGTTTGTTAGTAAGTAGGTTAAGGTCATGAGATACATGACGTGTGTATACATGTGTGTGGGTGGAGAAAGGAGTAACTCTGTTTAGAGTGTATTTTTATTAAAGTATGCAAGCTTGGAATGTGACATTTAAAAGCTCACTGTTAGAAGCACGTAGAGTATGGTTGAAGAATACTCAGAGGCGTTCATGTGTGAATTGAGGTTTACAGGACATGAGAAAAGCGTGCGAAGTGAATGAAGTTAGCATACGTGTCAGAGAAGAATACTGAGTTGTTAAAGGGGAGTCTGTGGCCATCCGTCGTGGGAGACGGTCAGTGTTTCTAGAGTATGTGAATTAGTGTCTGTGATTATGATATTATAATGAAATATTAAATATGACGCGATGATGTACCGCGTAAGGTGTATTTATAATAAGGCCTTTATATATTATTATTTACCAGCGCGTTGTGTTCTGTCCCGCGCTTGGAAACAGATGTATTAAATGACACGTCGTTTTCCCGTGTCAGGAGGAGGTCTATGGTAGGACCATTATATGTTGTGCGAGGAGTGAATGCCGCATTTTGGATTAAAAGACACGTCGTTTTCCCGTGTCAGTAGGAGGTCTATGGTAAGACTATTATATGCTATTATTTGAATGCGCGTTGTGTGCTTTCCCGCGCCAATAGGAGGTCTACGTAAGCGCGTTGTGGTTTTCCCGCGCTGTTAAGTTCTGGAGGAACTTGGACAGAGATATATGTGCGAGGAGTGAATTCCGCACTTACATTGAAAGTAGGACCACGGAGATATATGTGCGAGGTGTGAATGCCGCACTTACATTGTATACAGACCATATAGGGATATATGTGCGAGGAGTGAATTCCGCACTTACATTGAATATAGGTCAGAGATAGAGATTTATGTGCGAGGAGGGAATGCCGCACTTACATTGAATGCAGTTGCTACCAGTGCGTAAGGATGACTGTATTACATATTCTAATCATGCAAGTTTTTGTACTATTGTTGCTGATGTCCAGGACTAAGCTGTCAATATTATATGTATGGAACTGTGACCCAGACTTCTGTCAAGTTATTTCATTTCGCGTACCTACTGTCCGGTCTTCTAAACAACTTCTTATTTAACAGTTAACTATTGTGGATAAAAGTTAACTACTATTGCGGATAACAGTAGAAACATAATTTATGTACGAAGCGAATATGACTCACTTATTTGTGTGTAACCACATTTTTCCAACCCCCCCCTTCCCCCCCACTCCCCTCTTCCTCCCACCCCACTCCCCCTCTTCCTCCCACCCCCATCGTCACACAACGTCACAAAATTTTGAGCCTCCTCACCTATCATTGTGTGGCGTCATATGTGGACGACCCTATATGCTGTATGTCTTTCCAAACCTTGCACGAATCTATGTCGTGCTTGCTTTAGTTATGTACGAGTTATGTTCGTATGTACTTTATCGTGGAATGCTTCATCGAGACCCCGTTAGCACCAACAGCTATACCACATTCAAAATAAATCCTCATTCACATGTTAAAGTCATGGCAACTTGAAAATGTACCTAACTTACAATTTTTTTGTTTTTCAAATTAATATCAAGTTTTTATGAGTTTATGAAAATGTTATAGCTTTAACTTTAAATTGAAATATGTAATTATTTTAGGTGCTTACTCTCTCTCTCTCTCCCTTTCTCTTTCGCTCTCTCTCTTTCTCTCTCTCGCTGTGTATGTATGCAAGTGTGAGTGTTTGACATTGATAAATGCAATATTAACATTAACTACTTACGGATGAATTTAAGAACAATTACTTTAAGTACAATTTTTAGAATTGAGTTAATTATAGAGCAGAAATGTAAAAAAAAATGTAATGATTACAAGGGGATTGACATAAGTCTTGGGCCTGACCATGAAGGACATGTCACAGAGAGCTGAAATTTTGTATAGTGTTTATTCCTTTTCAATATAGCCACCGTCTGAATTGACACACTGTCGTGGAATATTCTAATCCACATATATAAATTATCAAGTAAATATAAAGCCTAATAAATACATATAATAAAGAAAGGAAGAAGAATGGTAAAGAACAGTGCTGTCACAATGACAGTACTCGAAATCCCCTTTGTTTTATGCTTCGTCTGCAAATTGTAACGCTTTCACGTTGATAGTAAAAGCCTACTATATTATTACCCGCTTTCTTCAATGAAACGTGTGCTGTATTTCTTGGAAAAACATTGAGAGGCAGACTGCGTAATGACCTAAATTAATCCTAACATTAATTATACTGCGTTACCAAAACGAACGAACAGATGGACTCAAATAGAAAGAGAGAGGGAGGGCTGAAAATCAGGAACGCATGCAACACGCGTCGCGCTATACACAATTACTACTATCACGCGTGTAAGGCCACATGCACTAATTTTTTTTTCAGACGGACAGTGATAAATTCACTACCCTTCCCAGAGTTAGGTTTTAAAATCACGAAAAACGCTTATTTGAAAAGATAACATTAGATGGGTTTACGTTTGAAAACATTACAGTACCCAGACAGCACATCTTCGAAACAGGAGGTCGAAGAAATTGCATATTTTGAACGCAGCCACTTAGCTCTTTTAAATTTGTATATTTGGGTTCCTTAGGGTTTGCTGACAAAGAATATGTAAAACGTTACGCAAATAGTCTAGGAATTAACAAGTTATAACCAAAATAAAATAGTGGGGATGCCTGACAGCATGAAATCATTTCTGCTCATAAAATTTTTTTATAACGTGTTTGAAAAAACCTTACGTACAGAAATAGCCTACCATGTAAACTCCAAATTGATTGGAGCGCAACAAATATAAGACTAAACACGATTGGTCGGACTATAAATACTATCTTTGGTTGTTAGGGGAGACGTAGGAAGTTAAAATTTTTTCAAACCCTTGTCGAAACGTGGCTCCATTGGCCAGACTCGCTGATATACTCACTTAGGAGCGTTAGTTCGAGACCACTAGTTCAAATAAGCTTGATAAAGCAACAGTGCGTTGAAGCCAGCTCACATTTTTGCTAAAATAAAAGCCTGGAACATAAGCAGATGGGAATTTGTGCCAGTATTTGTGCCAGAATTCATTGCTAATCAACGTATCTGTGTTTGTTTCCATGAATTGTGGTAAGCTTGAAACATTCAGTATCTTTTAATGAAAATTGAATGTGAATTGTTAATTTATGCCTGTATATATGTGTAGTTCAGTAGCAAACATGATGTAAAGCCTATAATGTTCCAGCCTGAACAGAAGGTGTCGGAGGAAAGTAAAACGGCATGGAATGGCCAAACAGTACACTGACACCTAGATTATTGATTAGACAGAAATAATGCTGGAAGTGCAGAGGCGTAGTAACCATTAAGGAGGTTAATACTGGTATAAAGTATTTCAGATGAAGCTGACAGTTGGCCTAACGCTCTGAACTCAATGTTTGTGATGTATTGTGCTCAGTGTAAAAAGAGAGTATAAATTAGTTATGACGTAGAAGGTACATCCTTCTTGTTTTCAGGGACCGTGGTCTTGATGGTATTGAGCAGCACCTGGTCAGAGCTTTGCTGAATCCAGAGTCGGACAGCATACTCCTTGGTCCATTTAGCTATCAGTGAGGTGTCTCCAGAGCACAGGGGAGAAATCGAGCAGAGGAGTCTTTTCCTGCCGCCATCACGCAAGATAAGCTGATGTGGCCAGCTGAGATCAAAATTATGTACCCCCATCTTAAAATAACATTGTAACATAAACTTAAGAGGGGAAGTAAATTGTTTTAATAACAGGAACTGAGAACATCTCCAATACTAGCTCCCATAAAGACAAACTATTGAAGTCATGATGACAAATACCAACAGAGCTTGAACAAAACAAAACCAGTATTACCTCATATTACTACTACACAACTGACACACATAGGATACTTTTAATAATATATGTCACTACAATATTCATATTGAGAAATTCTGTACATATAACTTGTAATTAAAATTGATTGTGATTCCTGGTTCCCTTTGTATTTGAATCAGGACACATATTCATTCATAACAGCAATGAATACATATTGTTATTTGAAAAGTTATCAGTGACTCCTTTAAGATATCCTTTAGAGTGTTATATGTATGTGAGTGTCACAGTGTTGTCAAGTGTGGTGGAATAAATTAAATTGTTTATCTGTCTGTTGTTGTTATGACTTACACTTCATCATACACATACCCTAGACATACAACGTAGTCATCACACTATTCCAGAATAATTCTGACTGAGATATATATATATATGTGGCAGCAAGTAAGGTTATCTATAATACACTACTCTTATTAGATATAGATACCTTCACAGCTGATCTCAGTCAGTACACTAAGTCCCCTATAAATATTTATAACATCCCACTTCACCACACACACTTCTGCCATCTCTGCTTGACCTTGAAAAGACCTTGGGAGTAGAACACCCTATTCTTCAAACTAAACCAGTCATCACAAGCCAGTATAACCTCTTCATCGCTGTCAAAATGATTTCCTTTTAGCTGTTTTTTAAGATTTGGGAATAGAAAAAAGTCTGATGGAGCCAAATCTGGAGAATATGGTGGGTGTGGAAGAATTTCAATATTCAAATCGTTGGCTGCTAGCTGCACAAGCCGTGCTTTGTGAAAGGGCGCGTTGTCTTGAAGCAAAGGAAGATTTTGAGTGCGCGTTATCCCTCGTTTCCTGGTCACATAAATTTCTTAGTTTGGTGAGAAGATCTACATAGTACTGTCCATTAACTGTGTTGCCACGAGGCAGATAATCTTTCAAAAGGACACCTTTGCCGTTCCAAAAAACAGTCAGCATCACTTTTCCTGCAGATTTCTGCGCTCTCGGCTTGACAGGTGTTGGTGAGCCCGGGGTTTTCCATTGCATGCTGGCAATTTTGGATTCGGAGTCATAATGGTGTACCCAAGTCTCATCAACTGTCACCATGGTCTCCAAAAAATTTTTTGACTGACCCTTTTTGAGCAACTGTTGACAGCAATTTACCCTCGTTTGCTTCTGTTCACGTGTCAACAGTCGCGGAACCCAACGTGCACACACTTTTCTCATGTTCAGTCTGTTGTGTAAAATTCTATAAACTGTTCTTTCATTCAGTTTTACTCTACTAGCTATCTCCACAATTGTCATTTTTCGATCCTGGTCAATGATTTTCTTTACTCTTGTTGCATTTTCATCGTTGCACTCTGAAGCTGGTCTACCAGATCTTGGAAGATCAGCAACATTTGAGCGGCCGCACTTAAACTGTTGACACCAGTTTTTTTACCGAAGTATATGAAGGACAAGAATCACGAAACACTGGTTCCATCTCCCTGTGTATTTCTGTAGGTGTTTTTCCCTGAAACATCAGAAATTTTATCACAGCTCTGGCCTCCTTCTTTTCCATTGTTTTGTCAAATCTTTGGAGCAGCAGATCCGGTCAATAGGGTACATTGCGCCGTGCACCGTAGCGGGAAACCCATTGAAGAAACAAACGCGTACTTTACACATTCAGTGCAAATATGATGAACTTTAAATGTGCCAAGTTTCATCTTCCTCCTGTGACTCCTTCATGGTCAAGCCCAAGACTTATGTCAATCCCCTTGTATTTCAATAGCCAGAAAAAAACAAAAAATTCCATTCGTTCGTTCGTTTGTTCAAACCTCCGATTAGCTCAAACTTGACTCTCTTTCATCTTTATCAAATACATAATGCCTTTAAAGTCCTTTTTTGCACGGAAAACTAATGTGATTAATATCATAACTGAAACACACAACAAGAATAAATATGTGTAGAAAACTTAAACATTGTAACGTGCTTTGTTTCTTCAATCATAGCCTTTAATTCAATAAATCAGTCAGTACCCTACAAATGCACTTGTAGATTAGACCTTCAACAAACACATGTCAATCTTCCTGTCACGTGTCATCAACTCAAGATCTTATATCTTCCTCACCATTTTCATTCTGTTTTCTTCACTTTACCTCTTCTTATTTTACTCTAGGCGATTCCAGAACAAAGACTGCCTTATGCTATTAACAGTTTTTCCTTTTTGGGTGTTCAATCCATCGTCAACATCTTCTTCTCATCTCTTGTTCTATAACATTGGTCGGGTCCTTTCATTAGATCCACATTATTGACCTTGTCGTACCCTTTCAAGCCTTCTATTCTACACATTTATAAAAGTATATAGCTTCTTGGTTGTTGGTTTTGTTGTTCTCCATGTCTCTCAGCCATACAATAGGACTGAATTGATATTTCAGTTGACGATTCTCATTTTTGTGTTGCCTTTTATTTCTTGCGGTTCCTGTATATTTTTCAATGCAATGGAAGCTCCTCTTGCCTTTTCTATCCCTATTTTTATATCATTGTCTGTCCTTCCAATAGTGTCGATATTACTGCCAATATATATACAGTATATACATATATATATGGGATTCCACACCTTATATGGGTGTTTCTTTAATAAGAAAGAATACGATGATGACATAATGGCGATGTGTAATTTATTGGACGTGTTCATTTTACTTCCCGCCATCGTATTTCTTCTGTATTGTTTTATATGTGTGTATAAATGGGGGGGGGGGGGGGGAGGGGCAGGAGTGTGTAAGGGATAGCACCTTACAGTGAGAGGCAGCCACATCCCCTTGGGATGGCCTGAATCCTATATAGTTAAAGAAAAAAATCGAATCTTTCGAAGCAAAGTGTTACAGAAAAATTCTCAGAATATCTTGAACCAAGAAGAAGAAAAATATAGACATCCTACACGACCTGAACATCGAGAAAAACTGGCTCATAAACAATATCATGTCCCGGAAACTGAAATACTTTGGCAACATTAAACGTCATAGAGAGAGCAGTGATGGAGGGTATGGTACCTGGAAGGCGAGGCAAGGACCGACCAAAACGACGGTGGACACAGCACATTGAAGACACCTTGAATACGACAATGGAGGATGCGGGAAGACTGCCTAGAGATCGAGAGTTTTTCAGGCGGGCTGTTTTGAGAGCGACGTTCTGCAAAGGACATGCTACATGAATATCTGTATAAATTGTACTGGAGACAAGAATTTGTGGAGATACATGATCTCCTATGCCACCAGGTATGGTACTTGAAGAAGAAGAAGATGTATGTACATATGCATTATAACTGTATCTCTTTTCGTGGGGATTTACGAACAATCTGCCCTTAATCTGCCCTTCCAATGCATAATACATCCTTTTCAACAGATTACGTCCTTCACTCAACGCATATTTTTTTTAGTTCTTAGAGTGTTGTCTCGTTTCTACGCAGCACGCTGCTTCCAACCACAAACCTATGTCCTTCAGTTATATCAGAAAACGCTTTTATATATGTAGAAAATTATTTCCAGATAGTATTCTTGGCAGTTACTGTCGTGAGACATTCTAAATCCACATATATAAATTAAATAGTTAATGTAAAGCCTAACGAATTAATTCAATAAAAGGAAAGAAGAATGGTAAAAAGAACAGTGCTGTCACCATGGCGTACAAAAAATCCCCCTTTTTCTACTTCGTCTGCATAATTGTAACGCTTTCACGTTTGCTAGTAAAGCCTACAGCATACACGCGTTTCAAAAAAAGAATAAAACGTGTACTGTATTTCTTAGAAAACCTTGAGATACGCACACTGCTTAATGACCTAGATTAATACTAGCATTAATTTCATTTTATACACTGTGTAACTAAAAGACAGACGGCATTAGAGAGAGAGAGAGAGAGAGAGAGAGAGAGAGAGAGACGGAGGAACGCAGGCAATACTACCACAGTCTCGCGATTAATAGTAACGCAAATCCCACGCGTAAGGCATGAAGCACTAACTTTTTTTCAAATAAACAGTGACAAAAAACACTACTAATACACGGTTAGGTTTTAAAAAACATGTTTAATGCCTATTAGGAAACATGACATTCTACTGTTTTACGTCTGAAATCCTGACAGTACAGAAGACACCCCATAGTTTGGAAGTGAGGAGGTGGTAACAGCACGACTATCCTAGAAGACAATACATATTTTGAACGCAGCCACTTAGCTCCATTAAAACTTATATATTTGGGTTCCTTAGGACTTGCTGACAAAGAATATGTTAAGTGTTAAGCAAATAGTCTAGGAATTAACAAATTATAGCCAAAATAAAATAGTGAGGGTGTCTGACAGCACCGGACCATATTTGCTCAGTGGCATGTTTTAAAACCACCATTTTACGAGAAATAGGCCAACAAGTTAAATCCGATTTGATTGGCTAGAAGAATATGTAAGCCTAAACATGATTAGTCGATTGCAAATACTATTTTTGGTTGTTAGGGGAAACGTAGGAAGGGTACTTTTTTTTCAAATACTTTTGTAAACATGGTCTTATTGGCTAGACCAGTTGATATAGTCAATTAGGAGCGTCTGTTCAGGCCACATTTTGAAATTAAACTTACTGAGAAGCAAGTGCGTTGAGATCCAGTTCATAATTTTCTAATGAAAGCCTGGGACAGAGGCAGATCGGAATTGTGCCATAATTCATCGCCAGTCAACGTATTTGTTTAATATTTCATGAATTGTGGGACCGTGGTACTTACGTATTGAAGCAGCACCTGGTCTGAGTTTTGCTGAATCCAGAGGCTGGTAGCATACTCCTTGGTCAATATATCGATCAGTGTGGTTTCTCAAGAACACGGTGAAGCAAGCGAGCAGTGGAGACTGTTTCCTGCCGCTCACACAGAAGTTAAGAGTGTGTGGCCAGAGCAGCTCAATCTTGTGTATAACCCCCCCCCCCCCCCCCCCCCCCCCCCCCCCCCCCTTTCTAAAAGTGACTTTACCTTAATTCAAGAGGGACATTTAGTTGTTTCAAATCAAAAGAAACTGTGAACCTTACCAATATTATTTCCACCAGAAACAAACACTTGAAGTCATGATGACAAACAACAACTTAGCTTGACAAGCCAGTATTACCTCATAGTACCACCGCACAACTTACACACATATTGCAATAAGAATATATGTCAATACAAAGATCCTATCTATAAATTGTGTATATACAACTTGTAATTACATTTGATTGTGATTCCTGATTCACTTTGTAGTTGAATCAGGATATCTATTATTGAAAGGAATTAATACATATTTTTCAAAGTTACCCTTGACTTAGTAAGATAGTCTTATAGAGTGTTATATGTATGTGAGTGTCACAGTGTTGTACAGTGTTGTGGATTAAATTAAATTGTTTATCTGTCGGTTGGTTGTTGT
Source organism: Oreohelix idahoensis (assembly GCA_024509875.1). Taxonomy (NCBI): domain Eukaryota; kingdom Metazoa; phylum Mollusca; class Gastropoda; order Stylommatophora; family Oreohelicidae; genus Oreohelix; species Oreohelix idahoensis. The sequence goes on from JAMPIV010022717.1 coordinate 89,199, forward strand.
GAACATACACTTCATTATTATCATAACCCTAGACATTCAACGTAGTCATCACAATATTCCAGAATAAGTCTGACTGAGGTATAAATGTGGTAGCAAAGTAAGGTTATCTGAACTACACCACACTTATTAGATACAGATACCTTCACAGCTGATCTCAGTCAGTACACTAAGTCCCCTATAAATATTTATAACATCCCACTTTACCACATATATTGGGGTCTCGCTCCTGGGATTTTGAACCTTCCCCTAGCATATATATTGGGAGTAATTCACTTCAGGGAATAATAAAAATTAAAAGGTATTCTTGGGTGGAAAAATAAGGTTGAGCTCTCAGTGCCTGTGGTTGTCCTTAGATAATTATTTATAAATTGACTTGTTTAAGTTAGACATTGTATAAATTTGCCTGTTAGAAAATGGCGGACCTAGCAAAGTTCCGATCTGCTGCTGTGCAGGCTGCTAAAGAGTTAAGAATGGAGGGACAAGTTATGATTGCTTATGTCACTACTGAATGTGACAAATTTATTGAACGCGAAGAAAAAAGATTAGAAAAAGAGGCTGAAAGAAAATTAGAATCTGATAGATTGGCCGAAGATAAGAGAATAGAGGCTGAAAAAGAAATTAAGAGGTTGCAGATTGAGGCTGAGACTAAGGCATTGGAGGCAGATAGGGAGATTAAAAGGCTCCAATTAGAAGAAAAAAAGGCTGAGAGGGAAGCAGAGGAAAGAAGGCAAGCTACAGAAAGAGAAGCAGAAGAAAAGAGATTAGCTGCAGAAAGAGAAGCAGAAGAAAGAAGACAGGCTGCAGAGAGGGAAGCAGAAAAGGAGGAGAAGAGATTACAAAGGGAACATGAGTTACGACTAAGGGAGTTTGAGTTTCAAGGCCATGCTCCTGAAAATGGTGCCAGTCCCTTTACCTCTGATGCCTCTGCTAGTCAGGGAGCCTCAACCTCAGCTATGAACTTTCATTTAGATCATTTTGTTGAGAAAGAAGATGATATCGAGAGCTATCTAAATAGATATGAACTATTAGCTACCACATATGGGTTAGAGAGAGAAAGGTGGAGCTTAAAGTTATCACAAGGGCTTCGTGGTGCAGCTTATGAAGTTTTTGCCAAAATGAGCAGAGGTGATCAAGAAAATTATGACATGCTAAAGCAGGCTCTTTTGTTAAGATATGAAAAGAATGGTGAATTTTATAGAAAAAAATTTAGGAATGCTAAACTACTGTCAGGTGAAACCTATCACCAGTTCTCTGCACGGTTAGAGACATACTTGGAGAAATGGACTTCTCTGGGGAAAACTCAAGATCTTAAGGAAATGATCCTTATAGAACAATTAAGAGAGTACGTGGCTCCAGACCTGAGAAAGTTTCTCATGGAACAAGGTGCAGAGAGGCTGGGTGAGTTACTAAATGTTGCTGAAAGGTATCAAGCAGCTCAGGCAGAGGTATCAGGTAATAAAAAGAAACAGGTAGATAATTTTAAGGCATCACAGAACTTTAATAAATTTGATCCTAGAGATCAGAACAAAGGTAAGCACCAGTTTGATAGGCCACGGTATGACAATAAAAATAAAACCCCACAATTCGATGAAAGGAAATTTGATGAAAGAAAATCTTTCAACCAAAAAAGGAGGTGGTGTAAGACTTGTCGGATGGACAATCATGATACTGACCATTGTAGAAGGAAACCTCCTCATTGTGCTGCTATGACATCTGGAAAGAGGGGAAAAAATGTCAAACCTGCGGAACTACAGGAACCATACCACCCCCCAGTGTGTGAAGATGTAATCTGTAATGGTGTTACCATAAGGTGTTTATATGATACAGGTTTAGATTATGATTCCGTTGTGAGTTCTCACCTGGTGCAGGCAGATCAATACACCACAGAAACAGTGGAGATTCAAACTGCAACCAAGGATGTAGCGACCATGACACTTCCCGTCGCCCGGATAAAGGTGAAAACGCGATATGTGGAAGGAATCATAAAAGCAGCAGTGATAAATGAGCCAATCTACCCTCTGATATTGGGGTGTAGATATGTCTTCTTGGGGAATCCCAAGAGACCTGTGATATTGGCAACGGTGCAGACCAGATCACAGTCCAAAAAGGAGGAGGAAAATCCAATAAATACTCATCCAGATGAGATGAGGAAGGCACAGGCGGAGGACAAAACACTCAAGCCGTGTTTCAAGAAGTTGCCCAAATCTCATACACCTCCAGGCAAGGGAGAATTTTATATGAAGAACAAGCTGATTTATAGGAAGGCTGGATCTGAATCCAATGGTCACGGACAGCTGGTCCTTCCCACTTCATATAGGACTAAAGTGTTGGAACTAGGGTATGCGATTCCCTTCAGTGGTCATATGGGGATCAGCGCAACAGGACAGCGTATAGCTTGTCACTATTTCTGGCCAGGGATAACTGAAGATATCAAACGATATGTAAAATCCTGTCCAGAGTGCCAACGAGTAGCACCCAAGCATTGGACTGCACCAGCAACTCTAGGGGAAATGCCCATAGTGGGAACACCCTTTGAGAGAGTTGTCGTGGACCTTGTGGGACCTCTCACTCGAACCAAGAGGAGGAACAGCTACATTCTGACTCTGGTGGACACTTGTTCTATGTGGGGAGAGGCGGTAGCCCTGTCATCCATTGACTCTAAACATGTGGCAGAGGCATTACTCACAATTTTCACAAGGTTAGGCTTTCCCAATCAAATCTTGACTGATAATGGCTCTCAGTTCAAGGGGAAACTAACCGAAGTTTTCAGGATCTTCCAGGCCAAACACTTCCATTGTAGTGTGCACCATGCCGAAGGGAACGGCCAAGTGGAAAGATTTAATGGCACGTTGATGTCGATCCTGAGAAAGTTGGCACACGAAAAACCAGATACATGGGACCAGTACCTTCACGCCGCCCTCTTTGCTTATCGGGAGGTACCCCATAGTTCAACCGGTATGGCCCCGGCAACGTTATTATTTGGAAAGCCAATAAAAGGTCCAATCGAAGCTCTGTTAAGAACGTGGACTGATGAAAAGGCAGAGGAAAATATTACATCCTCATACCAATATGTGAATGAGCTGACCACTCGTTTAAAAACTGGCTGGAAACTTGCCAATGAAAATTTGAGACAAGCCAGGAAAAACATGCTGCCTATTACAACAGGAAAGCTAAAAACAGAGATTTGGCTGTGGGAGAGAAGGTACTGCTTCTTCTACCCGGTAGTCAAAATAAGTTACAAATTGGATGGCAAGGTCCATATACAGTTCTAGAGAAGGTGTCTAGAACAAATTATAAGATAGATAAGAAGGGGACAGAAAAAATCTATCATGTGAATCTCCTGAAGAAATATTTGGAAAGAGAAAATCAGGAAGAGACACACTTGTTGACCTTGTCCATTGCAATGGAGATGAAAAAGGAACCACTTTCATCATTTGAATATCCATTACACCCCTGTGAGACATTTGCACAGGTGAAAATCAGTACACACTTAACGAAAGATCAGAAGAAGAGAGTGCAACAAGTTTTAGATGATCATACAGAGGTGCTAACGGAACGACCGGGGCATACAAACTTATTGGAATATGATATGAAACTGATAGACCCCACACCTGTCTGTATGAAAGCCTATTCGATTCCTTTTGCTAAGGAGAAAGCCTTGAAGGAAGAGATAGACTATTTATTGAAGGAGGGAATAATTTCACACAGTGAATCTTCGTATAGTTCCAGTGTGGTGCTCTTAAGGAAACCCCCTGGAGAACATAGACTCTGTATAGATTACAGGAGACTGAATGCTATCACAGAAGGTCAGGTGGACCCATTGCCGGATACCAATCAGTTGTTTGCCAGGCTAAATAAAGCTAAATATTTCTCAAAAGTGGATCTGAGCAAAGGATACTATCAGATTCCAGTAAAGCCTGAGGTTAGACCATACCTAGCTTTTAGTACTTTAGAGGGACACTATGAGTTTAACAGATTGCCATTTGGGTTGAAGAATGCGCCTAGTGTCTTCTCTAGAATGATGAGGAAATTGTTGGACCCTCTGAATAATCCATGCTTTACAAACTTCATGGATGATATCCTTATAGCAACAGAAACATTTGAGGAATACATTGACTCTCTGAACATGCTGTTTAATCGACTTAGAGAAGCGAATTTAACAGCCCAACCAACCAAATGTTGCGTTGGATGTAAAGAATTAGAATTCTTGGGACACACAGTCCATCAGGGAAACATGACCCCTGACTCAAGAATTTAGAAAAACTAAAGAAAGCCCCGAGACCACAAACCAAGAAAGACGTGAGATCCTTTGTCTCATTATGTGGTTTCTACCAAAAGTATATCAAAAACTTTAATTCCATATGTGTACCGTTAACTGATTTGACACGCAAAGGAAATCCAGATCGAATTACCCGGACAGCACAGTGTGAATTGGCCTACCAGGAATTGAAGGAAAAGCTCACAAGCAAACCTATTTTGAAATTACCTGACTTAAGTCAAGAATTCATTGTGAGAACAGATGCAAGTAATATCGGGCTGGGCGCAACCCTGTTACAAAAATCAGATGCACTGGATGGGGAATTAACCCCAGTGGCATATGCTAGCAGAAAGTTGAATAAAGCTGAAATGAATTACTCAACTAGCGAAAAAGAATGTCTTGCAGTAATATGGGCGATAAAGAAATTCAATATTTATCTGTATGGGAAGGCATTCAAGTTGCAAACGGATCACAAACCCTGGTCGTTTCTAGCGCAGGCTAGGCATGAAAATTCGAGGTTACTCAGATGGTCCTTACTTTTGCAGCCATTCCAGTTCAGCATAGAGTATATTTCTGGAAAAACCAACCTGGGAGCGGATTTTCTAAGCCGCCATCCGTGTGATGAAAATCACCGTAAGCCCCAGGAATAATAATAAATTTCTCTATGTGTATATAGAATTATAGACTGACATATAACGTCTGTTTTAAGTGGGGAGAATTTGTCGTGAGACATTCTAAATCCACATATATAAATTAAATAGTTAATGTAAAGCCTAACGCATTAATTCAATAAAAGGAAAGAAGAATGGTAAAAAGAACAGTGCTGTCACCATGGCGTACAAAAAATCCCCCCTTTTCTACTTCGTCTGCATAATTGTAACGCTTTCACGTTTGCTAGTAAAGCCTACAGCATACACGCGTTTCAAAAAAAGAATAAAACGTGTACTGTATTTCTTAGAAAACCTTGAGATACGCACACTGCTTAATGACCTAGATTAATACTAGCATTAATTTCATTTTATACACTGTGTAACTAAAAGACAGACGGCATGAGAGAGAGAGAGAGAGAGAGAGAGAGACGGAGGAACGCAGGCAATACTACCACAGTCTCGCGATTAATAGTAACGCAAATCCCACGCGTAAGGCATGAAGCACTAACTTTTTTTTTAAATAAACAGTGACAAAAAACACTACTAATACACGGTTAGGTTTTAAAAAACATGTTTAATGCCTATTAGGAAACATGACATTCTACTGTTTTACGTCTGAAATCCTGACAGTACAGAAGACACCCCATAGTTTGGAAGTGAGGAGGTGGTAACAGCACGACTATCCTAGAAGAAAATACATATTTTGAACGCAGCCGCTTAGCTCCATTAAAACTTATATATTTGGGCTCCTTAGGACTTGCTGACAAAGAATATGTTAAGTGTTAAGCAAATAGTCTATTAATTAACAAATTATAGCCAAAATAAAATAGTGAGGGTGTCTGACAGCACCGGACCATATTTGCTCAGTGGCATGTTTTAAAACCACCATTTTACGAGAAATAGGCCAACAAGTTAAATCCGATTTGATTGGCTAGAAGAATATGTAAGCCTAAACATGATTAGTCGATTGCAAATACTATTTTTGGTTGTTAGGGGAAACGTAGGAAGGGTACTTTTTTTTTCAAATACTTTTGTAAACATGGTCTTATTGGCTAGACCAGTTGATATAGTCAATTAGGAGCGTCTGTTCAGGCCACATTTTAAAATTAAACTTACTGAGAAGCAAGTGCGTTGAGATCCAGTTCATAACTTTCTAATGAAAGCCTGGGACAGAGGCAGATCGGAATTGTGCCATAATTCATCGCCAGTCAACGTATTTGTTTAATATTTCATGAATTGTGGGACCGTGGTACTTACGTATTGAAGCAGCACCTGGTCTGAGTTTTGCTGAATCCAGAGGCTGGTAGCATACTCCTTGGTCAATATATCGATCAGTGTGGTTTAACAAGAACACGGTGAAGCAAGCGAGCAGTGGAGACTGTTTCCTGCCGCTCACACAGAAGTTAAGAGTGTGTGGCCAGAGCAGCTCAATCTTGTGTATAACCCCCCCCCCTCCCCCTCCCTCCCCCTTCTAAAAGTGACTTTACCTTAATTCAAGAAGGACATTTAGTTGTTTCAAATCAAAAGAAACTGTGAACCTTACCAATATTATTTCCACCAGAAACAAACACTTGAAGTCATGATGACAAACAACAACTTAGCTTGACAAGCCAGTATTACCTCATAGTACCACCGCACAACTTACACACATATTGCAATAAGAATATATGTCAATACAAAGATCCTATCTATAAATTGTGTATATACAACTTGTAATTACATTTGATTGTGATTCTTGATTCACTTTGTAGTTGAATCAGGATATCTATTATTGAAAGGAATTAATACATATTTTTCAAAGTTACCCTTGACTTAGTAAGATAGTCTTATAGAGTGTTATATGTATGTGAGTGTCACAGTGTTGTACAGTGTTGTGGATTAAATTAAATTGTTTATTTGTCGGTTGGTTGTTGTGAACATACACTTCATTATTATCATAACCCTAGACATTCAACATAGTCATCACAATATTCCAGAATAAGTCTGACTGAGGTATAAATGTGGTAGCAAAGTAAGGTTATCTGTACTACACCACACTTATTAGATACAGATACCTTCACAGCTGATCTCAGTCAGTACACTAAGTCCCCTATAAATATTTATAACATCCCACTTTACCACAGTTACATTTTGTATTCTTCCGCTCCGCGGTGTTCTCACACTTCACACAATGCTGTCATTGAAAATGTGCGTGTGTCTGTGGTTGTTTTTTTTTTTTTTTTGTAGTTCTGCTGGTGCTCCATGTCTCAGGTTATTACATAGTGTTTTTGTTGTATCACATTTCCCTTTAATGCTTATATTGTCTCTTTGGGGGTCGGAGTGGCTAAGAGGTATGGCGTCTGCCTCCAATTCTAAAGGTACCGGGTTCGATTCCCAGTAGGGGGAATATAATTTATGGAAATTTTTTTTTCAGAACCAGTGGTCCTAATTATGTCATACTCCCCCTTAGTCTCCTGGGGGGTGAGAACGGATGCCTAGCCTTCTCGGATAAGGGGCGACAAAAAAAGGAGGTTCGGTGTACAAAATTCGTGCACTGTGCTGAGATCCTCCTTGTGTGATCTAAGGGGGGAGATCGGAGCACTGATGGAGCTGTCAGTGTGCAATGAAGACAATCCTTAAAACCAAAACAGTCTCTTCAGCTCTACATCCAAGTAGTAGCACCCTTCAGTCTTAACTGACATTGGGAATGCGCCCCTCAGGTCAGAGCCCTCGGCTGCTTTTTTCCTGGTGTTCATTTCGACGCGTTCTTTTCTCTTTTGCTTGATGTGACAGCTTCTTTCCGCCCAATCTGAGGTGACGCCGTAGGGAGCATTGTCACTTGGTGCGATCGACAGAATCATCCTCAAGAACCTCCCCTACTGTCGGAAGTAGCCCCTGGCGTCATGCCCTACGCTAAAATGGCAAGATGCTTGTAACCGGTAACTGCTACTTCCCGTGTTGTGCCGACACCATAGGGTGAAGCTGGAGTGCACTCTCCAGTGCGCGAGCTTGGGCACAGGTATATGGAGATCAAGCTCTACATCCATGCACACTATACACCTTTCCAATCATATACACTTTACTTTCCAAATTATCTGTTGGGATTCAGCTTGACCCAAGGTCCCATCGTCATTTCATTTTTCACTACCTCTGGAGCATAGATCCACAACTGCGATTGGTCCCCTTTGCAGAGAACCTGTACCAAAGCGTAATGAGAGACCCTCGGGAACAATATTGGCAAGGTGCCCATAATGCAATAGGTCTGCTGAGCCCTGCCAAGCATGTGGAAAAATGCATCTAATGACATTTGTGCATGATACCATCAACATCACTATGGAAAAATATTCGTTGCAGAAACCACCACTAGAAGAACAGGTGACATGCTCTGGCTTCTGACCTTCTGCAAGTGAGCCGGTTATGTTGTGTGAAAGTGGGCGACAGAGTTTATCATATTTTTCATTAGATATTAATTAAATATAAATACAAATGATACGAACACAAGACTGGTTTTGTAAAGATTATACTTCTATAATAATGACACTATAATGACAGTAAAAATAACCAAGCAGCAAATCTGCAAATCCTGGTTTTGTCGACACGAGAACGGTGCTGCATTAATCGAGTGGCCTGACGTGTTCTCCTATCTAAGATGATGCCGAGTTGTTGTTGCTGAAGTTGCTGTCTTCAGTTATTAGATAAGATCAGATGGAGTGCCGTCTTTTCGTCGAATATTTGCGGTGGTGTATCTGTAACATGTTTTGTTTCTTGCGTGAATTGTTAAACAGAAAAATAAAGAAAAAAATAGTAAATCTAGTCTCATTGTAGATATTGCAGTTGGGGAGTGAAGTGTTATAGACTTCATTTATACAAGGTCACAGCTTCTTGAGGTGGGGATAACCAGTTCTCATCATCCCTGCCTTTGCCGTCACCAACTCAACGCAAAGTCGGGTAACCATTTAATACATCTTGATAGACACGAACGTGTCCTAGCATGGTTTCGAACCAAGTTCCTTTGCCTCGAAAACCGATCGCTGTGACCAATTTGCCTCTCAGTATACTTACTTACTTACTTATTCGTTCCTCTTCTACCTTGGGGTGTAGAGACTGGCAGAGAGAGCGCCATGCTATCCTATCAGTTGTCTTCTTTTTGTCCTGGTTCCAGCCCACTCCTCGATCCTTCAGAGATTGTCTGATGTTGTCCCCCCAGCGAACTCTGGGTCGTCCTGGAGATCAGGATCCTTGGCTGTTGGTTCCCCATGTATGTCGTGGTACCCGCGCCACTCAGTATACTTAGATAAATTTTGTTTATATCATCATATTTGTCATTTATAGTATTGTTATCCTATTACAGATGTTCCGGCAACGTGTCATTCAACATGTTTTCAGTAGCTGGAGTACATTTGCTTGTTTACAGATTCTCTGTCAAGTCTTGTTTGTCTAAATGGGCGATGTGTGGCATGTCTTCCGAAATATGCTGATAATCCACCTGGGTTAGGAAACTTATGTAGCTATTTCTGTCCACACTACTTTAGTAAATATTTTTCACGTGCCTCTTATGTGAAAAGTTTAAAGGTCAAACAGTGAGAGTAACCTGTGACATTTGCTAGGTTGCATTGTTAAACAGCACCTTGCTTAAAAAAAAAAAAACCAAAATGACAGGAAGAGTGCACAGATAAACGTGCAAGAGGAAGGCATTGGTATAAGTAAGGAGATAACATCAAGAGATGGACAGAAGAGTCGATCAGAATTTCCTTATCGAAACAAGAGACAGAGGACTTTGGAGATACATTGCAGCCGAATTTCGAGGTGAAGGTTGCAGTTGATCAGATAATATTGTCAACATCGAGTATTCAGTGTGCAAGGTTGTAACGTTGAAGAACATTCAAGCGCTTGCTCAAAGTTTTGTGTCCCAGAGCAGTTACTGCCGTAGGGGAGTGAATTGTTAATGATTTCGCTACACTAGGTCCAGCTTTATGAGGTAAGGTGATCAGTTCCCTTCCTCGCTCTATTTGCCTTCCACAACTCAAGAATAGAATCATAGATAGACGGACGGACAGACAGACAGACAGACAAGTAGGTAGGTAGGTAGGTATGTAGATAGGTAGACAGACAGACATACAGGTAGATAGATAGATAGATAGATAGATAGATAGATAGATAGATAGATAGATAGATAGATAGATAGATAGATAGATAGATAGATAGATAGATAGATAGATAGATAGATAGATAGATAGATAGATAGATAGATAGATAGATAGATAGATAGATAGATAGATAGATAGATAGATAGATAGATAGATAGATAGATAGATAGATAGATAGATAGATAGATAGATAGATAGCCTCGTCCTGATAAGTAGAAGTCGCTGGGACCAAATAAAGTACTTATCCTAAATTCTGCTTATCACAATTTTACTCATAGATAGATATTTGCCCCAGAAAAAGGGGTAAAGCATGAAGCAATTATTTCAACCATTCTAATTAATCGTTTATATTTGGAGATGCGCCCTAATATAACCGACTAGGTTGAACGGGACGCGCCTCGCCAAAACAAAATTTTAAATTTCAACCATTCAGAAACAGCATCTTATGTAACTTGATATTTCCTTTAATAATCACTTATTTGACCAATTTATTTTTAATTTATTTTTATTTAAATACACAAACAAGATAACTAGGCTATCAATATTTTTTTATTTTTTTTTTTTTTTGGCAAGAGCTGTGTTTCCTGAAACATATTTCGTACAAATCCAACAAGTGGCTGCAAGATTTTCTCAGACCTGTCTTACATTATAATGGATTTGTTTGTAAACTTTCTTGATGGTCCATAGCACTTTGTCAGTCTGTGTACAAATGTACGGCTGCGTCAGTGTGGATCATTGTAAGCTACAGGATACCATGAAACAAACGTTTCAACCATAAGTAATAGTATAGACAAATTAACGACCAGCACTGAAAAGGTACCACTTATACAACATAAGGTAACAAACAGTATCGGGGAGATTTGTTTCAGTGACTTTAAATAGCAAATCCTCGGCAATAAGAAAGTCATAAAGATGTAGAATGAGATCCGAATTTTTATTTTTTTTTAATAAGGATCTGATGGCAAAACAGAGTTTCAACTTGGCATTGCTATACTCAAATCTAATATGTTTTTTTTTTCCTTTCATTTATATTATGTTGTTTATGTCTGCTGTCTATTTTTCGGATAGTGTGACAAAACGTCTGAACATGCTCTTTTGTGTGATCTTCACACTTTCAGCTCTCCGGCAGTATCCTCTCTTTTTCTTCATTTATCTCACTCATCGCTTTTATTCGGCATAAATCATGCCTTGTCATTCGTTATTTTCATTATTTTGCTCTATGCTGGACATAGCATGGTGAAGTCTCTAACACGTCACTCCCCTATGGCAGTATTTGCTACGAGATTAATGCGTATCTTATTGTTTACCACTCCACTCCCAGAATGTTGTTACGATTCGCCAGGTTTGGTGACTCGGCCAGCGGTAATATTTTATCGCCTAATCTGTCTGACCGAGTGTGGAAACGGGGCGGTCAAACATTTGACCCCATTGGAAAGCTGTTGATCATGTTGACACAAGCCGGTTTTGTGATACGATGAAAGAAGACCATACGGTCTGACCAGACATCTGTCTAGCGGAGGCACGCAAATAAAGGTGATATGACATCACTGTGTAAGAGGCCACGCGTGTATATTAAATTTAATATTTTCAAATACGCGTGGAATGAGTAATGATAAACTTCCCCAACCAAACAGTGCTAGATAGATTGGATTGATTCGCCAGAATCTACTATGATTTGATTGGAACTTTCGGCGGAAACACAGCTGGGATTTAAAACTAAGGATTGTGAGATATAATCTAACAAACTCGAAGTCACAGCACACAGACAGACTGCATCGCAGCGACAACTAAACACCTCCTACAAGCTAGAAGAAAGAGGATAGGACTTATCATTCCACAACTATAAGTACCAGATCGAGTATTAGGCAACTTTGGAAGTACAAGTAAACCATCAATTTTTATACAAGACTGGAAACTTGGGAATTTTATCACAAGGAGTCATAAGAGGAATTATAGATTTCCAGACCAAGTGTTTCACCCGTCATAAGAGGAATTATAGATTTCCAGACCAAGTGTTTCACCCGTCATAAGAGGAATTTCTCAGACTTAAGTGATTCGAACAGCATTTAAATACAGGGCTGTGGGTCCATTCTAATCTGCGCCAGGAAAAGTGTGTATTCCCAAAATTTTGGGGTAAGTGTAAACAATTTATTTACTAATGTAAATTTTACAGGTTTTGCTAAGTGGTTTTATATATATATATATATATATATATATATATATATATATATATATATATATATATATATATATATATATATATATATATATGTATATATATATATATATATATATATATATATATATATATATATATATATATATATATATATATATATATATATATATGAGGCTGGCAACCTCAACATATGAAAATAGTATATGCATGAACCACTACTGCAAGAGATGGTGATTTTTTCTGACTAGTCGTGCTGGAAACCCGACAGAAGAGCGATCCCAGACCCTGACGGGAGTAGCGACGAGAAATGAGTGATAATCACACCACATGTGCCTAAAGTGTATAGAATCCTTTTGTGAGATTTATATACCTTTTTAATTGTAATTCAGGCAAATCATTATCCATGCACTCCAGACGCAATTTCCTAGTTGACACTCAGAAGGATATTGGTGAATTTTCATCAAATTCCCTGAGTTACATTGAGAGGTTAACATTCGTGGGTGGAGCGCATGAAAATGGGCCTGTTCGTTTGCGGAGAACAAATGTACTGAGGCATTTGTTTCTTTCTAATTTATCACAGTTCGTGGTTACAAGACATCAGACTTAAGTACTGAAGTTCCTACGCCACTAGTGTGAGAGAAGAGTATCACCACCAACCGCCTACAGTGGACGAATTAGTTGGAGAAGTGTACTCATCACCAAAAAGAAGTGACGGAAACCACAGCTGCAGGACTCATCTGGAGCTAAGTGTTATATAACAGGCTACAGCAAAAATACGGACATTATTATTAACGCCCTTCCAAAAACCTCAATGAGGAAAAATTTAATATAACTTTCACCCAATTTTCCATATTTATTTTCCCATGTTACATACTAATTGACTATTAAATTTGTTGTATGTTATTTTAAACTAAAGAATAATAGTTGATTCAGTTTATATGTACGCAAGCAAACGTATGAGGCAGTTCTTCTTGATAAATAAATACATATAAATATAGAGCCATTATTTATAAGAGGGCATTCGTTGGATTACTCCAACTGGGGGCTTGACGGGCCAGAATCATTGCATATCCCCTTCACAAAAGGCGACGGACCAGATAATAAGTTAACAATTTTGCTCAGCCCTTAAGCAGCGTTTGTTCTTGACTTCTGGGAATTTCTTGTGAAGGCTCCTCTAAGTTAGAAACGACATTCATCTTTTATCTATATTATATTCATAAAAATACTTTCCATAGTTAGCAGGCATGAATGCCTCCCATCATAAAGATAAGGATTACGTAAAGTGTAAATATTAAAATTAACATACCCAGAAAAAAGTGAATGAATGAGTAAAACTGACTTTTTGTGGTACTAATTATCCGGGTCAGGATTCTTCTGTGTCCGAGGTAGCCTCTGGACGTAGCAAAAGTTGGAAGTATTTCATGAACAAACACCATCCACGAGAACAGACAAACAACGAAAATGTCGCGTCAACAAAAGAGAGATTCTTGGCAATGAAAGACGCAAAGTAAGGCTGTTTTTACGCTCGGCTTTACACTTTGCCAGACACTTTTTCGGACAATATTTCCCTGTTATCGCCAGCTTGTTCACGATTACAAGCTAGCCTCGCATACAAAGTGAAGCGTCACGTTTGCATCTTTCTGTCATCAGTATTGTGAAGACTTCTCTTTGCCAAATACAAATGTCAAAATTGTCTCATAAGTCGAAGGCAAACTGTTCTTAGGTCACAACATTTGGATTGATGAGGTTGGCATATTCAAACCACGAGTATGCTGGCATGTTAAAGGGAACGTTTCTAAGTGTGTGTATCATTTAAAATGTATTGTTGGTGTAATCGATTACAGGAGTCGCAAGTAAAGTACACCAGGAGAGTACTAATTGGCATGAAAACCTAATGTTGCAGTGTTTGCGAAAGCGAAAGTAAATCCCCCAGCGCTGTGCCAACAAACAGGCAGCTAAAAAAAAATACTCCAACAACTTAAAATAGTTCCTACTACAAATTCTTGGCTTCTGATTGCTGTTGGGTGTTTGAGTTCCGTTAACACTGTCTTAAATTATTTTTTTTCTGTTTCTACGTTTTCTTTCTCGGGTAACAGTGGAACAAGAGATTATAAAAAGATGCTGGCGATAAATTGGACACACACTGAGGAAACTGGCTGATAATAATAATAATAATAATAATAATAAATTCTTTAAGCGCCAAACACGGCGCATAAGGCAGAAACCAGTGCTCTCCAGGTTGTTCGTTGTGACGCCACTCCTCTTAGCTCTTGCACATTATTTAGGCCCAACGTTCTTCCTTCTCTTATTATCAATTTTCTGGAATACTTAGGGTAACAGAATTAGAGATAGAACAAAGAACACGTGGAGAAGAGAACAGGAGAAAGAAATGAAAATGATAAGCATGTGCTTTCTAATGATTTAAGCTCCTTGGAGAGCTGAAGGGTACGACTGATTGATTGATTGATTGATATTGTCTTTCTCGAAATTTCCATCCCTCCTACCATTATAGTGCTATCATCAGTGCTGACTCTTACAGCTATTGCATTTTGTCATTGAATTAATTAACGACACTTGAGCTGATGATGATAGCCTCAATGAATGTGACAGTTAAGATGATTATTTTAATGATAGTGAGTATGATGATGGTGAAGACATTATGACTGGCCGAACGATTAGAGCGCTTGATTCTCGTGGTAAAAAGACCGGTTTCGTAACTAGGTCACGTCACGTTTTAAACTACCCAGCTCTTAAAATAAGGTGCCTGACTCTGCTGTTCAGTTGGAAAATGCAAAGGCAGCGAGGAAAGGCACTGGCTGGAGTTGAACCCGGTATCTCATGCACAGTACAGTCACTAATTTTCCTAGATCCTGGGCATGGAACACACACCAAGCCAAAATAGGTACTGATCTCCCCAACTCATAAAGCCGAGACCTAGTATAGTGTGAAAAAAATAACCTCGATCGTCATATTTTCCTGTGCCATCCTGTAATTCATTCTGCATTCTTCCCTTTCTTTTTCCCCACCTCTGACAGTATTTGGTATTTTCGATTTATTGTTTACACTTCCTTCCTTCAATTCTTGTCATGTCGGAGCTTCAGCGACCATCCTTGATGATCATTGTAATCACTCACGTTCGTTTGAACCCATATTGACACCTGGATCTGTAGAGTGAAATGGTGTTTACGAATGTGTAACACACTTCCGACCAGGCAGGAATAAGAGCGCCTGATTAATACGCAAACAACCTTGAGATGGCCACAGTAATTTGTCTTATCACTGATAATAATTTCTCTCTGCTTGGTAGTTGTTTGCGGGACCAGGTAAATGATATAATCTTTTCCGGGCAGATTGGTTGTAGACAATGGTTACGATAAGTTATCCATCTCGTAAGATGCTGTCTGTGATAGATCTATGAAGTCATGAATGTAAATAGGATCGATAACGAACGGTAGAGAGAATACCTTACATGGGAAGTGACTTGAAAAAAATCACATTTTATGTGTCACGCAGGAATTTTCCAAGAGAGGGTAGTGGGAATATACCCAAACCAATATACGCAAATTGAATGTTATTGGTTTAGCATTTGAGATGTTAAAATACAACATTTTCGACTGGAGCCTTGTCATAAAGTAGCAATGTGGATGCGTGGGCCGAATGCTACCTTATAATCTAGCGACTTTTGAGTCTACGGCACTGATAAATTCAACTAGTTAAGAAAACAGTCAGACAAGCTAGAATAAGGAATAGTGTCAAGATTCCACTTTAAAGGATCGGACAACGTGTTTGAGCATCTTATGGATTTACACCCCAAGAAAACTCTACCTTTATTAATACGGAAAGCCCGGAATCCTAGGAACATGAACACTAAGTCATAGTGATATTTTAGAACAAAATAATACTCCTGACCACGTTTGAGAGGCATCTTAACCAAATTGCCGAAACTATTTCACTGAGCTAGAAGTTTCTATGCCCAAAGATATTTGGGGTAAGTTGTATATTTTATCATTCTATGTTTTGCAATATTAACATGTGAAAATTGCTAGTGGATGTCCAAGTTCATACGAGGCTGGCAACCTCAGTATATAGAATGATGGTTTCACGAACCCCCACTGCAAGAGCTGGTGACTGCTTCATGCGGGTTTCTCATAGAGAACCAAAAGCAGAGGTCGTCTCAAGTTCTATATGGAGCAGGGAATGGAAGATGACAGAAATAATGTATATAATAATTATATTAACCTTTTCAACCAGTGCATATGTATACGTAAACATGTTTTATATAAATGCAACGGGTGTTTTCCGCTCACTGGGATTAACATTAATACTCAGAGAGGGTAAAGTTCTGAGGCAGATGGGATGGTGAGATTAAAAGGTGAAAAAGGGGGGGAGCGACACCTGATTTCCGTGTCATGAAACCCTATACTCAGGAGGGTATTTGTTTCTCTCTTATTTCATGATACTAGTCGGAGGTACCAATTGGTGGTATTAGTCAGTGGAACAAGTGTGTAGTATAAGTGGTCTTCAATCAAAGCTAGACACCAACAGCAGAAGGGTGTCAGAAGACGCTGGACCTTCTTCGTAATTACCCCCACGATACTAGGAGGGACGTGTTTCGGCCCCCAGACTTGACCAGTGACGAGAAGAATCAGTCCACAACTTGCAAAGGACAAGCATTGGCTGGAGCAGAAGCCAACCGGCATCTTACTGACAGCTAAGTACTCATTAAGAGCTGCCTAGTGAACTCTTTTCCTTAATAAAATTTTCAACACCGTATCCAGATCATCACCAGTGATGATTCTTTAAAGATCATTCCTAATTCACCCCACCCTTATTTATTTTACATTGTTACTATGGTTGATTATTAAATTTGTTATCTGTATATATACAAATTTATGGTTGATTTAGTGATTTTGAGCGAACTGCACCCGTATGTCTCAATCATTTTAAATACCTATAACAGAGCTATTGAAGTAATATTTTACTGAAAATCAGGTGAGGGCTCATCAAATGGAGCAAAATTATTACCCCATCATAGAAGGTCAGGGAAGATAGAAAGTTTACACGACCTGGATCCTATCAGCCGTAGTACTTGATTTCTTAAATTCCTATGAGGCTCCCTAGAATTGAAGCACCATTCTTCAATTCACATCTCTGCCAAGAGTAATCTTGAGCTAAAGGTAGATACCTTTGAAGACACTCAGTAGATACTCTGAAGTTTGGCCAATGTTGGACCATCACTGCAGAGCAAGGGGAGTAAATCCCATGACATATAGGTGAAGTCTTTAACACTTCACTCCCTGATTGCAGAATCTGTTAAGCAACGACCTTTTCCTTTTTATTATTGTGATAGATTTACCTTTATCTTTCTCATCCGAACACAGAACTCTGCAACGTCTGTTTTTCTTCTGTTTTTTCTTCTTCTTCGTACACTCTCAGACGTCTACGTGAATGTATTCAAATAAAGCTAGGGTCAGCTTGAGGCTATTTGCATGTCCGTATAGCTTTTCCACGTAGATTGTTCCGTGACGTGTAACCATAAATGCCATTGATTACACAGCACAGGGGAAGACAGTAGTGAGGAAGATAAAGAAAACGTATCAAAGAACTGTTAGAAAAAAAGGTCAAAGCAACAGATATCGCATGAGTTTAGCTACAGAATACATTTCATTTTGAAATTATTTACGAACAATAATCACAGACTTATGTTCCACCAGGAATGAAACAGATACAAGATTATGATGGTGATGTTATGAGAATGGTTGTGACGATAGTTGGTGAGATGTTGGTGTGTATTTGCATAATTGCATCTGTTTCTGTCGAGGTGGCTGCATAACTGTACATACAAATGTAGTGCTTTTAGTGTGGTAATGTAAAGTGTTGTTTCATTTCCATTTTCATTGCCCATTCGTTGCTCATTTTTCTATGTTTACTGATTTGCACTATAGATAACACACATACATGGGTGTGATGCAGGCACCCGTAGGAAATAAAGAAGTAGACAACTACACAACATAAAAGCAACAGAAAAGATTACCGGGTCCTCGAACCCAGGACCATCCGAAGGGCACCACATCCTTCCTAAAGGAGGGAATCGTGACTAACTACACTGCCACTTACGCACTACAAAAATAGTGCTTCATGGACACCGGTCATTAGCACAACCACTCCACCTAACTACGGAATACAGGGCTGAGGAACGACCCAAACTAGTTGTGGTAAAGTGGGATGTTATAAATATTTATAGGGGACTTATTGTACTGACTGAGATCAGCTGTGAAGGTATCTATATCTAATAAGAGTAGTGTATTATAGATAACCTTACTTACTGCCACATATGTATACCTCAGTCAGAATTATTCTGGAATAGTGTGATGACTACGTTATATGTCTAGGGTATGTGTATGATGAAGTGTAAGTCATAACAACAACAGACAGATAAACAATTTAATTTATTCCACCACACTTGACAACACTGTGACACTCACATATATATAACACTCTAAGAGGATATCTTAAAGGAGTCACTGATAACTTTTCAAATAACAATATGTATTCAGTGCTGTCATGAATGTATATGTGTCCTGATTCAAATACAAAGGGAACCAGGAATCACAATCAATTTTAATTACAAGTTATATGTACAGAATTTATTAATATGATTCTTGTAGTGACATATATTATTAATGGTATCCTATGTGTGTCAGTTGTGTAGTGGTAATATGAGGTAATACTGGTTTTTTTTTTCAAGCTCTGTTGGTATTTGTCATCATGACTTCAATAGTTTGTTTCTATTGGAACTAGTATTGGAGATGTTCTCAGTTCCTGGTATTAAAACAATTAAATTCCCCTCTTAATTTTAGTTTATAATGTCATTTTAAGATGGGGGTACATAATGTTGAGCTCCATGGCCACACTCTCTTATCTTGCGTGATGACTGCAGTAACAGACTCCTCTGCGCGATTACTTAAATGAGTTCTGGAGCCACCCCACTGGTTGCTATATGGACCAAGGAGTATGCTGTCCACCTCTGGCTTCAGCAAAGCTCTGACCAGGTGCTGCTCAATAACTTTAAGACCACGGTCCCTGAAACAAGAAGGTTGTACCTTCTACGTCAGAACTAATTTATACTCCATTTCTACACTGAGCACAATACATCACAAACATTGAGTTCAGAGCGTTAGGCCAACTGTCAGCTTCATCTGAAATACTTTATACCAGTATTTCCCTCCCTAATGGTTACTAAAAAAAGTTAGTTGCTTATCCTTTACAGGACGTGGCAATCAACCCCAGCTTTTATTGGCTGTTTGTGATTTTTCTAGGCAATTTTTTTCATTCAGTAGTTTGCCATTGCTTTCTGAACGGTACGGCGCTTATACCATTGATAAAAATCCACACAAAGCGATCTGCTACCAAACCGCCTGCAGCAGGTTTCGAACCTGGTATATCTGGATTATGAAACTGCGTTCATATCCATTAGGCCACAGACGCCTCTGCAATTCCAGCATTATTTCTTTCTAGTTAATAATCTAGGTGTCAGTGTACTGTTTGGCCATTCCATGCAGTTTTACTTTCCTCCGACACCTTCTGTTCAGGCTGGAGCACTATAGGCTTTACATCATGTTCGCTACTGAACCACACATATATATAGACATAATTTATCAATTTACATTCAATTTTCATTAAAAGATATTGAATATTTCAAGCTTACCACAATTCATGGAAATAATAATAAACAGTTTCGTTGACTGGCAATGAATATAGCACAACTCCGATCTGCCGATGTCCCAGGCTTTATTTTATAAAAAATATACACTGGTGCTCAACGCACTGCTTCTTAGTAGGTTTATTACAAGATGTGGCAATGAACAGACGCTCTGAATTGTGTATATTCGCAGCTCTACCCAATCACACCACGTCTACACATCTTTTCAAAAAAGTACCCCTTTCTCACGTTTCCCCTGACAACACAAGATAGTATTTATAGTCCGACCAATCGTGTTTAGTCTTTCATTTGTTGCGCTCCAATCACATAGGAGTTAACATGGTAGGCTATTTCCGTAACGTAATGTTTTTTCAAACACGTTATAAAAAAATTTTATGAGCAGAAATGATTTCATGCTGTCAGGCACCCCCACTATTTTATTTTGGCCATAACTTGGTAATTCCTAGACTATTTGCGTAACGTTTTACATATTCTTTGTCAGCAAACCCTAAGGAACCCAAATATACGAATTTAAGGGAGCTAGGTGGCTGCGTTCAGAATGTGCATTTTCTACCACCTCCTGTTCACTTCAATCCCCATGTGGTGTCTGGGTACTGTCATGTTTTCAAACGTAAACCCATCTAATGTCATCTTTCCTAATAAGCGTTTTTCAGGATTTTAAAACCTAACTCTGGTATGGGTAGTGAATTTTATCACTGTCGATTTGAAATAAAGTTAGTGCATGTGGCCTTACACGCGTGATGGCAGCAATTGTGTATCGCGCGACGCGTGTTTAGTGTTGCAGGTGTCCCTGCTTTCTGCCTCTCCCTTCTCTCTATCCTTTAGTCCATCTGTCTTTTAGTTACACCGTGTATAAAATGGAATGAATGAAATATTAAATTTAGGTCATTGATCAGCTTGCGTATCTCAAGGTTTTTCCAAGAAATACAGTACACGTTTCATTGAAGAAAGCGTGCAGCGACACAGTAGGCTTTTACTATCAACGTGAAAGCGTTACAATTTGCCGACGAAGTAGAAAACAAGGGGGATTTCGAGTACAGTCATTGTGACAGCACTGTTCTTTACCATTCTTCTTTCCTTTTATTAAATTTATTTGTTAGGCTTT
This sequence comes from Oreohelix idahoensis, assembly GCA_024509875.1. Lineage (NCBI taxonomy): Eukaryota > Metazoa > Mollusca > Gastropoda > Stylommatophora > Oreohelicidae > Oreohelix > Oreohelix idahoensis. The sequence goes on from JAMPIV010022717.1 coordinate 110,240, forward strand.
GCATTTACGTTTTAATTTATATATGGGGATTAGAATAATTCACGACATCTCCCCTCTTAAAACAGACATTATATGTCAGTCCTTTATTCTATATACACATAGAGAAATTTATTATTATTTCTGGGGTTTACGGTGATTCTCATCACACGGATGGCGGCTTAAAAAATCCGCTCCCAAATTTGTTTTTCCAGATATATACTCAATGCTAAAATTATAGGGAGCCAAAAGCAAGGACCATCGGAGTAACCTAGAGTTCTCATGCCTAGCCTGGGCTAGAAACGATAAAGGTTTGTGATCCGTTTGCAACTTAAATGCCTTCCCATACAGATAAATATTGAATTTCTTTATTGCCCATATTACTGCAAGACATTCTTTTTTCGCTAGTTGAGTAGTTGATTTCAGCTTTATTCAACTTTCTGCTAGCATATGCCACTGGGCTTAATTCCCCATCCAATGCATCTGATTTCTGTAGTAGAGTTGCACCTAACCCAATATTACTGGCATCCGTCCTTACTATGAATTCTTGACTTAAGTCAGGTAATTTCAAAATAGGTTTACTTGTGAGCTTTTCCTTCAATTCTTGGTAAGCCATTTCACATTGTGGTGTCCATGTAATGCGATCTGGATGTCCTTTACGTGTCAAATCAGTTAACGGTGCACATATGGAATTAAAGTTTTTGATATACTTCTGGTAGAAACCACATAATGAGACAAAGGATCTCACGTCCTTCTTGGTTTGTGGTCTCGGGGCTTTCTTTAGTTTCTCTAAATTCTTTGGGTCAGGGGTCATGTTTCCCTGATAAACTGTGTGTCCCAAAAATTACAATTCTTTACATCCAACGCAACATTTGGTTGGTCGGGCTGTTAAATTTGCTTCCCTAAGTCGATCAAACAGCATCTTCAGAGAGTCAATGTGTTCCTCAAATGTTTCTGTTGCTATAAGGATATCATCCATGAAATTTGTTATACATGGATTATTCAGAGGGTCCAATAATTTTCTCATCATTCTAGAGAAGACACTAGGCGCATTCTTCAATCCAAATGGCAATCTATTAAACTCATAGTGTCCTTCTGAGGTACTAAAAGCTAGGTATGGTCTAACCTCAGGCTTTACTGGAATCTGATAGTATCCTTTACTCAGATCCACTTTTGAGAAATATTTAGCTTTATTTAGTCTGGCAAACAGCTGATTTGTATCCGGCAATGGATCCACCTGTCCTTCTGTAATAGCATTCAGTCTCCTGTAATCTATACAGAGTCTATGTTCTCCAGAGGGCTTCCTTAAGAGTACAACACCGGAACTATATGAGGATTCACTGTGTGAAATAATTCCTTCTTTCAACAGATAGTCTATCTCTTCCTTCAAAGCTTTCTCCTTAGCAAACGGAATCGAATATGGTTTCATACAGACAGGTGTGGGGTCTATCAGTTTCATATCATATTCCAATAGGTTTGTATGCCCTGGTCGGTCTGTTAACACCTCTGCATGATTATTTAGAACCTGTTGCACTCTCTCTTTCTGAGTTTTCGTTAAATGTGTACTGATTTTCACCTGTGCTGCTGTCTCACAGGGGTGTAATGGATATTCAAATGATGAAAGTGGTTCCTTTTTCATCTCCATGGCGATGGACAAGGTCAACAAGTGTGTCTCTTCCTGATGTTCTCTTTCCAAATATTTCTTCAGGAGATTCACATGATAGATTTTTTCTTTCCCCTTCTTATCTATCTTATAATTTGTTCTAGACACCTTCTCTAAAACTGTATATGGACCTTGCCATCCAATCTGTAACTTATTCTGACTCCCGGGGAGAAGAAGCAGTACCTTCTCTCCCACAGCCAAATCTCTGTCTTTCGCCTTCCTGTTATAATAGGCAGCATGTTTCTTCCTGGCTTGTTTCAAATTTTCATTGGCAAGTTTCCAGCCAGTTTTTAAACGAGTGGTCAGCTCATTCACATATTGGTATGAAGATGTAATGTTTTCCTCTGCCTTTTCATCAGTCCACGTTCTTAACAAAGCTACATATGGACCTTTAATTTTGTGGACCTATTTGTCCATGCACCGGTATGGTCTCTTCCACTCCAAGCTCTATAGTGATGATTTTTCTTCCCAGAATTATCATGCATAAAACGACCGCTACCAATTTTTCTTTTGGGGCTTTCTCCCCACTTAAAATTCTTGATGAGAGATTTCCTCTCTACATCCTCTTCCTCCAGTTTGTTTAAGTCCGATTGAGGGATTTTCGGCTTATCCTGGGGTAAGACATCTTTTTGCACTCTCCGCATAGTGGCCATTGTAAAACAGTTAAGTGAAGCTTGTCCGTGAAAAGGGGCTTCCCATTCCCTTTGGTCCACCTTATCAAATTTATATCTCTTTGTATTTTCAGGCCTACTTTTGCCCCTTGGCGTGTCCAGGTCCTGATCAATGTTCCCACTTGTGGGTGTTCCCTCATGTGCTATGCTACACCTTTCTACAAAATTCTCAATGTCCCATCTTGCTTTGGGCCAATAATAATTGTGAGCCACCTTTTGAATGATGGTACCTATCTTCTCATGGTCCCCATCTGGTTTCACATGTAGGCTCCTTATTAAGTCTGCCCTATATCTTTTAGGAAGTACCAGCTGTCCCTGACCTTTGGATCTAGCTCCAGTCTTCCTATACATCAACTTGTTTTTCATGTAAAAATCTCCCTTGCCTGGAGTTGTACGACAAGTTGACAATTTCCTGAAACAAAGCTTGAGTGTTTTATCCCCAGCCTGTGCCTTCCTCATCTCTTCTGGAGTGGTATCCAACATAATATCCTCCTCCTGTCTTGAGGTCGACCTGACCTGAAGGGTTGCCATGTACACAGGTTTCCTTCTACAATGGTCAGTGTCATGATTGTTCATCTTACAATTCTTACACCACCTTTTTCCTTGGTTGAAAGATTTTCTTTCATCATATTTCCTTTCATCGAATTGTGGGGTTTTATTTTTATTTTCATACCGTGGCCTATCAAACTGGTGCTTACCTTTGTTTTGATCCCTAGGATCAAATTTATTAAAGTTCTGTGGTGCCCTAAAGTTATCCACTTGTTTCTTTTTATTACCTGTTACCTCTGCTTGAGCTGCTTGATACCTTTCAGCAACATTTAGCAACTCACCCAGCCTCTCTGCACCTTGTTCCATGAGAAACTTTCTCAGGTCTGGAGCCATGGACTCTCTTAATTGCTCTATAAGGACCATTTCCTTAAGATCTTGGGTTTTCCCCAGAGAAGTCCATTTCTCCAAGTATGTCTCTATTCGTGCAGAGAACTGGTGATAGGTTTCACCTGACAGTAGTTTAGCATTCCTAAATTTTTTCCTATAAAATTCTGCATTCTTTTCATATCTTAACAAAAGAGCCTGCTTTAGCATGTCATAATTTTCCTGATCACTTCTGCTCATTTTTGCAAAAACTTCATAAGCTGCCCCACGAAGTCCCTGAGATAACTTTAAGCTCCACCTTTCTCTCTCTAACCCATATGTGGTAGCTAATAGTTCATACCTATTTAGATAGCTCTCTATATCATCGTCTTTCTCAACAAAATGATCTAAATGAAAATTCATAGCTGAGGTTGAGGCTCCTTGGCTAGCAGTGGCATCAGATGCAAAGGGACTGGCACTATTTTCAGGAGCATGGCCTTGAAACTCAAACTCCCTTAGTCGTAACTCATGTTCCCTTTGTAATCTCTTCTCCTCCTTTTCTGCTTCCCTCTCTGCAGTCAATCTTCTTTCTTCTGCAGCTAATCTTTTGTCTTCTCTTTCTGCCTCCAATGCTTTAACCTCTTTGTCAGCCTCAATCTGCAACCTCTTAGCCTCAGCCTCAATCTGCAACCTCTTAATCTCTTTTTCAGCTTCTATTCTCTTATCTTCGGCCAATCTTTCAGATTCTAATTTTCTTTCGGCCTCTTTTTCTAATCTTCTTTCTTCCCGTTCAATATATTTGTCACATTCAGCAGTGACATAAGAAATCATAATTTGCCCGTCCATTCCTAACTCTTTCGCAGTCTGTACAGCAGCAGATCGAAATTTTGCCAGGTCGGCCATTGTCTAACAGATAAATGTCTAAACAATTTTATCTATGACTAATTAACTCAAGACAACACAGGCACTGTGAGCTCAACCTTATTTATTTTCACCCAAGGATACCCTTTAATTCTTATTATTCCCTGAAGTGAGTTACCCCCCAATATTTGTAATAGGGAAAGATTCAAAATCCCGAGGGCGAGACCCCAATATATGTGGTAAAGTGGGATGTTATAAATATTTATAGGGGACTTATTGTACTGACTGAGATCAGCTGTGAAGGTATCTATATCTAATAAGAGTAGTGTATTATAGATAACCTTACTTACTGCCACATATGTATACCTCAGTCAGAATTATTCTGGAATAGTGTGATGACTACGTTATATGTCTAGGGTATGTGTATGATGAAGTGTAAGTCATAACAACAACAGACAGATAAACAATTTAATTTATTCCACCACACTTGACAACACTGTGACACTCACATACATATAACACTCTAAGAGGGTATCTTAAAGGAGTCACTGATAACTTTTCAAATAACAATATGTATTCAGTGCTGTCATGAATGTATATGTGTCCTGATTCAAATACAAAGGGAACCAGGAATCACAATCAATTTTAATTACAAGTTATATGTACAGAATTTATTAATATGATTCTTGTAGTGACATATATTATTAATGGTATCCTATGTGTGTCAGTTGTGTAGTGGTAATATGAGGTAATACTGGTTTTTTTTTCAAGCTCTGTTGGTATTTGTCATCATGACTTCAATAGTTTGTTTCTGTTGGAACTAGTATTGGAGATGTTCTCAGTTCCTGGTATTAAAACAATTAAATTCCCCTCTTAATTTTAGTTTATAATGTCATTTTAAGATGGGGGTACATAATGTTGAGCTCCATGGCCACACTCTCTTATCTTGCGTGATGACTGCAGTAACAGACTCCTCTGCGCGATTACTTAAATGAGTTCTGGAGCCACCCCACTGGTTGCTATATGGACCAAGGAGTATGCTGTCCACCTCTGGCTTCAGCAAAGCTCTGACCAGGTGCTGCTCAATAACTTTAAGACCACGGTCCCTGAAACAAGAAGGTTGTACCTTCTACGTCAGAACTAATTTATACTCCATTTCTACACTGAGCACAATACATCACAAACATTGAGTTCAGAGCGTTAGGCCAACTGTCAGCTTCATCTGAAATACTTTATACCAGTATTTCCCTCCCTAATGGTTACTACGCCTCTGCAATTCCAGCATTATTTCTTTCTAGTTAATAATCTAGGTGTCAGTGTACTGTTTGGCCATTCCATGCAGTTTTTACTTTCCTCCGACACCTTCTGTTCAGGCTGGAGCACTATAGGCTTTACATCATGTTCGCTACTGAACCACACATATATATAGACATAATTTATCAATTTACATTCAATTTTCATTAAAAGATATTGAATATTTCAAGCTTACCACAATTCATGGAAATAATAATAAACAGTTTCGTTGACTGGCAATGAATATAGCACAACTCCGATCTGCCGATGTCCCAGGCTTTATTTTATAAAAAATATACACTGGTGCTCAACGCACTGCTTCTTAGTAGGTTTATTACAAGATGTGGCAATGAACAGACGCTCTGAATTGTGTATATTCGCAGCTCTACCCAATCACACCACGTCTACACATCTTTTCAAAAAAGTACCCCTTTCTCACGTTTCCCCTGACAACACAAGATAGTATTTATAGTCCGACCAATCGTGTTTAGTCTTTCATTTGTTGCGCTCCAATCACATAGGAGTTAACATGGTAGGCTATTTCCGTAACGTAATGTTTTTTCAAACACGTTATAAAAAAATTTTATGAGCAGAAATGATTTCATGCTGTCAGGCACCCCCACTATTTTATTTTGGCCATAACTTGGTAATTCCTAGACTATTTGCGTAACGTTTTACATATTCTTTGTCAGCAAACCCTAAGGAACCCAAATATACGAATTTAAGGGAGCTAGGTGGCTGCGTTCAGAATGTGCATTTTCTACCACCTCCTGTTCACTTCAATCCCCATGTGGTGTCTGGGTACTGTCATGTTTTCAAACGTAAATCCATCTAATGTCATCTTTTCTAATAAGCGTTTTTCATGATTTTAAAACCTAACTCTGGTATGGGTAGTGAATTTTATCACTGTCGATTTGAAATAAAGTTAGTGCATGTGGCCTTACACGCGTGATGGCAGCAATTGTGTATCGCGCGACGCGTGTTTAGTGTTGCAGGTGTCCCTGCTTTCTGCCTCTCCCTTCTCTCTATCCTTTAGTCCATCTGTCTTTTAGTTACACCGTGTATAAAATGGAATGAATGAAATATTAAATTTAGGTCATTGATCAGCTTGCGTATCTCAAGGTTTTTCCAAGAAATACAGTACACGTTTCATTGAAGAAAGCGTGCAGCGACACAGTAGGCTTTTACTATCAACGTGAAAGCGTTACAATTTGCCGACGAAGTAGAAAACAAGGGGGATTTCGAGTACAGTCATTGTGATAGCACTGTTCTTTACCATTCTTCTTTCCTTTTATTAAATTTATTTGTTAGGCTTTGCATTTACGTTTTAATTTATATATGGGGATTAGAATAATTCACGACACTAGTTATAGGCGCAAGCACTTCTATAGCCTGCTTTGCCCTACAATGCGTTTATTGTTTTAACAAATAAGTGATTGTTTGCTTCTTCTTTTCTTTTCTTTTTTGTTGTTGCTTACTTTTGCCGCGTCTTTTAATTTGCTATTACTACTCCTACTACTTTAGCAACAACAGCCTCAGCTATTACTTTTATTCCTCAGCTATGAAAGCTTTACTTCTACTGCTCTTCTACAACTACTACTATCACTATTACTGCTCTTACTGTTACTACAGTCGCGCCTATTATCACAACTATTTCTTCTCACATATTGTTCTTTCTTACTGTTTCCACCTCATCCTTCTTCATCTACTCTTCTTTCTTTTTCATTTTCCTTTCCGCTCTTTATGAAGCGTAGAAGCATCACTGAAGCTGGGCCCCTTCCAGGTAGGTAGTCTGCGTTAAAACATTCATGTATTCTTGCAATGGTGATTTGTACAGCAATTAGTTTGACATGATGATGTTGCCAGGCCCCAAGAACAATAACACAACCTCATATTGGTCGTCTCTTATAACAGCTTGAGTTAATAGTAGTAGTAGTGGTAGACACCACCCTCTCCCACCACCGCGGGAACAACACACGGCATCTATTCTTCTACTTCTACACCGTTACTTTTGCCATTACAGGTATTGCTACTTCCTTATATATATATATATATATATATATATATATATATATATATATATATATATATATATATATATATATATATATATATATATATATATATATATATATATATATATATATATATATATATATATATATATATATATACAATCCCAGCTTTTTCTGTCAGTGCGTAACGCTAAGGGATGCAACTTTGGTTGAAAGTTAGACATTAATTGTATTGTTTCCCTTATATGTACTCTCCCGAAAATAGTAACACTTACCAAAGAAGACTGCGAAAATGACGGTGTGCACAAAAATATTTATAGAATGTGTGATTCCGTATACACAAATTGGGATCCTCGCTGCTGCTACGTAGTTCGTGTAATGTGGTGATATACGATGGGTTTTTTAAAAATACTTCTGAATAAGTAAAATTGCCGTTAGGTATTGCTGCTTTTGAACTTAATTCACGTCTTATGACCGGCTTTTACACTAGTTGCTTTAATAAAACCTCATGCATCCATTATTCGCCAACAGATTTCTGGTACAGGGTGTGAAACAATCTTAAAATCTGTAAGGATGGAAGTGTCACCTGTTCTGCTCCAGGTAATCTGCAGTAACAATAATTCCACCAGACTGGTCGTTGAGTGTGGCAGCAATATCTGGTAAGAAAATCAGGTGGATATTTATTTCAAGCCATCTTAAATAGTTTATGCCACTTTGTGGTTATAGGATTTATGTAACCCATCCATCTCTTGATCTTCCCTGTGCTCAGTTCTTTGCTGTGACTGGTGTAGCAAGTCGACAGTGGTTATCCTATTTTTAAGAAGTCTTGAAACATAGACGGACTGAATCTTTGGTATACACTATAATTCCTTATTTCTCAATCGGTGGACAGTGTAGCCAAAAAAGATTTAAAAAACAAGGAAAGGGAGGGGGGAAGGGACAGTTACGTCTCAAAGTCTAAGCAGGACGGTCTTTTACGTAGATAGGTAGGTAGGTAAGTAGATAAGTAGGCTGATATTCAGCCAGGCAGCTAGACAGTTAGACAGTTGAACAGACAAACCCACAGACAGATTAATAGTAGATTAGTAATAACTGCTAATGATACATTCAGGTTTCTGTCATCCTAAAATGTTTGTGTGAAACAGAAATTCTGGTATAATGGAACTGTGACGATATGGTCTAGCAGACGTGCATCTGTGATCAGAGTTGCCCAGCTTAGTAATCACGTGCTTAATCAGATCAGACTAGTTCCTCACGCTGCCTTTATTATATCTATTCACACATATCGCATATGTTTTTTAGCCTGCTTTTCCTTAAACTGGTGTATAAATCATATTGATACTATTGCAAACTACAACATGCATCTATTAAAATTATCTACTTCGCCATTGATCTGTTCCAGGTACGAAAGGGTCTCTGGATTCTGCAGCAGTTTTGACCTCAATATCGGCCAAGTCCTTTTGGTAAATCAAAGTTTGCGTCAGTTTATTGTTTTAATTATTTTGTTTTTACTGGTGATGAATTTTTCTAGAACTTTTATTGTTCAAGTAGTTTTTATTACCGTCTTAATCGAGCTCGTATTTTTTAATCATTTTTTTTTAGCTTACACCACTTTGTGTTATTGTTCTTGGCGGTGTGGTTTTACTGTACCTTGTTTTTTTGGTAGTAACGTTTTCAACTTTTTGTTACTTTTGCTTGTGATAGGGACTTTATCAGCTTCATGTTACCTTTATTGTTGGTAGTGACTTTGTCAACCTGACGTTACTTTGTTGTTATTGGTGACTATAGTGACTTTGTCAACTTTGCGTTACTTTATTGTTGGTAGTGGCTATGGTGATTTTGTCAACTTTACGTTACTTTGTTTTTGGTAGTGAGTCTAGTGACTTTGTCAACTATACGTTACTTTAATGTTGGTAGTATCCATAGTGACATTGTCAACTTTACGTTTCTTTGTTGTTAGTACTCACTATAGTGACCTTGTCAACTTTACGTTACTTTGTTTTTGGTAGTGACTGTAGTGACTTTGTCAACTTTACGTTACTTTGTTTTTGGTAGTGACTCTAGTAACTTTGTCAACTTTACGTTACTTTAATGTTGGTGGTAGCTATAGTGACCTTGTCAACTTTACGTTACTTTATTGTTGGTAGTGACTGTAGTAACTTTGTCATCTTCACGTTACTTTAATGTTGGTAGTAGTTTTAGTGACTGTCAACTTTACGTTATTTTGTTGCTAGTAGTCACTATAGTGACTTTGTCAACTTCACGTTACTTTATTGTTGGCAACGACAATAGTGACCTTGTCAACGTTACGTTACTTTATTGTTGGTAGTAACTACAGTGACTTTGTCAACTTCACGTTACTTTAATGTTGGTTTTAACTATGGTGACTTTCTGAACTTCACGTTACTTTATTGTGGTAGTGACTATAGTGACTTTTTCAACTTTATGTTTATAGTTGGTAGTGACTATAGTGACTTTGTAAACTTTACGTTACTTTAATGTTGGTAGTAACTATAGTGACTTTGTCAACTTTATTTTACTTTATTGTTGGTAGTAACTATAGTGACTTTGTCAACTTTATGTTACTTTATTACTTACTTACTTATTTAGTCGTTCCCCTTCTACCGTGAGGTGTAGAGGTTTGGAAGAGAGAGCTGTTTTCCTCCTGGCCTGGTTCCATTCTAGTCCTCGGTCCTTCAAAGATTGTCTAATGTTGTCCTCCCAGCGGACTCTGGGTCGTCCTAGTGGTCTGGATCCCTGGCTCTTTGTTTCCCATGCTTGTCGTGGTAGCCGATCTTCTCCCATTCTGCAGACATGGCCAAACCATCTTGTCAACTTTATGTTACTTTATTGTTGGTAGTAACTATAGTGACTTTGTCAACTTAATGTTACTTTGATGATATCAGTGGCTATGTTGAATTTGTCACCTTTACGTTACTTTATTGTTGGTAGTGACTATAGTGACTTTGGCAACTTCATCTTTCTTGGTTTCTGGTAGTGGCTAAAATGGCTGTCAACTTTACGTTACTTTGTTGTTGGTAGTGGCTATAATGGCTTTGCACGTTTACGTTACTTTGTTGTTCGTAGTGATTATAGTGACTCTGTCAACTGTACGTTACTTTATTGTTGGTAGTGACTAAAGTGACTGTGTCAGCTTTACGTTACTTTGATCTTGGTATTGACTGTAGTGACTTTGTCCACTTTACATTACTTTATTGTTGGTAGTGACTATAGAGACTTTGTCATCTTTACGTTACTTTGTGGTTGGTAATGACTATATTGACGATGTCAACTTCTCGTCACTTTGTTATTGGTAGTGATTTTGCCAACTTTACGTTACTTCATTAATTGTAGTGACTATAGTGACTGTCAACTTTACGTTACTTTGATCTTGGTAGTGACTATAGTGACTTTGTCCACTTTACATTACTTTATTGTTGGTAGTGACTATTGTGACTTTTTTACTTTCCGTTACTTTGTTGTTGGTAGTGACTATAGTGACTTTGTCAACTTTACGTTACTTTGTTGTTGGTAGTGACTATAGTGACTTTGTCAACTTTACGTTCTTTGTTGTTGGGAGTGAATATAGAGACTTTGTAATCTTTACATTACTTTGTTGTTGGTAATGACTATAGTGACGATGTCAACTTCTCTTCACTTTGTTATTGGTAGTGATTTTGCCAACTTTACGTTACTTTATTCTTGGTAGTGACTATAGTGATTTTGGTAACTTCATGTTACTTTGTTGTTGGAAGTGATTTGGTCAGTTTAACGTTACTTTATTGTTGGTAGTGACTAATAGGGATTGTGTCAACTTTATGTTACGTTGTTTTTGGTAGTGACTGTAGTAACTTTGTCAACTTTATGTTACTTTGTTGTTGGTAGTGATTTTGTCAACTTCATGTTACTTTGTTCTTTGTAGTGACTATATCGACTTTCTTAACTTCACGTTACTTTGTTGCTAGAGGTGATTTTGTCAACTTTACCTTACTTTATTTTTTTATAGTGACTGTAGTGACTTTGTCAACTTCACGTTACTTTAATGTTGGCAGTAACTATAGTGGCTTTGTCAACTTTATGTTACTTTATTGTTGGTAGTCACTATTGTGACTTTGTTAACTATACGTTACTTTAATGTTGGTAGTAACTATAGTGACTTTGTCAACTTTATGTTATTTTATTGTTGGTAGGGACTATATTCATTTTGTCACCTTCACTTTACTTTATTGTTGGTAGTAACTATAGTGACTTTGTGAATTTCACATTACATTATTGTTGTTATTGACTACAGTGACTTTGTCAACTTAACGTTACTTTATTGTTGGTAGTAACGATATGGACTTTCTCAACTTTATGTTACTTTATTGTTGGTACTGGCTATAGTACTTTATCTACTTTACGTTACTTTATTGTTGGTAGTAACTATAGTTACTTTGTCAACTTCACGTTACTTTACTGTTGGTAGTTGTTATTGTGACTTTATCAACTTTACGTTACGTTATTGTTTGTAGTTACTATGGTGACTTTGTCAACTTCACGTTACTTTATTGTTGGTAGTAACTATAGTGACTTTGTCAACTTTACATTACTTTATTGTTGGAAGTAACTATAGTGACTTTGTCTCCTTTACATTACTTTATTGTTGGTAGTGACTTTATCAACTTTATGCTATGTTCCTTTATTGTTGATAGTGACTTTGTCAACTTTACGTTATTTTATTGTTGGTAGTGACTATATTTATTTTGTCACCTTCACTTTACTTTATTGTTGGTAGTAACTATAGTGACTTTTTGAATTTCACATTACATTATTGTAGTTATTGACTACAGTGACTTTGTCAACTTAACGTTACTTTATTGTTGGTAGTAACTATATGGACTTTCTCAACTTTACGTTACGTTATTGTTTGTAGTTACTATGGTGACTTTGTCAACTTCACGTTACTTTATTGTTGGTAGTAACTATAGTGACTTTGTCAACTTTACATTACTTTATTGTTGGAAGTAACTATAGTGACTTTATCAACTTAATATTACTTTATTGGTGGTAGTAACTATAGTGACTTTGTCAACTTTACATTACTTTATTGTTGGTAGTGACTTTATCAACTTTATGTTCCTTTATTGTTGATAGTGACTTTGTCAACTTTACGTTATTTTATTGTTGGTAGTGACTTTGTCAACTTTACGTTACTTTATTGGTGGCAGTGACTTTGTCAACTTTACGTTACTTTATTCTTGGTACTGACTTTTCAACTTTACATTACTTTGTTGTTGGTAGTAACTATAGTGACTTTGTCAACCTTATGTTACGTTATTGTTGGTAGTGACTTAATGTTGCCTTTATTGTTAGAGTGACGCTTTTACTTTCATGTTACCTTTGTTGTTGGTGGTAACTTTATCAACTTCATGTTACCTTTGTTGTTGGTAGTGACTATATCAACTTAATGTTATCTTTGTTGTTGGTAGTGACTATATCAACTTATTGTTATATGTGTTGTTGGTAGTGACTATATCAACTTATTGTTATATGTGTTGTTGGTAGTGACTATATCAACTTATTGTTATATGTGTTGTTGGTAGTGACAATATCAACTTGATGTTACCTTTGTTATTGGTAGTAAAGTTTCCAACCTTTGATATTGGTGTAGAGCTCTTATTTATTTAATTTCATTGCTGCTTGTTTTTTTCTCATGCTGCATTTATTGTTAGCTGGTGATGGCCTTGTTCCAGTTCATGTTACGTTTACTTTTGCATGTGATATAGTTTTTTTTTGTTTTGTTTTTTTTTTTTTTTACTTTCTGGTTGCTAGTGATGTCGTTTTTTTAGTTCATGGTGATTTCTCGTTGCTAGGTCTGCTAGCACATATTACCTTCTGGTTCCTAATGATGTCGTTTTTCAAACTGTACGACTTTTATCGCACAAGCCGCATGCGGCTCGCGAGTAGCGCTATGCCCGCCCTGGCTCTATTTCTTTGGAGTTTGCCTGTTTTAATTTTAGCATTTGCAAATACAGAAAACAGTTTCGCAACTGTGGGTCTAGTTAGTCTAATTAAAAAGTTCACGTTTGCGACTCAGGTTTTGTATCAATATAGTAATTGCTTCTTCCCGGAGTCTATGTTTGTACAGCGGCGGACCATCTGAGGTTAATCTGTGCAGAATTTATGCAGTGCGTATGCTATTGTATTTATTTCAATTCGCCTTGCAGTTTTTTTTTCCCCACTTAAACTGTTTCATTCAGTTATAGCGAGTCTCCATTGTTAGCGCACACAGTGGTTTTTTAAAGTATTATTTTATACCGTGAGTTAATGTTTTGACCAAGTAAATTAAAAAATAAACACAATTTTACTCTTGGTAAAACAGTTCTCCAATACAATTTAATCTCCTAGTTTGTCATCACTTAGTGTCAGAAGCCAATCTGGAAACACCTTTTCACTGAGTTTAACTCTCCGGTTTTCCTTACACCTTCTTTTGTTAATGCTATTTCTAATAACATTCTAATTACAGAAGTAGATTTTAACTTCTACCACTAGTCTGACTTCTCTATCTTCTTTCTCGTCTTCTTGGATTCTTAGCCACTGACTAACAAAGCAGTCAGTGACCATCATGCATGGTAGCTCTTGTTGGACAGAAACAAGTACTCTTCACTCTGTTCGGTCTGTGACCATCCTTCGTACTGTGCCCCAACTGTGGTTCCTGCTCTTCATCTCGACTTCCAGCAATCTTCCGTAAACAGTCTTCTTCTGCTTTGATCATTAGCCGCCGACTGTCAAAGCAGTCAGTGGCCATCACGCCTTGTCGTGTCTTGTAGGGCAGCAACAAACTGCTTCAACTTTGCTCGGTCGGCGCCATCGTTCGTGCAGTGCCCCAGATCTGGTTCATTCTTTGCATCTCGGCCTCCACAGTTCTCCGTTAAGTTTCATAAAGAGTATTTTGATCAAAATAAGGAGACTTGTTTAATGCTGGCAACTTTACTTTGCCATTAAAATAGAAGTCATTTTAACGTTTCATTATGTTTTAACCCAGATTGAACGTGTTTGGCTCCAGGTTGGTGGCACATTTCTGTTATTATTTCACAACATGGACATTAATCTTTTTTGAAAATTTTCGTTTACCTACGCTATTTAATGTTTTTGTTAATTTTTATGCAGATTTACGTCGGTTTCTTCCACTTTCTAAACATTTACTTCTTTGCATACATGATTTATTGGTTCTTAGCTCTCGATGATGTATATATTCGATTGGCTTCAAGACGATGATTTATTTCTTCAATTGATTCATATTATTCTGTTTTCCTCCCCCCCTCCCCCTCCCCCCCTCCCCCTTTCCCAACTTTCGTTAGAAAAACCTCTTGATCTTCTTGACAATGTTAGAATTTTGTAAAAGCACTTTGAATACTTAGCCCAATATAACCGCCTGGCTACTGTTGCATACTTTCGGTGCTAAGCAGTGCGCGCACATTCAACTAAGGGCAAAAATTTGAGTACTGTAAAACCTATCATTATATATTTACATGCATGGTTCCATCGTAGTTCAATTTTAAATGCGCATCTGGGGTATGACAAAAGCTGCGTATTATAATAATAATATATTCCTTTTTCTCCTCATGTACAACTGTTACTGGTTGACTACGGTGCTTAAATAGCTATATTATCTATGTTTTATCTGCAGCCAGATTTACTCTCTCTCTCTCTCTCATTCTCTCTCTCATGCTCTCTCTCCCTTTACCTCCCTAAGGAGCATAGGTCATAAAACTGGATCTCGTGTAGTGGAGGCGTCGACAGTTCACTCCCTGTGGCAGTATCTGCTTGGGACTCAAAGTTGCTCACCTGTGAGAACATTTTCCGCATGCGCTGACAACACATGAAGTCCCAGCTAATTCAGCAGATTTCCAAAATGTCACGAGTTCTTATTATATGCCACCATTATCTTATTACGTTTCAAATTATGTCTTATTTACTGTATGAATGGTTTAGATTGTGTTTGTTAGTTTTTTTTTAAGGTATTAATTTTTGTTAATGTATTTTAATTAATAATTTCCCCCCTTCCCCCCTAAATTTGATTATGTCTGGATGTTACAAATGTATGTTATTATTTTACCTCGATAATGTTGTATGCTTAAATAATGCTAAAAATACATGTGCTATTGAAAGGATACGGTATGAAAGGTGAGCGAAAGGAAGGGCAGAATGTTAGACGGGCCTGCGTGCCCAATTCTCAACCCTTTGAAAATAAAGTTCGTTCGTTCTCTCTCTCTCTCTCTCTCTCTCTCTCTCTCTCTCTCTCTCTCTCTCTCTCTTTTAACTGGGGTTTACATTGTCTTCTGAAGGCACGCCTCGTTGACCATCATTCAGTTTCTTCATTTATAATCTGAAGCATTTAGGTTCTTTTCGTTGAGGAATAAGAAAGTATATATGGTGCTGTTGTTCATTTCTCCTGTTTCTATCTTTCTGAATTGCATTATAATAATCTCGTAATTTTGTCCCTTTCAGGATCAGCCTTTGCTGTCATCTACCATAACGCTCCAGCTTGTCAAGTCTGGTCAGATTCTGGATGCCGCTAGAGTAGCCATATTAACCTCAGATAACCTTTTTCACTACAGAATTTCGGTCTGGGGAAACAAAAACACCAGGTCTCAATAACTAACAGAAATAACTGTGTAATTTGTTGTCTTTCCCTTTTATGTTATATTTAAACTGGCTGATTTGTTGTTATCAGCATTCATACCATTTAACCTTTAACTGCTAGTCGATGTTCAGATAACATTTGAGTAGTGATCACCAATTCATGCGACATTTCGTCGACAGCGAAGTAATGCAATCCTGTCTCATTGCTTATATCTTACGGATCTGATCGCCACTATAATAACTCATTCGTTATCCTTCAACTCACAAAGGAGCATGGGTCTTCAACAACTCAAGCCACGCCCTCTTGTCCGGTGCCATCAGCTCAAGGTCTCTCCATGAATTGCTCATCCTTTTCTTTTCTGTGTCAGGTTCTCTACTCCGCGTGTTGTTCTGTCTCCTCCTACCTCTCTTATCATGTGGTTTCCAAAACAAGGACTGCCTTGTAATGCTATCCACGGGTTTCTTCAATGTGTATCCTATCCATCGCCAGCGTCATCTTCTCATTGCTTATTCCACTGGCACTTGTCTTGTTCTCGCCATCAAGAACATTGTCGTACCATTTCAGTACTTCTGTTCTCAGCATGCACCAATTTATAAAAGACTAATTTCTTGCTTGATGGTGATTATATATATATATATATATATATATATATATATATATATATATATATATATATATATATATATATATATATATATATATATATATATATATATATATATATATATATATATATATATATATATATATATATATATATATATATATATATATATATATATATATATATATATATATATATATATATATTAGTTCAGAAGTGATAATTACATATGTATGTATTATGGGACTAATGGGAGCCGCGCTGGTATAATGGTTACAACGTTGCGCTAGCGACCAGGTTTTCAAGGTTCAAGCCCCGGCGCGTTCATTTGTAGGAGTTGCATTTACCGGGATTTTGACTGAATAACCTGAACGGCTTCTGCAGATAAACCCTCTGTGGATGGGAAGGAGCGAAGCTCCTGACCGGGTTGGAAGGAAAGTCCACTGGCTCTCCAGCCTCGCAATGACATGTCATTGGGCCAAAAGGGCTGGAAAGCTTGAGTGCTACTGGTTAGAAAAAAAAAATGGGACTAAAATTCGATAATTACAAATTGTATCAAACCAAATGCTAATTTCAATACTTTGCAGCGCTGTATGGCTGATAGTCAGTACTTAGCAGGGTTGTGGGTTTGACATTAGTCAGTACTTCATAGGATTCAGGGTTTGACATTGATACTTAATTGTACCATTAATCTGACAGTGATACATTTACGGGATAGTCAATGATTGTGTGGGGTTGTGTGGATGGACGGTCACTCATTTTTGTAAAAATCTCACATGAAATTGTATCCTGCAATTTCAGGTTTGTTCTTGCAATAGCAAAGGAATGCAAGCCATCTCAAACTGAAGATGTAACTGGCATGTTAGACAAAGCTCATCAAACATATACGGGGATGTCCTTCCAACATTTACCTTTAGTTCATGTCAGCGATCTGTCACCAAAATCAGTCCATGACTCATGGCAGAATTTTCCACAACCCCATGTAACAGATGATCGAATAGCAAGGATACCTGAGTATTTGCGTCCAAATAAGCTTACAAACTCTCAACAGGCTAGTGTAGGACGGCTACAATCACATTATCCTGCTATGAAAATGCACAATTTGCAACCTGCAAATAAAAATGCTGCAAGTAATGAAGAAAAACCTACCAAAATTGAGCTTTATCGTTCTAAATTGTCTAAGTCTGATTTAGTGAAGAGCACACCGTCAGTGGATTTTGTATATCAATCTGACTTGGAAGATATTGAAGAAGATCTCATGACGACTACACCTGAGAGCTCGGAACTGGCAAAACTTCGGTGGATGGAAGAAAAGAGAATCTTGTTTGAACAGAGGATGAAATTCATAAGAAATTTCTATCCTGAAACTTCGGACAATGAACCAGGTGGTGATGAAAATGTATCTCCAGATGATGCTGAAGAACATGTGGATGTAAATATTGCACACTTGTCGGAAACATCTGAGCAGTTAACCAAAATCGCTGATCCTCTCAAACCAGCTCCTGAACCTGGCGATACAAGAGGTATGTTCGGACAGCAAGACAATGGAAATGATTTTAATTTCCTTCGCTCTTCGGAAATGCGATCCAGAGGTCATTACCTTGACACCACAGCAGACCGACCAAGAAGATCAGAAAATCTGCCACCGTTTCAGAATGAAGAATTTACACCTCCCATTGGACACCAGCAACTCAGATTTCGTCAACTCGGTAATTCTGTAACAGGAACTGATGATGCTAAAGTTAAGAGCAGCCAGTCTTCACATTCATCAAATCAGCCCACATTGGTTGACGATAAAAAAATTACCTCACCCCCTGCTCTTGCGCAAGCGGCAGCTCTCAACAAGTCTATAGAGGACACCAGGAAAATCGTTGGCACAGATCGTCCAAAGCTTGCCTCGTTGAGCTTCAAGTTTGGTAATCCTAAATATTTCAAAGTTGTCACGGAGTCCACTGCTGGTGAAGTTTCTTCAACAACATTAAGACAGCCATTTAGCCAAAGTGGCAAGTCAGTTCAGATTACACAGGCACCCTCAAAAACATTTGACGGCAATGCACAACTTTCCCATTTCATGCATCCTTCTATGACAAATAATTCCAACTCAGGCCTGGCACAATCCATAACATTAACACGAAATGAAGACTCTTTACAAACAGTCTCTAAAATACCCTTAATTAGTTTTGTGCGAACATCAACAAAATCAGACGTTTTGCAGAGCATCAATGAAAATAACGCCAAAGTCGCACAACAAAATATTTCTTTTAGCGAGTTATTGTTCACATTACCTGTTACATCATTAAAACTGGAAGTAACATCCCTACCGCAGACTATATTTCCCCAGTCTACAAAGAGCTCTACTGATGGAATACCCAAAGAAAATTTAAAACATCTAACTACTCAAAAAGTTCCATATATAAGAACCTCTGCACCATTATCAACAAACGATGTAAACATCTTGTCAAGGTCGACGTCTTCCAGCTTAGAAACTGAGATAATGAACAACTTTGTTAGGCGTCTGTCTGAAAACATCACATCTGAAGAAGATGAAACTTTCATTTCTCCAAAAGTGAAATCTCTGTACGTGCAACTAGAAGAATCTAAACGTGCACAGGCAAATATTTCGTCTTCAGATATTAGACTGAAAACCACAGTTGAATCACCAGAGCCTGCTCGTCTAACCCGCTTAGAAATAGCAACTGCTTCCCTGCACCCTTCGCTTTAATGAACTTTTGTTCACATTTTTTTAATGCACCAATGTATATAATGCACATGGACAAAATATTTATATTTTCATATTTTTTATATATGATCTTTCTTTCATTAGAACTGTTAATATATATTCTTATACTGGTGAGCTTTTGTATAACTATATTATGTAATTACACAATAATAGGGCAACTGTTTCCTCAAGCATCCAGTATGAAATTGTGCATGGAACTGGCAACATCATCATGTATAACTAACTGCACCAGAAACAACCACTACAGGAGCATATACAGGTTACCTGGCAGGTAAATGCAGTTGTCACTCCATGCTTCACAGGGAACAGAAAAGGGACAGAATGAGATTATTTGTATGTCTTTCTCATGACCTCACAAATAAGGTTTCAGTTTATTACCTATCCATCGGGAGCCTCGCTGGTGTAATGGTTACCGCACTGTGGGGGATCCAAGTTCGAGCCCTGGCGAGGACATTGAAGCAGTATCGTCGACCGGGACTTGGACGGGATTAATTCGAGCCCTGGCGAAGACATTTGAAGTAGTTTCGTCGACTAGGGACTGGAATAACCTGAACGGCTCCTGAGCTGACCCAGCTCTAATGGGTACCTCCGAAATCGGCGAGTATCTGCCTGAATGGCGAGAGGACACCTGTACAGGGGGAAAAGGGATACTCACGTAAAATCAGTCTCAGGTTAGACATATTAACATGAGATTTCGCCTCGAGTAATAGCGTTCGTACGAAAAAAAAAATTACCTATCCAAATCAGTTAATCTAGGTAAGAGTTATTGGTGACAGTAGGTTTATACCTTAACCTTGTGTAGGAAAACATTAAACAGAGTTATTCAGTGTTATATAGAACCAATCCTGTCATACGGGAGTGAGGCATGGACAATTATTAAACAAGTAAGGAAAAACACAAGAGGCCATAGAGATGTGGTTTTACTGAAAAATGTTAAAAATACCATGAACAGACCAAAAAGAGTAATGAGGACGCTCTGAAAGAGGCCAATGCACAAGGGAAGCTTATTCCAGAAGGAATAAATTGCTAGATTAAAAGTAGATTGAGAGATTGCTAGAAATAAGCAATCCACTTTCATCGGCATGTTATGAGAAGAGAAAAGCTGGAGTACCGTATATCCTAACAACAGGAAATATTGAAAGAAAACGAGACAGAGGAAGACAAAGAGAGAAGATACATGACAGTTTGACATATGGCATGGAAAGAAGTCAACAACATAATTGGTAAATAGTACTGGAGACAGGAAGTTGTGGAAAGTCATGATTGCCTACGCCACCAGGCATTGTATTTGAAGAAGAAGAAAGAAAACATTGTGACCTAGCAAACTTCTAGTTCTGATATTATCTATTGCAGTGGTATTCAACCTTTTTAGTTCGCATACCCTTAGATATAATTTATCTTTAACTTAGAAGCGGGAAGGGAGTAAGACAGGATTAAGACGCGTATCAGAGTAAACAACCGAACTATTGCTTCAAAATATCGTTACAATTTTTATTTTATTTTTTTATTTTTTTTTTGCTGTTTGTTTTCATCCCTGTAATATCTTCAGTCCAGTAGATTAGCGCATACAACTAATACTAGATGCACATATATCTCTCAATTTTTTTTCTCATTCAGTTGTATTGTGCTTGTTTAAGATGCAAAAGGTGTTCCACCGAAATGTCTACTGTTTGTTCTTGTGCACCTGTATAACTGACACGCGAACAATTTTATAACAGAACAAATGTCTTTGTTTAAAATTGTTATCTCACATTAACGGAGCAGTATTAGTGACGTAACTTTCTGACATCTGTTAGTGGTAGTGTATGTAGGTGACGTAACTTTCTCACATCTGTTAGTGGTAGTGTTTGTAAATGACGTGGCTGTTTGACATCTGTTAGTGGTAGTGTACGTAAGTGACGTAACTTTCTGACATCTGTTAGTGGTAGTGTATGTAAGTGACGTAACTTTCTGACATCTATTAGTGGTATTGTATGTAAATCACGTGGCTGTCTGACATTTGTTTATTCGATTTACGTTCAAAAATAATATACTCATGTGCTTCTTACTTTAAAATTTAGCACATATTAAAAAATATTTTTTTATTGTTGTCCTTAAACTTAGTGGGTAGACGCATTCTATTTACTTAGCCATACCACTAGACTAACAATATACAAGTGTATCTTGCTGTTGGCTTATTGGCGTGGGCGGGAGCCCGGTCTCCCATATGACAGGCGAGGCTGCTAACGTCTGCACCACTAAGGAACTGTTGCTTTTATATTTCTCAGTCTGATGACCCTCCTGCTTTCATTTCTTCCGTTTTTGCACCAGCACCACTTAGTTGCTTAGATGCTGTGAGTACATATAAATGTTTTGTTTTTTAATTCGTTGTGCTTATTTTAAGGCACAGGAAAGAAGAAAGGGACGAGGGAGGGTGTGAGATTAGTAGTTCAGAAAAATGCCCGAGTGAACTGACTTTTGGGGATGCTTTTCATGTTTTTGTGACTGTACAAAGACAATTTCTTGAGTGAATGAATTGAGTGTTCCCTGGATAAAGTGAAGGAATGAATGAATAGTTTGCATGTGATCATTTAATTTTAAAAAAGATGGACCAATGGATGAAGTAAAGGCTGATGAATATGGACATATGAATAAATGATAATGAATTGGCTTATTGATAAATGAGTGAGTAGGATAAAAAAGTGAATGTTTCGGTAGATTTCATTGGTTGGTGACGGACACGTGTGGATCATTTTCCTTTCTGCCCCGTACGGAGCATGGAGCCACCACTGCAGCTGGTGCCCTTGCATGAAGTCTATGCCAAACCGCCACATGCTCTAAGCAGCAGTGGTTGCTCTAGCTATTTATTTTACATGATGTTGCCAGCCTTGTACACAGCCTGATTTAAGTCGCCTTCTTTGACATGTCTGTGGGAAACAGCAGTTCTAACTATGAATGGTTGATAACAGCGAACAGATGTGTGAATATGTCGAGGAATGGATAAATGGGCGAAAGGAAAGAAGACGGGCAGGTGTAGGCGTATATGTTTGGCAGAGTGGGAACTGTTATACTTGATTCCACCATGGTAATAATTGCACGCAACCTGGTTCTGTAACCTATTATCATCAATTAATCATTAACTTATCGGGCCAGTATTTGCTTGTTATTTAACATATTAAACTCATTAATGATGGTTCTTTTAATTGCTTTCTCAGTCACAAGGTGAAGGTAAAACAGTAACTGCTATTGGAAAAACATTATTAATTACACATTCGGATAAACAGGTTATATTGAAATTAAAACTACAAGCAAGAAGTTACAAACAGTTACAATAAGAAGGATTGAACTGTCGTATGATGAGATCACAAATGTGGAACTGATGGCAAGAACTAAACATGGGAGAGTGCAACAAGAAGTAAGAAGTATATGCTGGCATTGGATAGGGGACACATTTAGGAAACCTGTTGATACCATTAAAAGGTAGTCCTTGTTCTGGAACCCCCGGGTAAAACAGGCAAAGAAAGACTAAAACAACACACTGAGAAGAGAACTGGAGACATACTTGAAAGGGAAAAAGCAACCATGGAAAGACCGTAAACGGATGGTACAAGACAGGGAGACTTGGCATTAGTCTTGAGCTCATAATGAATGGGAATGATGATGATAAATTAATTTTATCACGTGATTCCTTAATTATATTTGGTTATTAGTTCATTACAACTTTAGCTATTAAGCATTTATATCTTAGAAATAATTAGTTATATATTGCCATTAATTAATTTCATCTTGGGATACATTTTAGAATTATTAATTAGCTCTTTTGATTACTGATTTGTTATTTGCTTGGAAAAATCTCACCAGGAAAATGGACCCAGTTAAGTTATTTCACCGGAAGGTCTTGAAGAACTCGCGACGTGCCTCAGTGCTGACTCTTCAGCGTGAAGTTACTGGGACTCTTCCTCAGGGACCTGTGAGAAACCTTCGCCAGGACACTATGAACAGTCTACGACCGGAAATTCCACTTCCAGCCAGTATTGATGTATGACAAGAAATAAATAGCTTAAAACAAATAATGTTCTTGTACACTCATCTTGTTTTTGTTGAATAGAGAAACCGCCTAACTGGAACACTCAGTATTGACAATTCGTTGTAAGGTTTTTAGAACAATTATTCGAACGCTACAATGTTTGTATGAGATGTACATGGCACAATCTGTTTTACGACTGTGACGCACCTGTGCTTCACTGTGAGCGTGGTTTGGGTGTCCGAGTTGTTGATAGGCACTGAGCTAATGTCATA
Source organism: Oreohelix idahoensis (assembly GCA_024509875.1). NCBI lineage: Eukaryota > Metazoa > Mollusca > Gastropoda > Stylommatophora > Oreohelicidae > Oreohelix > Oreohelix idahoensis. Next base: position 133,819 of record JAMPIV010022717.1, read on the forward strand.
TGTTATTGACAGTCTGCTGGGATCGTGTTATAATTGAATGAACAAATGTAAGTTGTCGGGTGACTTGGTCTTGTGACCATAGATCAGTTTTCTGATTGTTCAACCGTGGTCGCACTCACGTAGGATAGAGAGTCTGGAAGGCATTCAGGGACCAGGTCATTGCTCAATAGAGACAGAAACATCGAGTCTCCTGAGTCGGAGATTCTAAGGAACCTGCTTTATGGTTGTGTATCATTCCTAATGAGAATGTGTATTGCCTTTCGATTCCATAATTTTTGGTATCGGTTGTTGCCACAAGTTACCACACGCGTGTACGAAATCTGCTTTATAAATGTATTTTCTGAGTTTCTACGTACGTTTAAGCTACTAAAGTTTGACAGACAATGGTAAAACTTCAAAACTATAATTCAGAGAAGGAATAATAACAACGGAAATCAATTACTTTAAAATGGTGACCATTATCAGCATTTGAAAGAGATAACCAAACGAACAAAAACGATCAGAGTGTTACTGCAGTGTTACAGGTCCTGGTGAGTCATAATAGAGTGTTACAGAAGTGTCAAAGGTTAGGCGAAGTTATGTTGCTGAGAGACATCAGTGTTATTGAAGTGTAAATGGCTACGCTGATAATACGTAGCTGTTAAATTAAATGTTGAAATGGAGAGATTTTGAGAGGATGGCGCAGGACTGGAAGAGGATTTGACAAGAAGTTGTTGGAGAGAGCTGTAAGGTAATAATGATGGTTTTATATTATTAGGGTGCTTTCTCCCTATATAACTTTCTGATGTAACTATGTTATTAGTGTGTTATCTCCCTGTATAACTTTCTGACGTAGTTATGGAATGAGGGTGTTATGTCCCTACATAACTTTCTGACGTAACTATGTAATTAGGGTGTTATCTCCCTATAAAACTTTCGGACGTAACTATGTAATGAGGGTGTTATCTCCCTATATAATTTTCTGATGTAACTGTAATGTGGGTGATATCTCCCTACATAACCTTATGACATAACTATGTAATGAGGATGCTATCTTCTTACATAACTTTCTGACGTAACTATGTAATTAGGGTACAATCTCCCTATATAACTTTCTGATGTAACTATGTAATGAGGGTTTTATCTCCCTATACAACTTTCTGACATAACTGTGTAATGAGAGTGCAATCTCCTTATATACCTTTCTGACGTAACTGTGTAATGTGAGTGATATCTCCCTATATAGCTTTCTGACATAACTATGTAATGAGGATGCTATCTTGTTACATAACTTTCTGAAGTAACTATGTAATGAGGGTACTATCACCCTACAGAACTTTCTGACATAACTTTTGTATGTCATATTTACTAGTTTACTGTGGTCCTATTAATCACTTTCTATTATTGGACCAGAGTATATGCAGCTGTTTTAATTAGCTCTACTTTGTCTCTATCCTTATATATTTTTTTTTTCATTGGTAAAAGTACTAGTGCTAATAACTTGAGCTTGTTCAGTGAATGTGGCCCATAAAGCTGATCGTTCAGTGAATGTGGCCCATAAAGTTGATCGTTCCGTGAATGTGGCCCATAAAGCTGATCGTTCAATGAATGTGGCCCATAAAGCTGATCGTTCAATGAATGTGGCCCATGAAGTTGATCGTTCAGTGAATGTGGCCCATAAAGCTGATTGTTCAGTGAATGTGGCCCATGAAGTTGATCGTTCAGTGAATGTGGCCCATAAAGTTGATCGTTCAGTGAATGTGGCCCATAAAGCTGATCGTTCAGTGAATGTGGCCCATAAAGCTGATCGTTCAATGAATGTGGCCCATGAAGTTGATCGTTCAGTTAATGTGGCTCATAAAGCTGATCGTTCAGTGAATGTGGCCCATAAAGTTGATCGTTCAGTGAATGTGGCCCATAAAGCTGACCATTCAGTGAATGTGGCCCATAAAGCTAATATCTTGTTACACAAGGTATTCTCTATTTTAAGCTGCATGTTTAGATTTCTAGTGTTACTGCAGTTATACCAGTTAATTCTTCAATAGCATTACAAGTCAGTCCTTGTTTCTGGAATTCTCATGGGAACAAAGGAAGACCTAAAAACATACAGGGTGGATGAAACTAGGAGACAGACAGAATGATTAATAATACAAGGATAGAACGGGCGCGAAGAGGCAGAACAGAAAGGCGTGGCATGAACAAATTGAAGTCCTATGCTTTACAGGGAATTGAAAGGCAAATACAGCACGTGAGTCCATCTATATCAGTCAATACCTTTTAGCTCACCAAGGAGCATATGCCTTCAACAAATACATGCCAATCCTTATGTCACGTGTCATCAGCTCAAGCTTTTTCCACGTTTTACTCATCGTTTTCACTTCTGTCTCCAGCTCTCTTCTCCATGGGCTTCTTGGACTAGCTCTGCTTCTCTTACCCTGATGGTTCCAGAACAAGGACTGCCTTGTAATGCTATCCACGGGTTTCCTCAGTGTGTATCCTATCCATCGCCATCGTCTTCTTCTCAACTCTTGTTCCACTGACACTTGTCTGGTTCTTGTCATCAGCTCCACTGACACTTGTCTGGTTCTTGTCAACAGTTTCACTGACACTTGTCTGGTTCTTGTCAACAGTTCCACTGACACTTGTCTGGTTCTTGTCATCAGTTCCACTGACATTTGTCTGGTTTTTGTCAACAGTTCCACTGACACTTGTCTGGTTCTGTCAACAGTTCCACTGACTGGTTCTTGTCATCAGTTCCACTGACACTTGTCTGGTTCTTTTCATCAGTTCCACTGATACTTGTCTGGTTCTTGTCAACAGTTCCACTGACACTTGTCTGGTTCTTGTCAACAGTTCCACTGACACGTGAATAGTTCTTGTCATCAGTTCCACTGACACTTGTCTGGTTCTTGTCAACAGTTCCATTGACACGTGTCTGGTTCTTGTCATCAGTTCCACTTTAGTGATCTTGTTATACTATTTGACTCCTTCTAGGCAAGCACCCATTTAGGAGAGTCTGTAGCTGTTTGCTGTTTTTACTGTTCTCCGTGTTTCTGAGCCATACAATAGAAATGACTTGACATTTGAGTTGAAGATTCTTATCTTATTGTTAGACTTGATTTCTCTTGATCTCCATATGTTTCCTAATGCAATGAAAGCTCCTCTTGCTTTTTCGTATTTTTTTTTGGGGGGGGGGGGGGGGGGGTGATATCATTGTCTGTCCCTCCAACTTTGTCTATATTCCTGCCAAGATATGTCTCCGATTCTACATCTTGTAGTGGTGTTTCTTCAAGTTTAATGTTGTTACCATTTCTTCAATTTATTCTCGTGACCTTTGTCTTTTCCCTGTGTATTTTCAGATCCACTTGTTATGACCTTTCATCGTGTATTTTTTATTTCGTCTTGCATCTGATTATGGTTATGGGACAAAAGAGCCAAGTAATGGAAAGCACGTGAATGTTATTCCCTGTTTTAGATTACAGTAGTTAACTTCAAGAATAGGCATTCAACATAGCGCATGCAAAGGCATCTGTTTCTTCAGACATCGTCAAGGTCCTTCCATGTCCATTGTTTGACACGGCTGTTACAAACGTTTGCTGAGTGGTTATAACTAGTGCTTAAATGATTTTTTTCTGGGGCAGATTTGTAAAATGAAATGTAGTTGTTATGTACCAAATAACACTTTACTTTTGCTGCACTCAAGTTGTTTTTCACTGTTATGAATATATTTTTACAATACATGGTGACCATATGCTGAAATTATGTTTTATACTATTGTGGATGTAATTTTTTTGTGTCAGTAACTTCGCCTCCATCATCATCATTACCCTACAGATGACCCCTGGATCTATGACCTTCAACTATGTTAATGGTGCAGGCCTTCATTTGTCTCTGTGCCATCCTCTGATGAGTATGGGCCACTCCTTTTTTTTTTTTTTTTGTCCTCTTGCGTGTCTGTTACCTGTTTTTTTTTTTCTCAGTGAATTCATCTAGGTTCGCCTCAAATCTCTAATGACTAAAGGGGATTCTTTTTTTTTTCAAATAGCAGATATGTTGCCATCGTTTTGCGAGGCGACGTCCCTATACAACCTACAGTTGGTTATATTAGGAGGCATGTCCTTCTTAAAAGACCTTATTTCCCAACAAGAACCTCAATGAACAGAGTTCTGACCCATCAACAGTCCTTCCATACTGGAAGCAAGCGTGATCGTTGGTAGATTTTCAGAACGTGTGATTTTGCATTCTTCTTCCCAAAAACCTACTTGTTTATTTAATGTGCATCCATGATTCACTTCTATAAGACAGTATCGGCTGTTTGAAACATCTGAGATATCTCTTACTTCCGTTGACTAAGGTTTGTTATACAGGGTGTTTATAAAGTCGCTGTGCAGTGAAATTTACGCCCGGGCGAGACTACGTCACCAGAAATGTGGTTTTCAATTGGGGCTTGTTGTGTAATGCTGCACACGGGATTGTGGAACACAGCATTGGAACACAGAATATCATGACGTAAATTTGCATCATTCGTGACGTAATTTCTAAAATATTTTTCAAATTCACTGCACAGCGACTTTATAAACACCCTGTATGGTATGTCGTACAAGACGACTTATATCAGTTTGTGCACGAGACAGGCAACCTCATCACGTAAAACAAATTGGCACAGACACCAACGCTGCAAGAGTGTGGCGTGAGGTTTTAATTGGCTCTTGGATCAGTATAGTACTGACAATTACAGAAATAGAATTTCTGCAGAAAATGGTGAAGTCCCAGTGTCTGAGAGAACTACTGGTATCACAAATTAGTTACGGCTGTGAATGATCTGATCTCGAAAAATTAGTAGAGAGGAGACCGACATAAATTGCCACCTCCGCTGTGTAACTGTGATATTAAGACAAGGAAACAGATTTTACTTAACAATGATAAAATTGACAAGTCGTTCAAATACAATTTCCCTATTATTTATTTAGTATAAACACTATCTACTCTTGTGCTGAAGGGTGAATGTTGAAAAATGGAATGTAATGGATTTGTAAGTTTACATGTGATTTACAAATATTTATATTTATCTAGATATATATAAATATATTACAAGTTTTCCAATTTTAGGAACAAAAATTATATCAGCTGTGCTGTTATTCCATAAAAAAATTATAGTTCATGTATCAGCTGTGCTGTTAATTAGTATATATATTTATATATATATTTATATATATATTTATATATATTTATATATATATATATATATATTATATTATTATATATATTATATTATATATATATATATATATATATAATTTATCAGCTATGATCTTATTATTGTCTCCTGCTACGCTAAATCTCTTTCTCGTCACTGACAGTTACTTTGCTCACAATTGCCGACGGAAATGGTACTAATGTGTACTCATCTCTCAAAAGATCTGTCCTTCTTAGTTTGGTTGACACAAAACCGGCTGAAGATCGTTCCTTTAGCCCACCCAAGACTGAGGGGGACCAAAGATGTAGATTCTGTGCAACCTCTATGCTCCTGCGGGGGTCGGTGCAGCTGGATGGACGACCCACGATCTCAGTTTTGATGACCCACGAATAAAACCTGTAACAAGGAAAAATAGGGACTAATTTTGTCCTCGAGCCCCCCCACCTTATTTCTAATGTGGGTTGAAATGAGCGTGTCTCAGGTGTCTGCATGTAGGATGAATGACAACATGGCTCAGTATGATTTAGCAATAGCGAGACAAGACAGGTGTCTACTTGCAAAACATTCTTTCTGATAAACTAATACATGGATACATTCAATAATATGTACACCTACATGAATACATTCAATAATATGTACACCTACATGAATACATCCAATAATATGTACTCAATACATGAATACATCCAATAATATGTACTACTAGGTGTGATACAACCATTTCCTTCCCCCTATAATATACCAGGCCCTCTCTGACAAGTGCTATACAAGCTGGTAACATATATCCTAACAATATTGTTATTGATTATGAGACGAGGGCCTGTTTTCTTATGATCAGGAGTTACGTATAGGAGAAAATAGATTTGGATATGAGACGGGAGGATTGAGTCTAAGTTTGGTTTTATCTGAGTATATAGACTAAAGTTATGTATCAGGTGGGATTTAGAGTTATAGGAGACAATAGATTTCTTAGGTTAGGACGTTTTGGTTATAGTTCAGATTGAGTCCTAATTATCTGGTAGACTGAAGTTAGGTGAGACAATAGATTGAGTCCTAACAAGGACTGTTTTGGTTATATTTCAGTAGGTCTGAGATAATAGATTGAAGTTATAGGAGACAATAGGTTGAGTCCTAACAAGGACTGTTTTGGTTATATTTCAGTTTGGAATTATGAGAGACAAGAGACTGAAGTTATAGGTGACCAATAGATTGAAGCATGAGTCCAGTTAGTCTTCGTCTTCATCATATATCAATGGACCTAAATGTTCAGTAACCTGGTTCATATTTCAACAAATTTAGGTATATACAGGTGTAGGTAGTATAAATGCACAACAACCAAATACAAGATTGAAGTTATAGGCCTATTTGACAAAATAGTAAATTTATATTTTACCCTCCATAGATTCTAAAAACAGGCCAGGTTTTGACTCGACTTAGTGAAAGCAGGGTGCCAAGTTTCAATATGCACTCAGGTAGCAATAATTCAGGAGTGAACGCTTCTCTTCTTCAGCCGGTCTATTTGGCTTCGTGTAGGTGTATGCGTGTTTTAGCATAATAATTTTCGCTCCGAGTATATAGGTAGATGAAGGCTTAAGGAAAGCTTTTGGTTGGTTCCTGGTGGGGCAAGCTGATTGGTTTTCTGCAGTTTGGTCCCATGCCTCGTACAGGCTCATTTTATTCCGTTTTTTCCGCCATATTGCGTGAACAAGATGGCCGCGACCCACATCCGAAAAAAACAGGGCTTAAGTTTTTTCCTGGCGTAACTTCTTGTAATTTATTCCGGCTGTGCGTTGATTGGCTGGGGAAAATTTGTATCCCGACATAATGATTTAACAAAGTAGTGGGGTTACACACACTTGTTTCACGACAAAGAGCATGCAAATACTTGGTACAGGCTTCCTGCAAGGGAGCCATCTGCTGTAGTGACTTCATGCTCCGCAAGGAACGCAAAGGAAACTGATGCTAACAATACCATTGTTGATTGACGATGTGTAAAGTTACGAATGCAGTGTACCATAGCAATGCTTACTTCGTCATTGTAAATATGTATTTCTGATACCATATTGGCATTTACATTTTTATTACTCTGAATAAATGCTGTAAGGGTATGTGAAAATATGTTGTTGTGCCATTCGAATGACTATGTTTCTTCTTCTTCGTACACTCTCAGATGTCTACTTGAATGTTTTCAAAGAAAGCAGTAGTCAGTTTGAGGCTATTTGAATCTCCGTAGAGCTTTTTCCACGAATGATACTGGTATCTGCCATATGCGCTTTCTCTGTTCCGCATATGTTGGACAACTTTGAAGCAGATAATCAGCAATCATTTTATCAGTGCCACAGTTACACTGATCGGAGTTCCTATCTTTAGCTTGTTGAATAGATGGTATCTCAATCTGTTGTGGCCAGTGCGGAGTCTGAAGATTACCACTTGTTCTCTTCTGTTCAGTTAGTAAAGTATGCATCATTTTGTGTGCGTCCTGGATGCTCTACATCCCATTTGTTTCTGTATCTAATTCTGATAAAACTCTTTGCCTCTTCGAAAGTTATGCTAGCATAACTGAGGTAGATTTCCACCTTCCTTTGCCAATCCGTCAGCCACTTCATTGCCGGTGAAGTTACAATAAGATGGTTATGTTTAAACTGAGGCTGTGCTTTATATAACTGTGAAAATGTGTGTGTGTTAAATCATCTTTTAGTCAATAGATTTTTTGTTGCACAATTTTTATGTGAGCGGAGAAATGTTTGTTGCACGAAATCGGTGGTTATTTCAGCTTGTTGTCTTTTAACATTATAACAATAACTAATAATTAAATTTGTTACACTAAAATTTTGCTATTACGAGTAAATAACCCGCCAAGACGTGGCGGGGAAGAACTGTTGTGTGCACTTTCACGTTACTCGATCTTTGTAGAACATTCGGGAAGTTTTGATCACATGGTATGAGCTAATGTCCACGTTGGGAGAGCCAAGTTTACGTGGGATAAGTGAAACAAAAAGACAGCGTAACATAGTGTGAAAGGTCTTCTCTGCTCGAGTCGTCAACGAGTGAAGACGATGTAACTCAACATGGTAAATGCCGTGGAGAATCTTCGACTCAAGAGGGTGAAACTCTTGCCCCAACTGTTTATTAACTGGTGTTACTTCTCTTTGGCTACTTCTCAATATTTTACATCTTCCATTTATCTAACAAATTGCATCTCTACTTCCCTATTTCATTATCTATGTACTAATCACCTAAACCGACCACAGACACACAGAGAAAATTGTACTATTGAGGGTAGTTGGAATACCATCTCAGTGGCTACTTAAAATTTTTACATTGAAGTTATGTGTTTTTCTAAGTTTAAGCTGATGTAGATAATCCCAGCTTACTACAGCCTCAGCTTCATATCATCAATGTACATAAGTTTAACAATACTCCTCTCTGATGCTGGCAGATCAGATGTGCAAAATAAATCTATTACTGGTCGCACGAGAATGGCGTTCAGGAGTACAGGTCAAGCTGACCTTTACAGGCATTCCTAGGTCTAACCTCGACGTAGGTGCAATCGCTGGCATGGCGAAGTTCATAGAACATAGAAACTGTTCTCTGGGCCTAGAGTGACCCGTGTATATATAAATCTCAGGTATGAAGATACCTGGGGTGTAATTCCTAGTAGAAGAACCTCTCCTTTCTGTAACACACAAGCGAGCAGAGAACGACAAAATGTCAAACATCTAAGTAGATCACAGAGTTCAATAAAGGAAGGTATTACCTTGCTTCGGAATCAACACCACAAAAACATACGCCTCCAGGCGTTTCGAATCATCTAGGGAAAAGCCTCGTTAGTTAAACTAACTCACAGGAGGACTACCAATTCCCTATCAAAAGATCACAGACGCAGGATGCGTCCTCTCTGCTCAAAACATCTGGTCGAATCCCTGGGCGGAAGACCTTTCAAACTCTCCTTAAGTACAGACATGCGCAGAACGCATACACCTGAGTAAGACTCAAAACGGGACGATGAGGAGACATACCAGGCAAAGATATAACGAAATCGCGCCTTATATGGACAGGAAATAAAACATCAACTCTGGTTTCAATCATTCCAAGAAACAGTTGACCGATGCTACCATATAAGGAGAATGACCTGACATCGATCGAAAAAATGGACCGACGAGTCAGGAAACAAGAGAAGGTAACCACCATTGAAAATGTAATCAAAGTCAAACAAGGGTTATTTACCTTCGACCACGAAAAAATTACAGTGTACAATTCAGGCAAGTTAATTATACAAAGTCTTAGAAAAATTCTGTGCGTAACAGGCATCTATTTTGAAATGGTGCGTGGAGCTGGCAAATTCGTCACGTAAAACGAAATGCTTCAAAACCTTTTACTGCAAGATCACATAACATTTTTAATAACACTTCCTACTGTAGGGGCCTACTGCAGTTAGGCCCCAACTCCTTCACTTTCTTTCCCTTTTTCGCTTCTAATGGAGCTAGTCATTTTGTAGGAAGCCTGCATAGAAGCACTCATGTGCTTTTTCAACTGTTGTTTCTGTAACAATTTGTTTCACATGATGTGGTTGTCAGCCCCAAGCACAACTGTCTTGTAGGTACACCAACTTCTTATGGATCTAAAAAATTAAAGGAGAACAAAAGAAGAAGTAACACGATTTAGCTCATTATTGTGGTCCAAACACGGAAATCGGTGGTGACCAACGGTTGCAGCTCGATACTTCTTGAGTAGCAAAAGTGTCGGATTATTATGATCATCTGCTTAGCTTTGACATTTGTACTTGTTAAACTTTATATATTCTGTCTTCTGAGCCTTTGAGCGCGACGAGGAATAATAATAAAATATTCCTTTATTCATACATTACCCATTAGCTCCCCAAGGAGTATAGACCTTCAACCAACGTATGCCCATTCCTCTTATCATGTGCGTTCCATTCAAGGTCTTTCAACGTTTTCCTCATCATTTTCATTTCCGCCTCCAGTCTTCATCTCCAAGTGTTTTTTTTTTCCTCGATCTACTTCAACTTCTCTTACCCTGGAAATTCCAGAAGAAGGACTACCCTGTAATACTATCGCCAAAGTTTTCTTCTCATCTTTAGTTCCACTGGTACTTGTCTGCATCTTGACCTATTCGTACCATTTCAATCATATTCTACGTAAGCGCCCATTATTGAAAGGAACACCTTTTTGTTGTTGTTTTTGTTTTTTTATTTTCTTTCGTTGACTTGTCCATGTTGTTTGTTGCTGTTTTTGTGGTTTGAAGATTCCACGGCATAAGGTAGCCAGTCCCATACCAAAACCTCCTGGTGAACCGCATTTTACGACATGCATGGTAAGTTACAGTGTTACTATTCTTGGCTCTCCTTTCGGACACCGGTGAATATAGACGGAAAGTTAATGTTATGTTACTTGATATTTCTCTTGTAATTGTTATGAAATTTTACGATACTGAACTTTGATTTCCGTAATTCTGTAATGTGAAAAAGAAAGAAAGAACGAAAGACAGACAGACAGACAAACAGAAAGAAAGATTTTCACTTTGATGAAAGGAAAGTATGTAGGGCAGCATTACAACATGATAAGGTCTTGTCATTAGAAATAATTTCCCTGTCAGAGAAGTGCTGAGTCTTTAGATTCCTTGACACTCTTTCCATGAGCGTGGTGGCATGCCTATTTATGCTATTATCCCAAGCACCAATCACATATTGTCTTCTCTGGAACTTGTTTTGAAACCACATTTCCGCTTCCAGAACTGACGACATTGATCGTGGTTTTATCTGTCTGCCAATTTGAGATGGCTCGGAGGTATCTGAAGAGTCAACTAAAGAAGAGGACTACTCCATCTTCAAGCATGTCGTACAAGGCGACTAATACAAGGTTGTACATGGGGTTGTAAATCTCATCATGTAAAACCAATTGTCGCAGGATCCACTGCTGAAAGAGCATGTGAATACTTGGTGCCGGCCTCCAGCAATGGAATAAAATGCAATGGTGGATCTATGCTCCGTAAGGAGCTGTGGTGAAGTACATTGATGCAACGATAAAATCATTAATTAATTATATATTAAAGTCAAAATAATAGCAGAAGAAATAAAATTAGTAAAGTTGTAACGCGTCTTCTTTACCGCGCCAGAAAACGCATTGAATTAGGTAGGATAGAACATAGTGGGAAATCTTATCGCAGCGTTGGTAGTATTAGCCTTTAAAACGCGCCCGTCAAGGGTTAACGATAAAAGTTTGTAAAAGCTACTAGCGTATTGGTTCCAGGAAAGATAGAAAGAATAAAACACACAAACGCATAAGATTGAGAGAGCGGACACCTGCTGCCGGCTTGTCAAGTGTTAGAGGTTTGAATTAGCTACTCAGGCCAACAGTGCGAGACATGCCGTTAGCTTGTGTCGAAAACGATGTCGCAAGTTTGAAAATTTAAAAATACCCCGCTAGTCCAATACATTTCTAACCACAGACACTGTGGAAAAATATATTTATACACACACGCATAATTACTTCCTATCGGGAAAAAGAAAGATCTGAGGCGATTTTTATAACATTCAAGTAGTGGAAACTTAGAAAACAACGAACACCAAAATGGAAAATATATTGAATTCTTTATTACTAGGTTTATGATTATAAAAGTTAGCTAGTCTAAGAGCTGGTCTTGTTCTGATGGGTAATATGCTTTCGAATCAAAAATCCGACAGATAGAAATAAAGTTATAGACAAAAGACGGTATTTGTTCGTACAGACAGACCAACACATGCTCGTTTGGACTTGCACTTACGGTGACTTTTTTTTACGCCTCCTTGAAAAAGGCAGGAAAAGGTTACAAGTAGTCTGTTGTAGAACGGGGCAGAAAAGGGGAAGAAAAATTATTGGATGGCTTAACACAAAATATATTTAGAAGTAGAGATCTAAGAATGAGAGAGGAAAAAACTTGGTAGTGTCCGAAAATCAAGTATGTTTTGCTTTTAATTTCAAATTTCAAAATTGTCGTTCGGTCATTGGCCAAAGCCTTTTCATATTATTAAGAAAATTCAACGGCTTGACGATATTTGTAGAAGATAGTCCCGAGAGCAGGACGTTGTGAATTTTGTGAAAAGTGATTAGCCTTATAAAAGCAAATATATATGAAAGTATAGGCATCACAGTCCAGCCAGCAGTACATCTGGAATCTGCTATTCAACGTACCTGTGTTTTTTTTCATAGAATTCTGGTAAGACCGACATTATTCATATATATTTTGTTTAAAAATGTGAGTGAGAGATGCTGCCATCACGACTAAGTAATCAGGTCCCAAGCTGATTTATGCAGGGCTTGAAGGGGAATTAAGATGAAACACATTGCCAGTTTTGTAAATGCACATGTCTTGTGAAATAAAATGTTTTCTTAGGTGACCAGAGGGACACAGCTCACCTATCTCATTGTATGGTAGAAAAGAAAGATTAATAAGATTATTGCAGATGCAGTGCCGCCTTTGTAGGAGAGACATGTGAACAACACTGGTACACTGTGGAATGGATGTGCTGGATTGGTAAATCGGATATGACCCAGCTCTTTATTTCTTATGTATGCTCTTTTGTATATAAAACACAGTCTAAATAAGATATCACCCAGGAGACATTGTTTCATTATTACAGGGTCTTATCTGGCACTAGTCCGGTGCCAGAGTTCTATGTGAAAGCTGTTGAGAAGTTTTGGAGGCCAGTAGTGATAGGGGTCGCCAGTATCCCCCCTATTACTTTTGGAGCAGTGGTCATTCGGCAGAAAGAATTCAGACAGTTCCAGTGGGCCAGATAAGTGAAATATCTGGTACCCTAACAGTACATCAGCTATAAAAGCAGCATACCTCTGTATCCAAGAAATAAAATATTTCCATAGTAAAATGAACAGTGACATTAGATGGTAAAGAGACTGGGAGTGATTAAAAAATCCCAAACAGCCATCCAGTGGTAGAAACCAGTTATAGACAGAGTTTAGTAACACTATTAGTATAATTTAACAGAAATTGTTTGGACACTTGTCCCTGTGGGTCTAAAATTTATATTTTGTATATATCTTGAATTCTTTTCATTTTTAAAGTCCTGACCAGAAGAATACTAGGTTCAGGACCAACTAAATCATACAGAAAATTGTTATTGTACAAAGTTCTCTCAGGTGTTACTTCCTTTAATCTTAGACCTTTAATACTTGTTTGTATGGCTGTGTATTATTGTTAAAGTACCATCACACCACACTTGCATATCCCTAGACATTAGACGTAGCTATCATTTATACTAGTCAAGAAAAAGTCTGCTTGAGGCCATAAGGTGGTAGTAGAAAGGTATCCTGATAACTCAACCCTAAATTTGTTAGAATCAGGAACCTTCACAGCTGGCCTCATTCAGTACATTAAGGACAAATATCAACATCATTTCATAACATCAAAACCCACCACAGGAGCGGTAAGGGAAAAATAAGAACTTGAAATGGAGTGACAGTAATAGTTTATTGTATGTAAACATATTATTGCTCGTTACATTGCCCATTATTACACAGTTTGTTTATAACGTTTTCTATTTTAATATTAACTAGCTTTCTTAAATTGCTTTTATGAATAATGAACATACTTGGATATTGAGGGCATGTCGTAATTTTATTTGAGATAGGTCTTAGAAATAGTGGTCCCGTCCGAGTGGAGAATGATAGTAAAGGCTCTGTGATAGTAAGGGTTAGGAAATAGATAGTTGATTCACAAGGGTGCTGGAAAGAGAAAGGACAGTCTCTGAAATCGGGTAATTTCTCCGATCTGCCTATCTTACGACAATTTTATTTATCTGTAGACTCCTAAATCTCTCCTGGCTAAACAATTTTGCCAGTTACCCAACACTCATGTACACACACTAATTTGGTGCTACAAACACACAGACGTGAATACAAACTACATATAACAGATATGGGGTAATGGGTCGGCCAACACAGTAATTTAAGGTTTATGGTGTTTATTATCATTTAAACAAAAATCACAACATTTTGCATGGTACAGTCAGAAAGATCATAGTTACAGAAAAATACAAATAACAAGGTTAGGGGGGAAGGATTTAGAATAGTAGTATCCCAATATGCCCTTCCCGCTTGTATAGACAAAAAAAAACCAGCCCGAAGACAAGTGTTATCAGAAAGAGACAGTTTAACCAAAAGATAGATTAATTTATTCTGATAGGGGGTTTTACAATATTTAGTATGGGGTGTAGGAACAGAGTCCTAGTATTCTCCAAGTTATCCCTTGACTAAGCAGATTAAAAAGTTAGTTGCTTATCCTTTACAGGACGTGGCAATCAACCCCAGCTTTTATTGTCTGTTTGTGATTTATCTAGGCAATTTTTTTTCATTCAGTAGTTTGCCATTGCTTTCTGAACGGTACGGCGCTTATACCATTGTTAAAAATCCACACAAAGCGATCTGCTACCAAACCGCCTGCAGCAGGTTTCGAACCTGGTATATCTGGATTATGAAACTGCGTTCATATCCATTTTGCCACAGACGCCGACTAAGCAGATTAAGGGAGGGGGAAATAAGAAAAGGTAAGCAACCCCACTTAAAGAGAACAATGCAAGGAATACAGTATATGGATGTTTACCAAGTAGAGAAAATTATAAGTTTATCCAAAAAAATGTCATTCATTCATGCACGCTAGCGATGGCCATCACACACTTTCACACTTACCGATCGTTGAATCTGGCAATCCATAGAATAACACAAACAGCTAGTAAATACTCAACAAATGTATGAGTCTTTTCCTTCGTTTTCCAGCCCCAGACTATCGGGTTTGGCGTTCAGCTAATTTTCCCGTAATCGCTGGAAGGTGAAGCCTTAGTGTTTCTTTTGATTTTATCTAAAGTTTCTATGGGATGGCACTGTCTCAGGTATAGTTATGAGAAGGTAGTGGTCTCCTGGATTTCACCGCTGGTGGTGGAAAACTTCTATAGCGTGATGAACACAGAGTGATGACAAAGACTGATCAGTGACTTATGGTTTTTTCTCTTTGGGGTTTTAAATCCAGTGGAAAATAACGTGACGGTCAGTGTACATGAAGAATATATTCTTTTCCACAGCAGAGCGTTAAAAATATATATATAGTATAGCTTCTGGCAATTGTTCTTCTCCAGTTATCTTTACAGAATTATTGAGATTATCATTTAAATGGTCTTGGTTGGATTCCTCTAATGTAACAAAATAGAGAGTGGGACCGCACAGGGCCGCAACACGAAGATTATATTTAAAATGTTTATAAAATCTCTGAAGGTAGAAGAACCGAGTCTGGAGGACTCTATAATTGCTGGGACGCAAAGGTATATTATCATCCTATGTGAAAAAATAGAAAACATGAAATCATAAACCCAATACGAATCATATTCTGACGCGCGATAAATTTACAGTTAGAAATATTTTAAACACTAGCGTATTCAGTTATATATAATTAAGTAAAACACTCCGCGAGTCTAATAGTTAAAAAACACATGTATATACAGAACTAAACTGTATTAATTAGCTATAAATCCCTTAGCGGCTTCTAAATTAATCTAAGCATCTATTATATTGGGAAATAACGTATAGATATATCATTTAATTTACAACTGGAAACTTTTGAGATGGGTTTATTTAATAGGGTTAAATTAACACAAAATCCAGTAAAATAAAATGAAATAACTAGACCACTGATCACTTGGAACTAATATATTACCGCTGCACAAACAGAATGAATTTTAGTCTCCAATATAGAAGATATCCGCGAGAAATCTTGTTCTATAAGCTAGTACTTTCTTCAGACTCTCTGGCGCAAATGATAAACGCATTCTTCAGTGGTCCCAATATATAATTAAAGGATTGAAGGATCAGGGGGACACTCGAAATTTCACAACTTATTTGATATCAGGGAAATTCTGCGTTACTTGCCGCTCTGCAAAGCTTCTAGATTCCCCCCTCCCCCGTGTCTGTTTGTCCGCCGCGATTTCAGCGCTCTTCTCTGGTTCGCACTGAGGTGCTAAACGAAGGCGTGAAACTGCTTTGTCCGTTCTGGGACCACACTGCCTTTTGATCGTTAACCGCTTTCCCCGTTGAACTTTGGCAACGCCTATAAGGCGGTAAGAAAGAAAGGTGAAGGAGGTAGTTGATTTAGATCGCTCTAAGGTAAGGCGGAAGGCGTGGCTTATCTAAACTAAATACCAAGCGAATCTCCTGGTTCCTCGCATCCTACTGTCTACATATTAATTAGCAAACGTGGTGAAAAGTCCACTCTGCTATGGTGCATACTAATTAGCAAACGTGGGACCCACGTTGGCGATTAAATTTGCAACATAAATGAATGAGGGCTCTCATGCTATCCTAGGGTCTACCATATCATCTAACAGTTCAGGGACGCTGAAATTCGTCTGTCATAGGGCACCGGTGTTAAATATTAACGATTCAAATTATTTTGGCTAATTTAACAATATGTTTGACCCAATAAATGTAATAAATTGATTTATTTTAAAAGATTTCCTGTGTTGTGGCATCATTAATTTTTTTTGTATCTATCTTTTTTCTATATTATCGTAGGCAGCATTATTATTCATAATGCTATTAACATTATCACTAGTCATTTTTATCGCTGCCATCATCAATACTATTCCAGCACTGTTATTTTTCAGCATTATCATCTACTTTATTGGTCATCAATGTTAACATCATCATAAGCGTCATCTTCATCCTAATCAGCATTGTCACAATCCACGTCACTATCACTGCCAAATACAGTATCAACACAACAGTATCAACACTACTAATGGTATCACCATCATTAATAGTTTCACCATAATTAACAGTAACAATACTATCAACTCAATAGTATCACAGTAAATCTGCTTGTACGCGATTGGTAAAAAGTCAGTTTGAAATAATACCATTGGTTGGAGTGCGGACGTCTCGGAGGGCAATGACATCATGGCCAACACTGACAAAATGACTGAAAAAAGGGTATAGAAGCCCATTTCAGATAAAATCTTACACTTCCCGAATTCACGTCAAGATCTTATAGCTGAGAAGACGTCACGCGGACTCGACCCATGCGTTTAAGAAGCTACAGCATATAGCGGAGAAGAAAACAAGCTGACTTGCTTTTGTGAGCCGACTTGCTTAGTTATAAGCTTCAAAGCCACAGTGTTCGTGGTAACATTGTGTCTGATGGTATGTCTATAATTCTATATAAGCTTGTAAAATATCTTAGCGTCATGAAAATTGAGGTAACATTGTGTCTGATGGTATGTCTATAATTCTTTATATCTTTAAGCTTATAAAATATCTTAGTGTCATGAAAATTGAGGTAATATTTAAAATTAATGTTAAGCTTAACATATATCTACATGTATGTACTTTGCCTGTGTGCCAGCAATTGAAGTTGGTCTTCCAGGACAAGTATAACCTGAATCCTGAACAGCATTGACTCAGCTAAAGTCCTTTTCAGGACTACCCAGTGCTAGCAATAAAAGCTTACAGTCCTTTTTTAGGGCTTAGCTTTTAAATGCTGCTGGCTTAGAGTTCTTTTTCTTCTTCTTAGTTACATTTCGTTCGCTAAGGTACATTACATATTTTTTACCTCTAAAATAAATCAGTCATGCCCAGAGCTATTATAGACCGAAAGGGAGGCATCAAAGAAGAGTTGGCCACTCGAAAAGCAGCAGCTGGGAGACTTTTTCATGCCATAAATCGAGGATTCCTCAGCAAGAGAGAGGTTTATAAGAAAACTAAGATGGCTGTATACCGCTACACATATGTCCCAGTCTTGACATATGGATGCGAGTCATGGGCAATGATGACAACCCACAAAAGCCAGGTCCAAACCTCAGAAATAAGGTATCTGAGGAAGGTGGTTGAAGTAACAAGAAGAGACATGGTCCGCGACCAGACGATACGTCAAGGCCTAAAATCCCACCCCTGCAAACCCAAGTAGAACAGTCCCAACTAAGATGATTTGGCCATGTCTGCAGAATTGGAGAAGATCGGCTACCACGAAAAGCATGGGAAACAAAGAGCCAGGGATCCAGACCCCCAGGACGACCCAGAGTCCGCTGGGAGGACAACATTATACAATCTTTGAAGGACCGAGGACTAGAATGGAACCAGGCCAGGAGGAAGACAGCCGGCAGGATAGTCTGGCGCTCTCTCTTCCAAACATCTACACCTCACGGTAGAAGGGGAATGACTAAGTAAGTAAGTGAGTATATGCATCTGCGATTTTTAAATGTCTAAATATACATATCTTAACTCTTAAAGTGTATTGATTTTCCTTCTAAATTGCAGTTATTGATTCTATTCCAGTTATCAATTCCAAATGTTTTTGTTCTGTGAATTCCCCAAGAATCCCAACTACAGTCTGTTTGGAAATTCGTGCCCACAGAAAGCGTCAATTTTCTCCAAAACTGTTTGTTGTATGGACATGAATTTTTGCATGCAGTCTTAGATTTTCCATGCAGTTATTAATATATTTTTTGCCCTTACAAAACTCATGTCATGTTCGAATTTTCTTCTTTACGTTATATAAAAAACTCTTACTGTTGTCTGGGTTAATTTTTAGTAGTTTTACAGGAAAGTTACAAGATCCGTTCAAAAATATTTTTTGGGTTTGAATTAGTTACTCGCGACTGTGTACAATAGGTGCGCACTCGTGCGGACATGTAGTCACTACACTAATTAAAAAAATAAAAAAAAATAGTTTTTGAACGGATCTTGTAACTTTCCTGTAAAACTACTAAACATTACCCCGACAACAGTAAGAGTTTTTTATATTCTTCTTCTTCTTCTTCGTTCTCCCTGAAAAGGACGGTGGTTGCGTTGTGTCTGTTTACGCCGGAGCTGTGATATCTGCACCTTTCGGTCGACACATCCGACTTCTGCACGGCATTTTTTAGGACCGGGTTTGCCTTCCCATTGCGATCCGTGCTCGCTCAGCCAGCCTGCACTGCTGCAGACTGTTTCCAGGACCACCACGTGGAGGTGGAGCACGATCTTGACCAGCTCTGGTTCGCTGGTCCTGACGCAGGCAGTCAAGCTATGAGTCGCTGACTGCGGTCTCTATTGCTGCGTCTTGAGGTCCCGAGTTTTTTATATAACGTAAAGAAGAAAATTCGAACATGACATGAGTTTTGTAGGGGCAAAAAATATATTAATAACTGCATGGAAAATCTAAGACTGCATGCAAAAATTCATGTCCATACAACAAATAGTTTTGGAGAAAATTGACGCTTTCTGTGGGCACGAATTTCCGAATGGACTATAACATTATTACCGATGTATGTTACGTCGGTCGGTCTCAATCAAAATAGTAACTCGCGCCAGAAAAAAAAGTGCGCAACGCACGGCGTGCAACTTGCTCGGCGTGGGTGTTATATAAAACAAATACTTTGGTTTTTTTTTTTTTTTTTTTTATTCTTTCACGAAATTAGTAGCGCTCGACAAAGAAAAGTGCGTAAAAATTGGTGTGCATGAGCCCTCGCCTAATGTACAAATCATGAAAACTTGAAAGTTTTTGTTAAAACCACTTATTATCAGGGAACACTCTTTGAAAACAATCCACGCACTTTCACGCGAAATGTTGTCATCAAAGAACTTTTAAATTGAATCTAAAATAACATAATTCTCGCCGTGTACGTTGGTCACAGCTGAGGAATGCAACCGTGTGGGAAAATTCCATTATATATACTCTCCCGAAAATAGTTACAATCAACAAAGAAAAGCATTCAAATGACGGTGTTCATGAACAGTTTGATTACACTGTATAATGGAAAGAAACCAAAAACACTCTAAGAATTTACTTCTATCTGCTCATCCGGGAACGGAAACAGCACACTATAATTAAAAACCCGTCAAATTTGACGGGTTATTGCAAGTGTATGTAATAATTGAACTGGTAGAGAGTAATTAACGAGCTGCGTTCACATCACTTATTAATAGAGACACCCTTAGAGCATAGGATAGGTCTAACGATAAGGTGACTTACTTCACAGCTTTCCTCTACAGCTATCATCTAGATCTGTGTAGTATATACTTGATCTGTCCTGTGTCATCCCTACCTTCAGTTCACCAGTTCTCTTCTCTATTTCTGGAAACTATCTACCATCCGTCTGGCCACAATAAACCCCAACTACAACAACGTGTGCATTGACTCAGGCTTTTTCAGGGAAGATACCATCTGCAGTTGTGAATCCACGCTAAATGAAGAGCGAGAAAGGCTATGATGTGGCTGCAGGGCCGGCCTTAGGCCGATTTAACCGATTTGATCCAATTGGGTCCCGCGCTCACAAGGACCCCATACACGAGTTCCTACTTCCAGCTTCAAATTTTAAAAAAGGAACGAAGATTATTTCAGATCAGATATCAGGGATATACGTTATTGATCATTGTCACCAAACAGTGATAAATGCAGTCAGCGAGCCATAGCTTGACTGCTTGCGTCAGAGTTGTAGCAAAATATGCGAAAATAAACGCTCAATTCAGTACGATTTAGGCATAAAACGATAATAAATACATTAGCCCGCATGTGTCTGACGGTTGGCATCTTCGAAGCCAGCAGCGCTGCCTTTTTGATTATTCATTGCCAGTTGAACTAAAATTTGTATACAGATACGCTGAAAAACAGCTGTGTTAATTTTAAACTTAAATAAAGAATAAATTCACAGTCTGTGCAGTTCGGAGGAAGCTGAGGCCATTTCTTCACAAAATCAGCGTCATTTGTTTATATATTTCTTGATTGTGGTAAGGATATTTTATGAAATTTAATATGTTTGGTCCAACTACAAAGTTAGATACTGCTATTGGGGAAAAAGTGAAGGACATGTCGGAAGCAGACATTGTTGAGTCCACACATTAAACGGTATCTAACTGATGTATGTTGTTATGATTATGTTGACATATTATTGTATTAAAATAGTTTAGCAAGCCTCTGTGTTCAATGAACACTGTTTAACATGCCTGAAGCAAATATAAGTGAAAAGAAAAGAAGAGAAGTTCATATCACAGGAAATGTGGTTACTCCACATTATTGTATGGAGGAA
Source organism: Oreohelix idahoensis (assembly GCA_024509875.1). Lineage (NCBI taxonomy): Eukaryota > Metazoa > Mollusca > Gastropoda > Stylommatophora > Oreohelicidae > Oreohelix > Oreohelix idahoensis. The sequence goes on from JAMPIV010022717.1 coordinate 155,061, forward strand.
AAGTATGTGAACGTGCAGTGGCGTATCTACTATAAGGACTTGAGGTGTGGTCACAACCAGGTGGGAGTCCTGTACAATTCAAGGCGAGTGCATTTGTAAGGCACGCGAGGCTGACCCCATACCCACGTAGGAAATTAAGTGTTAGAATAAATGATCAGAGATAAAAGGCCAGGGTGTCCTTTTATTGCAGAGGGTCTATGTTCCTGTTGCCGGCTGGTGACAGGAAACCTGCTGAGTGCTTATAAACGCCAACCAATCTCCAACCAGACTTATATGCTGTTGAATATCCAGTAGGAGCTTTGGCGAGGTTGAACTCGAAATTTCTGCACCTACCCATTGAATTATCTTACAACAAGGACTCCCAGGTGAAGAGTAAAACATCTGGGGCATCTCTGACATTTTCTTGTGTTTCAAAATATTACACAGGAATTTTATGGGGGTAGGATGAACTACAGCCCTCATATACAGTGACTCTCCCGGTAGATAACTAAAGTGAACTCTGTAATATTTCATCCAGGAAGGACATTTATAAATTAGATAACTAAAGTGAACTAATTTAATATTTCATACAGGAAGGACATTTATAACTACATAATAACTTTTAGTTATTGGGCAGATTGTCCAAACATTTTAATTGTTCTTTTCTGTAAACTATCTTGTCCTTAATTTCAAAGACCTGTCCACAAGCTATGAATGGACAGGCAAAATAAATTGTAAATATTTGTTCAAAGAAAAACTTAACTGCTAGTTATTAACTTCTTTAATAGAAACTTAAAGTGTTTGATTGTTGTGTACCATCATTCATTTCTCCCCTAGACACTAGGTACACCATACACTAGAGCCAGAAGATTGACCGTGTGAGACCTAGGGAGGTAGCGTTAGGTTCTCTGTACATAATTCATCATCATCATCTATAGAGTCAGAGACCTACATTTGCTTGACCTCACACGGTTATAGCAGACACCTTTTCATTCTTTTTAGGATACCATCATAACCTCCCCAGCAAAATCAACTTTGCTACATAAATTGGTAGGCCTGTCCGGGCATCTGAATTTCTATTAGTACTACATAAATTGGGGTCTGGGGTTTAGCTTTAACAACAGTCTATTTTCCCAGGGAATCCCCATATAGTATTACCCAAGATTTGGGAAGTGAAGAAAGTGTCAGAGCCCAGATTTAATTAAGTAAATTTATAACTAGTTAGAGATTTTGTTAGAACATTTTGTACTTATTAGAATGGCAGATCTGGCCAAGTTTCGCTCTGCGGCTGTACAGACTGCTAAAGAGATGGGCATGGATGGACCAGAGTTGGTTCAATATGTGACGGTAGAATGTAACAAATTTATTGAACGAGATAGGGAAGACAGGAAGTTAGAAGCAGAAAGAAAATTAGAGGCTGAAAAAGAAATTAAGAGGCTCCAGATTGAGGCTGACAAGGGGGCTAGCGCATTGGAGGCTGAGACTAAGAAGTTACAGATAGAGGTAGAAGAAAAACGACTGCAAAGGGAGGCAGAAGAAAAAAGATTGACTGCCGAGAGGGAAGCAGAAAAGGAGGAGAAAAGATTACAGAGGGAGCATGAGCTACGACTAAGGGAGTTAGAAATTCAAGGCCATGCTCCTGAAAATGGTGCTAGCCCCTTTGCCTCAGATGCCACTGCTAGTCAGGGAGCCTCAACCTCAGCTATGGGTTTTCATGTAGACCATTTTGTTGAGAAAGACGATGACATAGAAGGATATTTAAGCAGGTTTGAACTTTTAGCTACTACTTATGGGTTAGAAAGAGAAAGATGGGGGTAAAGTTGTCTCAGGGACTTCGGGGAACAGCTTATGAAGTGTTTTCCAAAATGAGCAGGGATGACCAAGACAACTATGACATGTTGAAGCAAGCTCTTCTGTTAAGATACGAAAAGAACGGAGAGTTTTATAGAAAGAAATTTAGGAATGCCAGGCTACTGTCGGGTGAGACCTATCACCAGTTCTCCGCCCGGTTGGAAACGTATATGGAGAAATGGGCTACTTTGGGGGAAAACCCAAGATCTCAAAGAGATGATACTCATTGAGCAGATGAGAGAGTCCATGGTTCCAGACATGAGAAAGTTTCTCATGGAACAGGGTGCAGAGAGGCTGGGTGGGATAATAAATGTCGCTGAGAGGTATCAGGCAGCCCAGGCAGAGGTAGCTGGCACAAAGAAGAAACAAATAGATCAGTGTAAGGCCCCTCAAACCCATAATAACTTCGATAATAGAAATAGGCAGAAATTTGATAGGCCTCGAAATGAGTTTATAAATAGACCTTCACAATTCAATGATAGAAGAAATGATGAATGAAAACCTTTTAACCAAGGAAAGAGGTATTGTAAAAATTGTCGGATGGACAACCATAACACTGAAAATTGTGGAAGGAGACCTGTAGTAATGGCCACGCTCCAGGTCAGGTCGACTCCTAAAAAAAGAGGAGGAACCACCAAAAACAATGCCTCGTAAACAGTGGAGAAAGGCACAGGCTGAAGATAGGTCACTGAAGCCGTGTTTTGAAAAACTCCAAAAACTAGATACCCCTCCAAGGAAAGGAGACTTCTATTTGGATGATGGACTGCTTTGCAGGGCGGATAAGGCAGGATTATCCGGGTGTGGACAGGTAGTAGTGCCATCGAGATATAGGGCACAAATTATGAGACAAACACATGTTCTAAATGGTGAACACCAGAAGATGGGTACCACATGCCAAAGAACATCTGTTGGATATTTCTGGCCCGGAGAAATTGATGACATAAGAAAATTTGTCGAGGACTGCGAGCAGTGCAGCACGAACAATTCCACAGGGTGGAAAAATAAGAACCAAATGCAAGATAAGCATTATGGCAAACCGGGACCAGAAAATAAACCAGGACCTAGAAACGCCACGGGGCAAACTTAGGCCTGGAAAGAAAAACAATTATAATAAAGTGGACGAAGGGGAATGGGAACCCCCGTTTCACAAACAGTCTTCACTAAAATGTTTTACTATGGCCACTATGCAGCGAAAACAAAGAACTGTTATACCACAGAATAAGCCGACGATCCCTCGGTCTGACTTATGTAAACGGGAGGACGAAAAAAGAGAGCGAAGTTCTCTCAATTTGAATTTGAACCTGAGGGGAGACAACCCCAGGAAACAAATTGGTAGTGGTAGATTCTTGTGTGGTGACACAAGAAAGAAACGTCCGCAAAACAGAGCTTCCAATGTAAAGGACCTGACAGGTGCCATGAATACTATGTCAGAAAAATTAAAAGTCCATATGTAGCTTTGCTAAGGACCTGGACAGATGAGAAGGCAGAGGAGACTGTTACCTCATCATACCAATATGTGAACGAACTGACCACTCGTTTAAAAACCAGTTGGAAACTGGCAAATGAAAATTTGAGACAAGCCAGGAAAAAGCATGCTGCTTATTTTAATAAAAAAGCGAAGGATCGAGAACTTGCTGTAGGGGAGAAGGTACTTCTTCTATTGCCAGGCAGCAACAATAAACTTCATATCGGATGGCAAGGGCCATATACAGTTTTGGAAAAGGTATCCAGAACAAATTATAAGATAGACAAAAAGGGAAAGGAGAAAGTCTATCATGTGAACCTTTTGAAGAAATATCTGGACAGACAAATCCAGGAGGGATTACATTTAATGGCCTTGTCTATAGCAACCGAGATGAAAAATGAACCTCTCTCCTCGGTTAAATATCCACTGAAAACCAGTGAAACGTTTGCACAGGTGAAAATCAGTAATCACCTGATAAAAGGACAGAAGGAGAAGGTTCAACAGGTCCTTGAGAAACATACAGATGTGTTAACTGATAAACCGGGACACACAAATTTGTTGTCATATGATATGAAACTACTAGACCCAGCACCCATCTGTATGAGGCCTTATTCTATTCCGTTCGCTAAGGAAAAAGCTTTGAAAGAGGAGATTGATTATCTGTTAAAAGAAGGGATTATTTCTCACAGTCATTCTCCTTACAGTTCCTGTGTGGTGTTGTTGCGGAAACCATCAGGAGAACATAGACTGTGCATAGATTACAGGAAACTGAATGCTGTCACAGAAGGTCATGTGGATCCATTACCTGATACTACTCAACTTTTTGCCAGGCTGAACAAGGTAAAATATTTTTCTAAGGTGGATCTTAGCAAAGGCTATTACCAGATTCCAGTACAGCCTGAGGTTCGACCTTATTTGGCCTTTAGCACCTCGGAAGGGCATTATGAGTTCAACATGTTACCATTTGGTTTGAAAAATGCCCGGAGTGTGTTTTCTAGGATGATGCGAAAATTGCTGAATCCCCTGAAAATCCATGTATTTCGAATTTTATGGATGATATCCTCATTGCTACGGAAACATTTGAGGAACACGTTACCTCTTTGAATATGCTGTTTGATAGACTCAGAGAGGCTAACTTAACCGCTAGGCCAACAAAATGCTGTATTGGTTGTAAAGAGTTGAAATTCTTGGGACATACAGTACATCAGGTTAGCATGACCCCTGATCCCAAGAATCTGGAAAAACTAAAAAGAGCACCTAGACCACAAACAAAAAAAGATGTGCGATCTTTCGTGTCTCTGTGTGGTTTTTACCAAAAGTATATCAAACATTTTAACTCTATATGTGCTCCTTTGACCGATTTAACTCGCAAAGGTCAACCTGATACTATAATTTGGTCAGCACAGTGTGAATTGGCTTACCAGGAGTTAAAAGAGAAGCTTACAAGCAGGCCAGTGTTGCAATTGCCTGACTTGACTAAAGAATTTATTGTGAGAAGTGACGCAAGCAATGTAGGCCTGGGCGCTACATTATTGCAAAGGTCCTCCTCACAAGATGGGGAATTGAACCCAGTCGCGTATGCTAGCCGCAAGTTGAACAAGGCGGAAAAAAATTACTCAACCAGTGAAAAAGAATGTCTCGCTTTAATATGGGCTATAAAGAAATTCCAGATTTATTTATATGGCCGGACATTTGTGGTCCAAACGGATCATTCTCCCCTCGTGTTCTTGTCACAGGCCAAGCATGAAAATTCTAGATTATTGAGATGGTCTCTCTTGTTGCAACCATACTCATTTTTAATAGAATACATTCCCGGCCCTTTGAACGTTGGCGCAGACTTTTTGAGCAGACATCCTTATGATGAAGATTAGAAACACGAGTAAGACTTCATGGAGCTAAGTTATCTCGCATATTATAACCTGCAAATGAATGCATGTTTTAGGATGGGAGGTCTGTAGCAAAATATGCGAGAATAAACGCTCAATTCAGTACGATTTAGGCATAAAATGATAATAAATACATTAGCCCGCATGTGTCTGACGGTTGGCATCTTCGAAGCCAGCAGCGCTGCCTTTTGCACAGTGCTAAGCCTATAGAACGATTTCACGGAAAAAGTCTGACACACTTTAGTTTCGTTTTCGACAACACTACTAATATTTAACTTTTGCCCAATCTGCTGTATACACTTTGTAGTCTAGCCTTACAATTAACTATTGGCAGAAGCATGCCGCAATATAGCTATCTCAAGTAACACTTTCTGTCAACTTTGTAGCAAAATTAGTAGTAATCCTTACATTGTTTGGTAGTATTATACGATACAAGGCTAACTAGTAACGCAAATCCTTAACCCGCCCCGTCTACACCCCGCTTCGATGACACAGTCTGCAACGCATATATTCACACTGCGGAAAAGCCAGCCAAGGCATACCCACGCAGACAGTTTTATTTCCTCCTAGTGGTAGCATTTCTGATGTAACTAAAACAAGTAGTTATTTGAAAAATTCATGCTCGCAAGACGAAGGAGAGGAAAGATGGCGGACTTGTGTAAAATTTTATTTGACGATGGACGATGACATAAATTGGAAATTTTAAACAATTATGAAGTTCCCCATAAGAATTATATGGTAGTATGACGTAAAGTTAGCTGAGTAAAAATGTACTTTAAAATATATGATAGTCCCAGTATTAGAGAAGTTATTGAAGAAATACTAATATCTAGGAACACACGACCAGACACACTGGCGTTCCTGCTCATGTTTTTTTGGTAACGTTAGGGGGACGCGAGCTGGAAAAAGAGGCAGGGAGGTACATTCAAATTCGCTTGGGGTGAAAAGAGTATGAATGGGAAAGGGGAACGGTAAGAGAAATGTAATCCTAAACGTGATATCTTTTGTATTGGGCATGACTAGAGCAGACGGGCCAATCGACCACCAGTTATTCAAAATTGTTTTGGGTTTTTCATTTAAACTGCATTTGAATTCAAGTAGTAGAACGTTACGATTGGCTAGTGCTGGTAGATATTAGCAAAAGGCTTTGATTATTCATTGCCAGTTGAACTAAAATTTGTATACAGATACGCTGAAAAACAGCTGTGTTAATTTTAAACTTAAATAAAGAATAAATTCACAGTCTGTGCAGTTCGGAGGAAGCTGAGGCCATTTCTTCACAAAATCAGCGTCATTTGTTTATATATTTCTTGATTGTGGTAAAGATATTTTATGAAATTTAATATGTTTGGTCCAACTACAAAGTTAGATACTGCTATTGGGGAAAAAGTGAAGGACATGTCGGAAGCAGACATTATTGAGTCCACACATTAAATGGTATCTAACTGATGTATGTTGTTATGATTATGTTGACATATTATTGTATTAAAATAGTTTAGCAAGCCTCTGTGTTCAATGAACACTGTTTAACATGCCTGAAGCAAATATAAGTGAAAAGAAAAGAAGAGAAGATCATATCACAGGAAATGTGGTTACTCCACAATGGGGGGTATTGGTGTTTCAAAATATTACACAGGAATTTTATGGGGGTAGGATGAACTACAGCCCTCATATACAGTGACTCTCCCGGTAGATAACTAAAGTGAACTCTGTAATATTTCATCCAGGAAGGTCATTTATAAATTAGATAACTAAAGTGAACTAATTTAATATTTCATACAGGAAGGACATTTATAACTACATAATAACTTTTAGTTATTGGGCAGATTGTCTAAACATTTTTAATTGTTCTTTTCTGTAAACTATCTTGTCCTTAATTTCAAAGACCTGTCCACAAGCTATGAATGGACAGGCAAAATAAATTGTAAATATTTGTTCAAATAAAAACTTAACTGCTAGTTATTAACTTCTTTAATAGAAACTTAAAGTGTTTGATTGTTGTGTACCATCATTCATTTCTCCCCTAGACACTAGGTACACCATACACTAGAGCCAGAAGATTGACCGTGTGAGACCTAGGGAGGTAGCGTTAGGTTCTCTGCACATAATTCATCATCATCATCTATAGAGTCAGAGGCCTACATTTGCTTGACCTCACACGGTTATAGCAGACACCTTTTCATTCTTTTTAGGATACCATCATAACCTCCCCAGCAAAATCAACTTTGCTACAAGAGTCAGCGAACCAGAGCTGACCAAGACCCTACTCCCCCTCCAAGTGGTGGTCCTGGAAACAGGCTGCATCAGTGCAGTCTGGATAAGAAAGTAAAGATCGAAGAGGGAAGGCTAACCCGGTCCCAAAAATGCCATGCTGAAACCGGATGTGTCTGCCGAAAGGCGCAAATATCGCAGCTTTGCTGTAAACGGCGACACAACGTAACAAACGTCCTTTTCAGGACGAACGCAGAAGAAGAAGTTTAATAAAGTAAATCGTTACGTGGCATTTTGTTCTGTATTTTGCCCACAATGTTGTCAAAACAAAAGAAACCATGTTTATTTATTTATTAAATTGATGATGCAAAATATCCCGTTCAACCTCTGAATGGTTATGAATAGGATATATAGTGTTTTCAAGCCCAAATAATATGTACAATTGCCGATTTGTGAAAGTGGCATCACTATCTTCTGTCCTTTTATCGTAAATAGAGCAAATCAAAATTACCAAATTGTGTGTGTGTGTTTGTTTATTACTCTGATATATTCATTTTAATTGTCATGGTGTGACATATCAGTAAATAATATAAACCAACTAAACAAAACTAAGAAACAAAAAACAAACAAAAAACCAACACCTTAAATAAATGTATTCCTTTCAAATTGTTATCCCATTCTGCTGTTCATTCGTCTTGTTAGTATTTATTTAATTAAGCTTTTAATCTCTGATTTACTCATACCTACATCTATTTAATTGTTATCAGATCTGCCTTTCTTTGTTTCTTTATCTGCCTTTTCATTTCCCTCTATGCTAACATGTGAAGGTATCCAAACTATTTAAACTGAACATCCTCAGGAATATAGGTACTTAAATGCCGGAAATATGTCTTCCGCTATATCAGGTCTGGAGCCGCGATAGGTTAGTGGTTAGGACGCCTAGCTCTGTGGTACGTGGTTCGATTCCCAGTTGAGGTGGGATATTTTAGACCGCAAACGGTTCCGGGGTCGACCCAGCCTGATGAATTGGGTACCAGAGCTGGGAAGGTTAAGGCGGCCGGCGTGATGCTGACAACATCACCCCTAGTGTGCCGATGGTCAAGAAAAATATGGGCCTAACACCATATTCCCAATATGCCTCAACTGGCGTGTAACGGGATCCTATATCAGGTCTACTGCATTCAAGTAAGTTTATTAGCGCTTGAATTCTTGATTGTGAGTCAGTTAAAGAAAACATGTAATGATGACAGTGTTACACGCGAACACGGGCAAAAGTGGTTTGAAGAAACACTTCCATCAATTTCATAACATACAGAAACTTTAACTTTGAACAAAATGTCAAGATATACAACAAAGTTGTATAAAATGTAAGGTCGTTTATCCGAAAATGCTTCCATCCTAACCCAGTCCAAAAGAATATTAATAAAATTATGGTGTGTAATATGCTACCTGTTAAGGCTTCACTAAATCATAATGTCCGTTTTCACCTTTGTACATTCTCTTGTGGATATTCTGCTTAGGCCTTTCCTTACACCAGGGGTTCTTAACCTGTGGTCTACGGATACCTTGGAGGTCCATGGATGGACTCTAGGACGTCCGTGTTTTTAACCTAAAAAGTTTAATATGATTATTTTCAACTAAATATTTTACTCGTAACATTATCATAGATTTTTTGCATTTAAAGAAATATATTCTTTTTACGAAATGTTTTTGTATTTCAGCATGACTGTATGTAAGCTTAATTGGTTTTATTTGTAATAAAATGCATTATTTGTATGGAAAAATTGTATTTATTGGCCCACTTTAAATCATTACATTGAGTCACTTTCACATTCTCTTGTACATTTTCTGTCTAAACCAGCTTTATCTTTGCAACAAAAATCACTAGTTACTAAGGCATGTTAGAACACTGACTATGAAATGATTGCTAGCTAAAGAAAATGTCACTGTTGAAATTTGAAAGCGCACCAAAGAAACCTTTCGGCCATTGGTCAACATGCATTGACTTCTGCATTGCTGTAGATTTAAGGGACGTAACAGGCTAGGATATCACAGTGCTGAATAATGCAAACGTGTTAGGCTACATTAGGCCTAAATCATCAGTAGACTGCAATACTGGTTAGTCTGTCATGTGATGGCTGCTGCGGCAATTGAAAGTTTTCCTGGATGAATCTGTGTCTCATGTTGGCGTCCCTGCTACTCCAGCCATTGAAAAATTTGGTTTCCTTCCTGTTGACCTGTCGCGCGAGGTTATTGTTACCTCTGTTTGAGTGTCCTACACGGCTCAGCTGTTGCTGTAGTCTGCCGAGCTTGTGATCTAGAATGTTCTCGTACGGTCGGAAGTGTCCCGGATTCGATGGTCGATGACTCCAGTTTCGAGGCCACACCATCTGAATGAGATAAGATAATATTTGTAAAGATTATAAGTGGACTTCTGAGATCAGTGGCGCTAATGGGACAACGGTCAACACATATTACGTTAATAACCAAGGAGTGAAGTAGTATGTACGCAAGGATTTTATGCTCGACCAATTATAAGTGTGGAAAACCGTATACAGAAAATCAGAACATATAATAGTGATGATCCTAATACATTAATAGGTACACAGCATCAATTCAGGCTTCGTCTCTTTTGTTTGAACGGAAAGGTTTAATGAACTCTCAGTGTGGCGTCTCAAAGCAAAAGCTAAAATAGAAAGAAAGAAAGAAAGAAAGAAAGAAAGAAAGAAAGAAAGAAAGAAAGAAAGAAAGAAAGAAAGAAAGAAAGAAAGGATTGCATTAAATTACCATACATACAAAGACTAACTTTCATTTAGATTATGTGTGGGGTTTTTATCTGTCTGAGTGATGTTTATTTGTATTACTGTGTTTACCGAAATATCTGTTAGCCTGCTAGCCCCCACGTAGCTCTTCCACATAATGATTGGTAACAGAAACAATGAGGACTGCAATAAGACTATATAAAGCACTGTTGTGAACGAAATAAGTAGTAGGGCAGTCTTACTAAGACAAAGGGAAAAAAGGACCCACATTACGACAAGGAGGTCTTCGACGAGGACTAGTACGAAAACAGCATAGTAAAGAAAGTGAAACGTAATCGAAGAGATGCAGAGGAGTTCACACTGCTGGTGTGTGAATTCCATGGCTAGTGCGTTGCCCTAACCAAGACCCTGTAGCGCCTCCACGCGATGCATCCTGGGAAACAGGCAACCTCCGAGCTCTGGAGGGATCGAATAGCCGTACTAGAATGATCCAATACCATGATTCCAACTGCGGTGCAGCATGTTGAGAATCCGTCATTGCAAGCTAAGCTCTGAGCTCCAGAATTAGCCCCCGTTTTTACCTCGTTTACTGCATGCATGAAGATCTCACAATGAATAGATGACAGGTGATGGGAGCTGAGAGGTAGTTCTATACAAGACGTGACAGTTCCTTGGAAGAGCCCAGAACCAGGGCACAATATTTTACCCCTGCATAGATGGAGTGCCACAGGGGTGGTGGGAAATGCACAGTATACTGCTCCTAACTCTTTCTCCCTGCTAGTTTAAAACAGTTCTAGTTTCTTTTCCTGGCATTCCATCTCAACATACATTTAAAGATCTCATGACTTCAAATCAGCATTTTGTGGAAGGGTAGAAAAGCCACAGGAAAACTCTAGATTTCCACTGTAGATAATGCCAAGAAAATCAACTTAGCATTGCCTGCAAAAGAGCCACATGGCTCCGCAGCCGTAGTTCAACAACAACACATAATCGAAATGCAAACGAATAAAAAAAGTAAAATTTAAAAAAAATTTTAAAACGGATATGAATAGCTGGAGAGGTAATTCCGGCTGGTGGTCCAACACAGTCTATCTATAATCTTAACTATTCATTATACCTGGTTTGTATATGATGCTCGCAAACTGTCTGACGTGGAGTATGCGTCGTCATCTTCAAAATGTTCTTCAAGGTGTGACGGAAGGCTGACGTCATCCTCTTCTCCAGCTTCAGCTTCAGCGTAGTCAGGTACTGGCTCAAGGTTCTGATGTTTGTGGATCTCGTGCACAACAAACCTGATCATTGACAAGAAATTTTATGGAGCGTATTTTACCCTGATTGACTGAATTGTAACAATTTCTTTTCTTTTTTTTTTTTTTTTGGTCGGGGAGGGCGGTGTGATAATTTGAGCTTTTATTTTTCAGCTGTAATTTAATTGTAGTCCATATCTGAAGCGTTTATTAGGCATCATTACCTATGTTTTAACCCCGCTCGCCCCCCGCCCCCCCCCCCCCCCTCCCCCCTCTTTTTTTCCTTTTTAGCAGTAGAAAAACTCAATGAATTATATATTTTCCCCTCAAATCCTGCCTTTCCCTTTGTTCGTGGCACTCTGCTGTAACAGTAGATCGAAAAGTCAAAGCCGTTTACTCATTTATCAAAGAACACATAGTAATACAATTTGTATTGTGAACTATGGCTACCTCTATCTATGATCGTCGCACTTCGTTTATTATTCGTCCGTTCTCCAAGGAGATAAGGCCTCCAAGCTACGAAAACTTTAACAAATGTACAAGCTATGAAAATGTGAAAGATAAACCCCCCAAAAAAAGTGTAAAACATGAATACGTCCGTGTCTTCAGCTCAAGGTCCCCACATGTCTTAGTAATCATCTTGTTCACTTCTGTCTCCATTTCTTTTTTCCGTGTGTTTTTCGGTCTACCTCCACCTTCATACACACCGGGAATTCCCGAAAAAGGACAGCCCTACGGTGCTACCATGGGTTTTCCCCCAACGTGTGTTCCATCCATCGCCAGTGCCATCTTCTCACCATTTATTCCACCGGCACCCACCTGGCTCCTACCATTATGTTTGTTGATTTTTTTTTTTTTTTGTGGCTTAAAGTTTCTACACGATGGTGTTAAAGATGACGATAGATGTAGTCCCATAACAGATACTGCCGTAGGGGAGTAAAGTGTTAGAGACTTCTTGTTTGTGACCAGTTCAAGTCATTGTTTTGTTTCTTCAATATTTCATCTAATCATTTTTCTATTGCTTCTACGAACATATCACACCCCACTGTTGTGACTATTTCTGTAATCAGTTTCATATTTCTAATTCGCTGAGTAAGTAGACGACATTTAAGGCCACTTTTTAAAATCAGTACAATGAAATTGTGCCCTGAAATCAGTGACCAACAGTGCATACATAAATTGTGTGTGGCTTCTATCTGTTTCTAAGCTGTACCTCGCAAAGTCCTCATCTGAGTGCGCCCCGCTAAACCAGTCGATGCGGGTGCTGGACATCAGATGTAAAAATGTGCCCCATCTGTGCATGATCATTCCAAAAAACTGAAAAAAAACATACGAAAATGTGACCCTGCGGGTTACCATAATTCCAGGCAAGATGAAAGTTAAGTTCATGCTCAGGATACATAATGAAAAATTATTAGTAATACAACATTAGTCATGAATAAATTACATAGCACCGTTAAGGGATAAAATCACAAAGTAAGCCGCTCATGAAGGAATAAAATCACAAAGTAAGCCGCTCAAAGGTCTTTTACAGCTTCAAAGATGCGATGTCCAGTTTATTTTTTAACCGTGTTTCATAAAGGTGATACTGTTAGAGGGTTGATATTTGTACTTCTAACTTTTCAGAGTTACCAAAGTAATCACAAGGTTAGTCAGTGTTGCTAAGCTGAAACAACGGATGCTAGAACTGATGATAACTTTTTTTTTAAACGTATTTGACATAGAAATAAGTAAGTTCACAACAGGGATAGAACATAATAAGTGTGTCTATTCTTTGAGATTATGAGAAAGGGTGGTGGAAAACGTAAAAGACTGCTCCAACAAATTAGATAGACTATGAAAAAAACAATATGGCAGCACGAAATAACAAACAGAAACACTGTATACAGATTTAAGCTTTGGTCACAGAGAGATTATGAAAACAAAACAAACAGAAAAAAAGATGCAGGTGAAGGATTCAAATGTCAAACATACCTGTATAACTATGACAGTGGCGAAGATGGATAGGAACATTAAGGACATCGGCTCATACTTCTGGATAATGTAGTAGTCTTTGAGAAGGGCCTCAGAAGCCTGCAGCTGTAGGGAGATCACAGTCCACAGGAAGTTTAGCATAATGAAAATAAATACCACGTTATTCCGTACTTCTAGCAAGTCAGCGGCAATCTTTTCTTTCTGCTCTTTGTTTTCTTCTATCGGATATAGATACTTCTTTATTAGAAACTTCCAGAAATTGATCTCTCCATCACTCAAATCCTCCACATGACCATGACCCAATTCTTCTAAATGGAGCCAGAATGGATTGTCAGGGTCAGCCTCGAAGCCGGCAGTATCTTGAATTTGTTTCTTCTTTGGCTGAGGCTCTGGTTTGTCTTCCTTCTTTTGGAGAAATTTCTGTACGTTCTGCTCATCATTTGGATTGTTTGAATTCTGGGCTTGCTGGAGGTCATGTCTCAAGCCCCATATGGTTCTGATGACGTCTCTCAACTCATTTACGATGTTCATTAGCCCAGCAGTAGTGAAAATATTCCACGATTTTTTCTTCTGTTTCGTTTCTTCCTCGGCCAGTTTCATAGCCTCTTCCTCTGGCGTCAGTTTTTTAGGCACTTCTCGTGTGCCCCATGAAACGTTGTTCAGGTTACACAGATAGAAAACGGTCAGAAGTATAAACGTTGACGGAACAACCAAGAAGTAGATGGCTCCGAAAATGAGGCAATAGATTTCTTGTGGGTGCAGCAGTGCTGCCATTACAAAAATGACACCCAAGCCGCTGAGGAACACGACGTTCGGGCTACTGAAGTTCTCAGTGGCGATGCTGATGATAGTTCCAACCGTGGCTATCATCATGACTACCGTGTATATGGCTGTAAGCACTGCTCCAACTTTAATCTGTAAGTAAGGAAATATTAACATGGCATTAATATGGATCCAGCTAGGGATATGAAAGAAGAGAAGTCAAATGTGCAACTGTAGACGAGACTCTACAATGAACATTAAATAATAAACTGGGTCAGAGATGGACAATGTCGCTGACAGACAAGATCAAACAACGCGTTCGGTCACTGACATAAGGACTCAGTGAGAAAGTCATAAAAAATAACAATGCAGATTTTAAATAATAATACTATATTTAATTTACTTATATCAGCATTTCATTGTTGCTACATTGATTCCATGAAACGGATTCTCTGTTTGGTCGTTTCATTATTCACAATTGCAGTACTCCGATGTAACTTGAAAAACGTGAAACTGTCAACAGCAGAAACTAACCGCGTGGAAAATGCAAGTTATGCTTGAACGGAAGATTAACTAAGAAATTTATTCTTTTTTTTTTTCATGCCTTCTTCTTTATGGGGCACGATGTAGTGAATGCAGTTGGTCCCCTTCCAGAAAACCTGCATCATCACGTGCTCTTGCTGTGGTCATTTCTATAGCGATGTGTCCTTCATGAGAAAGTTACCATCTACATGCACAATTTTATATTAGCGCCTCCGACGACATGCCTGATAAAGCAGTAGTATGTCTAAATCTCCTCACCGCCTTTCTGGAACTACACGGGGCAAACTACAAAATGTGCAAGCTGTGAAAACTTTTAAAATGTGCACGCTATAAAAACTTCAAGAATAAATGTAAAAATGTGCAAGCCACAAAACATTTAGAAATAAACGTAAATATAGGCATACCATAAAAGCTTTAACAATAAACTTAAAAACATGCAAACTATGAAAACTTTAAAAATAACTTTTAAAATATGCAAGCTATAAAAACTATTTTTGAAACTTAAAAATGTACAAGCTATGAAAACTCCAAAAATAAACGTAAAAATGTGCAAGCTATAAAAAATTTTAAAATACATTTTTAAAATGTGCAAGCTATGAAAACTTTAAAAACAAATTTAAAAAATCTGCAAGCCATGAAAATGTAAAAGATGAGGAAAAAAGTGTAAGCCATAAAAACGCAAAAGATAAACTAAAAAAAAATTTGTAAGCCATTAAAACGTAAAAGATAACTAAAAAAAATGTGTAAGCCATTAAAACGTAAAAGATAAACTAAAAAAATATGTAAGCCATTAAAACGTAAACGATAAACTACAAAAAAAAGCGTAAGCAATTAGAACGTAAAAGATAAACTAAAAGATAAACTAAAAAAATGTGTAAGCCATTAAAACGTAAACGATATACTACACACAAAAAAGCGTAAGCAATTAGAACGTAAAAGATAAACTAAAAAAATGTGTAAGTCATTAAAACGTAAAAGATAAACTAAACAAAATGCAATAATTTTTGTTTTAAATTGCAAACTATGAAAACCCAAATATAAACTAACAAAAAATGTGCAGGACATGAAAACTTATAAGATAACCGTGAGAAAAGTACAGTTATAGAAAAACAGTTGTGTCCCTTACCTGTGTATCGGTTTTCTGAGTAAGACAAACTGCGATATAGATGGCGACGGGTACCACGGACAGCACAAACGACCACCAGTTACTCAGCCCTAGCACGGCGTGGTAAGAGCTGCTAATCATTAGAATCACTGTCGACGGTGCTAGGATTGAGGACGCCATGAGAACAAACTGAAAAATAAAACAATTCGACAAAATATACCAGGCATCAAGTTTTCATATCGTCCTTACGCCAGAAATATTCTCAAGTCGCTCTAACCCCAGAAATGGTACAGTATAATCCGCTGAAATATTTTAATGAAGGAAACCGTAGCCATGTGAGTAATAAATAAATATATAACTTACATTTCTTTTCTGTCGTCTGGTGTCATCCTTTTGGTCCCACCTGTTAATTTCCTAAAGGTATTTATTTATTTTATTATGAAACATTTTAAAGGGTGACCATAAACAAACTCATAACTGTTTACTCCGGAACTTAAAACTAATCGGTCACAATTACGTTGTTTTAGATTTGTCACTTTTTAAATCTTAAGTTACTGGCACAGTCTTTTAAATGCGAGTTGTGCATCATTTTAGCAAGCTACACCCTGCTAAACTAAGCACAAAGTCAGTCGGTTATATTTGGATGTGTGTCCTAATATAAACGATCATTCGGTGTGAAGGTTTTTATTTATTTTTTCTTTCAACAGTTCCACTGACACTTGTCTGGTTCTTGTCAAAAGTTCCACTGACACTTGTCTGGTTCTTGTCAACAGTTCCACTGACACTTGTCTGGTTCTTGTCAACAGTTCCACTGACACTTGTCTGGTTCTTGTCAACAGTTCCACTTTAGTGATCTTGTTATACTATTTGACTCCTTCTAGGCAAGCACCCATTTAGGAGAGTCTGTAGCTGTTTGATTGTTGTTTTTACTGTTCTCCATGTTTCTGAGCCATACAATAGAAATGACTTGAATTTGAGTTGAAGATTCTTATTTTAGTGTTGGACTTGATTTCTCTTGATCTCCATATGTTTCCCAGTGCAATGAAAGCTCCTCTTGCTTTTTCGCATTTTTTTTTTTGGGGGGGGGGGGGGGGGGGTGATATCATTGTCCCTCCAACTTTGTCTATATTCCTGCCACGATATGTCTCCGATTCTACATCTTGTAGTGGTGTTTCTTCAAGTTCAATCTTGTTACCAAATTACTTTTAGAGCTCTTAATAGCTCGTGTATATCAGCACACATCGTCCGATTGGTAGAATGGTTACGGCATCATATTCTTCCTGCGACCACTGTAGTTAATGGTTTTCTTATTGTTCCTGTTGATAACAAAGCACCGGAAACAGAATTTGGCTACAAGAGTAGCATATTTTGCCTGCACAATGGGTCTGAAAATAACTGAGTCTTGTGACAATGTTGTTGATGATTTGTCATCATGAAAAGCATTAAATTACATCTATATTGTACTAATGTATTCTGACTTTTTCATACTAACACTTCTATTTACTTGACTACATTACGAGACAAGCGTTTTACCTGATAGAAGATATAGAGTCTGCTAATGTTGTCATTCAACCGGACAGTTTCACGCCATGACGCGAGCAGGTCCATCATGTTTGCCAAAGTTGAGGGCGACCAGCGACGCCTTTGGTTGAAAAACTCGTTGAAAGTCTCTGGGGCAAACGTCAAGGCATCAGCACCTGCGCTGTAGTCGATACGATGTCCTTGCTGGAGAAGCAATGTACACAGCCATCGATCCTCGCCTTAATAGATTGAAAGATTCAAGGATGAGTACTTTAGGCGCATTTTCATACTGAAGACAACGTGTGTTGTCTTAAACGGGGACATACTTTGTTATTAATGCTACCCAAAGTTAACAACAGATCCAAAAAATGAGTTTTCCTTTCCGTTAATTTTCATAAATGATTGCATAGAATAGAAGGATGACAAGATACTAATCTAGAACTGATAACAAGAACAAGACAAGTGCCAGTAGAACAAGAGATGAGAAGAAGAAGTAAGCGATGCATAGGACAGACATTGAGGAAATCTGTTTATCGCATCACAAGGCAGTCCTTGTTCTGGAATACCCAGAGTAAGAGAGGCAGCCGGAGACCGAACAGCACATAGAGACGAGAACTGGGGACATGAAAGGGATGAGACAACACATGGAAGGACATTGAACTGATAACACATGACAGAAAGATTTGGCATTAGTTTGTTGATGCTTGTTGGAGAGCTGTAGAGTGATGATAATAATGATGATGATGATGATGATGATGATGATGATAATAATGACACAGTAAAGTCGTGAATTTACCTTGCTCGAACTGAATGAAATGTCTAGCCTCGGTGGGTTTTGTAGTGTACATCTTCAAGACGTTGTCGTCAATGATGGCTGATCCTCTGAACAAGCTAAAGCACCCAGGACAGCACAGAACACAGCCAAGAACATGCTCGGCTGCTTTCTGAAGCCAGTGGCCTACAGCGTATTCGAACTGTTGGTACCACACCATAGGACCTATGTTGAGAGGTAACACGATTTGTGCAGTAAACACTTTGGTAATATGCGGGACGAATGCGAAAAACGCTCGTACTTAGCGTTGATTTTTTAAGAAGATTTGGGCGGTATCTAACTCCATTTGCCATAGCTTTTTTCGGGGTTGGGGGGGGGGGGGGGACATACAATGTTTCCAGTTTATTCAGTTCAATTCAATACCCTTCAGCTCCACAAAAAGCATAGGCCAAACACGTGCCAAGTCTTCCTGTCACGTGCCAAGTCTTCCTGTCACGTGCCATCAGCTCAAGGTCTGTGCATGCCTCCCTCATCTTTTTCGTTTTTGTCTCCAATTCTCTTCTCCTTGTACGTCCCACCTCTACTTCTCTGAACTTGGTCATTACATAATAAAGACTGCATGATATTGCCATCAACAGGTTTACTCAATGTGTGCCGAATCCATCGCCAAGGTCTTCTTCAGTTTCTACTTTATAACTAACCTTTTAATTTTGTGGGGGGTTTTTTTGTTTGTTGTCATATCGTATTCTTACTTGTAATGCCTTTAACCACAGATTTGTATATGCCTAGGGGAATATTTTAAGTCGCATTAGTACAAGCAGAATCAGACTTGCATGCATTTTTTTCAAAATATAGCATCATAAATTTCTCATACTGGGAGATGACGGTAGAAAAATAAAATTATGTTGTTAAAATGCAAATGCAATGACTTATCAAATGAATCCCTATTTCGGACATACAAACTTCTCTGTGAAAACAAAGTGACAGGTGATAATTCATATACTTATACCAACTCTTCGCTACCAAAGTAAAGAAGAACAAATTAAACATGTCCCTAACTCATACAGCCTGGTGGGTGGTTGTGGTGAAACTTTAGTCATATTTGTCCACTTGTGTTCGTATTCGTGTGGGTGTTATGTCTAAACAAAGCATTGATTGGCAACATTTTATTCTTATGATTCAGCAAAACTGATATTCACATGTTTGTAATATACTTTTAGAATTAGTTCGATTTACAAAGATTTTAGTCAGCTTTCCAACATTTTTGCCTTTCTATTTATTTTTCATTTTCTTTTCTTTGTTTTTTTTTATATTCTTTAAATAAAATAAAGTTTCTTTGCCAATTATCTTTGTGAAGGTTTTATTTTCCAGCACACTGGCACTTTTTACTTCCGTTAAATCAGAAGTGGTCCTTAGATGTTGTGCTATTGTGTAATATTTTAATTATGAGATGGAATGTTATGGAACGAGATGTGAGAAGAAAAGGCTGGCATGGATAGAACAGGACACTCACTGAGAAAGCTAGCTGGTAGAATTCTATTTGATTCGTTTTTCTAGAATCCTCCAGGGTTAGAGAACTTAACTTTTCCTATCTCCAAGGTTACGAGTTTTTACTCTTTTGTTCTGGATAAGAGAAAACGAGGGTGATTTAATAAATACGTGGTGAAGGGAGTTAGACGTAACACCTTAGGACAGAAAGACTTTGTGTGTATCTGTCGGAGGAGGCATGTGCTCCACGCAGAGCTGAAAGAAGATGACGATACTGTTGATTTTGATAATAATGCTGATAAAGCTGATGATGATGATACTGATTATTTTGATGTGATAATGCTGATAAAGCTGATGATGATGATGATGATGATGATGATGATGATGATGATGATGATGATGATGATGATGATGATGATGATGATGATGATGATGATGATGATACTGATTATTTTGATGTGATAATGCTGATAAAGGTGCTGCTGCTGAAGTTGATGGTGACAATCTTGACGATGATGATAAACTACACAGCCTACGCTACCTGAACCAATGGGATGTATTCTACCGCACACAGCGCCCACTTTCTTGTTTTTCTTCATGCGATCCACCAACAACTTGACCGAGTCCGGCTTGAAGTCCACGTCACCATCCAGCGTTAGGATAAAGGTGTTCTCCGATGTTTCAATTATCTGCACCAACGAGGTGTAAACAGATCAAGATAACATTTCTAACATTCATAATCTTTTATGTTGGAACAAACACTCTACACCAAAGTTTCTTAACTTGTTTTGGCCCATATACCCATTTGATTGTACTATGATGACTGTGGCCTCATTTCATTGCCCGATGAAGGCTATGGACCCCTACTTGAAAATAAAAATGTACATAAAAACATTATTAAAAAACGTTTACATGTCTTCAGTTTAGATTATGTACATCGAACCCCTGGAATTCATCAAGTGTTCGTTGACCACAGTTTAAGATACCATGCTCTACACCAGTAGTTCTCGACGTGGGCCATATAGCCCTTGGGAAGGGGGGGGGGGGGGGGGAAATGCCATATTTCTAGGGTGCCACAGTAAGATGGTAAAGTACCTTTTTCCAGCTAACAGCGACTATGAGAAGGGGGGGCTCAAAGAGGTAAATGAGGCTTAGAAGGGAGGCCATGAGCAAAAATAAAGGTTGAGAACCACTGCTCTACACTATTTCTTTGATCGTTATTTTTACGTCATATAGTTTTCTTATATTGTGTTTCTAGTACAAACATCTACGTTTCTTCTTCTTCTTCTCCTTCTTCGTTCGCCCTGAAAAGGACGGTGGTTGCGTTGTGTCTGTTTACGCCTAAGCTGTGATATCTGCACCTTTCGGTCGACACATCCGACTTCTGCACGGCATTTTTTAGGGACCGGGTTTGCCTTCCCATTTTGATCCGTACTCGCTCAGCCAGACTGCACTACTGCAAACTGTTTCCAGGACCACCACGTGGAAGTGGAGTACGGTCTTGATCAGCTCTGGTTCGCTGATCCTGATGCAAGCAGTCAAGTTATGGGTCGCTGACTGCATTCACTATTGCTGCATCTTGGGGTCCCCACATCTACGTTTGAAGGGGATCAAACAGTTTTTGTTTTGTTTTAAATAATAATAATAATGATATCTTTACTTACGTGTTTAAACGTGACAGCCCAGTAGTTGTGTGTGAGAACATGAGAATCTCTCTCTCTTGTGAAGCAACACAATAATAATTGATATGGACTAAATAATTATTCAAGAACTCAAATAAAATTACTGTATTTCCCACCATACACCAGTACCGGGTACAAGACGTATCTGTAACAAAACGATACTTTTTGTTTGTGTGTGTGTGTGTGTATTTTTTTTTGGGGGGGGTCGGGGGGGGGGGGGGGGGGGGGGGCCGGGGGGGGTATAATACTTAACAGGAACTTATTTATTATTCTGCGTATAATATAATGCTTTTATTCTTTTTTTTTTTTTTAAAAACCCAATATCGTACATATCACGTAATTTTGAATTCTATTTTAAATAAAAGCATTTTATCATACATATGACAGTTTATAATAATACCGAATCATTCGCTACTGGAATTACTGTAATCATCTGAATGTTTCAATATAACAAGTAACAACATTTTTATTTATGAGAGCCATGATTTTCACTTTATAAGACGTAGGGTGTTCTTTTTTTTTTTAACGATAGACTTATGGAGAAAATGTGCATCTGATCTGGCGGGATATGCGATAAGTTGTTGCTTTAGATAATCATTACCAATTCATTTGAAGCACCCGAAAGAGAGGCAAAGAATAGTAACATCGTTTCCTACAATGCTTGTCGTAAAAAGCGACTATGGAGGGTTGGGCATGTGGCCGTTTCCCCCATCCTGTGAATAATGCTAAACCACAACAATCTGAACAAGTATGGACAAGTCAACTCATGAAAATAAAACTCATCCAACCAAGACAGGAGAAAGTCCTCTGACAGGGAGAAAACGTGGAAAGAACTTGAGCTGATGGAACGCGGCAGAAGGACTTGACATGTTGTTTGTTGAAGACATATGCTCTGTGCGGAGCTAAAGGGTATTGATTAATTGATTAAAGTTAGTAGAAGAGGAAAAACACCTATTACGTTCAATTTTCAACGAAAGTGGTGTGCAGTACTAGATACACGTCACGCAATGCGCGTTGCTACAAGGTATTTATACTCGTACAACAAGTACCGGATCATTTTGACATAACCGACATACAACGCAGGTTACTGTATTACGAGTAGATGACGATCTTCGCTAGTGCCTATTCTTGTCTCTGTACTTTTCTTATTGACAAATTTTGATAAGTGCTGCATACATACCTGTTCATATTCATCAGGTGGGACTCGCATAAGCAGCTGCTTCAAGGGCATGGCGTTACCTTTCCTACGCTGACCTCCCTTTTTCTTTTTCCGGTTTCGCAGATGGGTGTTGTTCTGTTGCGTCTCCTCTTCCTTTTTGACGTCACTTCCGTCTCCACAACCCAGGAGTCGGAAACCAAGCAAGTAGTAGAGGTACATCACCTAGTGATTATAAATATCATTCGACTTTTTCTAAAAATATCATCATTATCATTTTCGGCCTTTTGGCTAAGATCAAAGTGTCTAGACACAGGGACCAATACAGTGACATTCATGTGTCATTAGGTCCTTTGTGTGAGAACACAGAAGATCACTACAGTGACACATGTTGTCATTGGGTCGTCTTGTGTTGGGACATGGTGTCACGTGAAAGATAATTTATTTTACCATCTTGTCCATAATTTGATTACTCCTTTAAATGTTCTGTTTTCCGAGACATTTTGTATTTTCGTTTCTTTCCTTTTCTACCTACATTTTTTCACCTTCTCAACCCCACCCGAGGTTGTTTACGCTGGCCAGCTGCGGTCAGCTAACGCTAGGCGTAATGTTATCTAAACGCACCTGTTCGACCAGAGAAACATTTCTTGGGTCCGCTTTAAGTGTTAGAACGAGCCTAAGACGGTTTCTGTGAAAGAAACGGTTCGTTAACGGCGGGTACCCTCTGTGGTCCCAACAGGGGAATTTCTCTGGTCGCTTTAAAACGTTTGATGACGAGCGGCTGGTACCCTTTGAGGCCTGGGTAACGAGTGTGATCTGTTTCAGGGGAAGATAACAACCCGCGGTCAGTCTTTGGGTTTTCGCCCCTTAGACAAGATAGAGCATAATGTTATGCATTTCTCTACCTGGGGAACTTTCGCACGATTTCTTTTGTCTTACTCTAGATTACGTCTTTCGCCGAACTTCTGTAGAAATACGCACGCCAGGTGTTCGGGGGGAGCGTCCCTTGTGATCTATAAGAGTAGACTGGTTTTAATAGACAAAGACATTCGTAAATTTTCCTAGCCCGTAGATGACCATCATGAGATAAGGCAAACTTTAACACAGTACTAGAATGTGTTTGCCTATGTTCTAGTCATTTTTCGGGGTGAGTTGACATATCTTATAATTATTATATTAGATTCATGTTAGCTTTTATATATCTGTTAGGAAAGTGAATCTATTTCTGAGGACTTCTCCTAGTAATTTATTCAGTGATAAGGTAGCGCTGTCTACGGCCTATTAAGTGGTGCTTAAACTGTTACGGTTTATCATGGGTTAAATGTTAAACTTACAATAACAGATATTAGGCGTAGAATCAGTCCACGAATGCTTACCATTGGGTTAAGAGTCAGCAAAATTAACTGTCATTTCTGTAAGATAATGTCAGGTGTGGATGGTGCACTTAGAAACTGAATAGTGAGATGCAGGTAATAACTCTGGATTATAGGAGATAGTCACTTATTCCTTTTTGGTAGATACTTCTAGTGGCAAGGGAGGAAAACATTATATCGTATGATCTAGCCACAACTGTATTATTATAGCAAGAACATTGCAATTTCTTTGTACTCATTTTGTGGAAATGCTAATATATTTCCCAAAGGGGACATACGATTTATTTGTGTAATGTCAAATGCTGTAATCTGTTTATGTAAATTCATTTAATGTTGTAAGATGAATAAGCATATTCATTTAACTGTAACTACAGGTTAGGTTTCCTGTATGTTGAGATTGGGAGAAGAGGAGTAGATTGTTGCTGTCAGAACAGTTACTGACAGGTACCTGGGTGTGCAAAAGATATTAAGCCTATGCGGGCGCGTGTTGATAATTGATATTTTTAAGGAACAGGAGACATGGTTAAAGACAGCCCTAAACTATCATAGCAATAACTACAATAAATCTAATCCCATAGTGGAGCGAAGCTTTCTGTATAAAGTTAGTGTGATTTTAGCGTTGCTTGAAGTTAAAAGGTGTCTCTTTTGGGTCTCAGTTTCAGGGAGACCGACTCGCGAGAGCAGATTCCAGTCAGGCGAAGAACGAAATATTCTCTTCGATCTAGAGGGTTCTGAATACCGCTAGCGTCACGAATCGTCAACCCCGTTCCTGAATCAAAACCTCTTTTTGTCAACGCCAAGTTAAGCTCACGCAGTGCAACGGAGCCAACGCTAAATCTGGAATCGCCAAACGCAGTAGTAGTTCTCTACTCGCCTATTGGATTACCAGCCAGAGCATTGCGGCTTCCAGAATATCAAACCCGCTCAGCATGCCTATAGCAGAATTCCATATCACCCGCCTTTGTTGTGCCTAAACGGGGCACTCAGCAAACCACAGCCAAACCAGTTTAAACAGGATTTACAGCCAAGCGGAGCCTTGCGCCGGATAAGCGCGCCTGGGTCTCTTTGTCCTCAAGTGACTTCTTCTGGTGTATTTCCTGGATACTTAAAACCTCGCACGTATGAGCAGCCATCTATGGACAGAGTTCCAGCCCAACTCGCGCCAGTAGGGGGGGGTCACCAACGATAGCGCCTATACAGTGATGTTATTCAGGTTAATTCCATCACCGATGGAGGATATATACGAAAACACCACTTACTGGAGTTACTTCAGCTGGTCCCCGAAAACCGAAGGACTGTCACTCGATTATTTATCTCTTTGTGTTCTACAGGTTTTATGAATGGTGATCTGTGTGTGTGGTTGTTGGTGTATATGATTACTGATGAATATTTGATTATTGATGTAATTTTATGTTGTTGTGATGATATGCATTATTTTCATGCTTTTCTTCTTTAATAAATTTTACACATTTATTAATGCGCTGTTCACGACCTTTCCATCCATATTTGTATTTTTAGCTCTTTACTATAATCTCTATGTATGATAAGAGAAAAGAGTGAGAGCCGGAGATGCTTAGACAGTAAAGTGAGTTGAGGCCTGGAGAGAGAGATCCTTTGAATAAATCTTCTTCCAGGTTGTCTCAAGTCCATCTCCTATTTACACCTTATCTAAAGTGTAATCTATAACTCTGTCAGTCCACTATCCCTTGTCGATTTCACTACAGTTGTCCAACTCGACAAACACTCTACACTCTAACTCAACCACGACACATGGGTCTTGACCAGGGCCGGGTTGAGCGTGTGCCATGCAACCTCATGCGAGGCAAAGAATATGCGACCTCATGCGAGGAAAAAAAAATATCATTTTCGGAACATGGAGCCACCACTGTAGCTGGTCCATTAGCGGGAAGCCTGCACCAAGCATTCACACGTACATGCAGCAGTGGTTGTTGTTGTTGTGGCAATTTGTGTTTCATAATGAGGTTACCAGCCTCATGCACAGGCTCATAATGGTCGCCCTGTACGACATGCCTGAGGGTGCAGCAGGCATGTTCTTTCTTTGTCTCTTCAGACATCGCCATACGGGGCAATCCTAGTTTATATCCTAATTTGTGGTCATCTTTGTAAAATCATGATGTACTTCTATACAATAACAGTATGATTATTTCTTACTAATATTCAGATTACAAGTTTTTTAAAGGGTACTTTAACATTTAATGAGGCTATGATAATCTGCACTTTATGTATTTTCTTCACTGCTCTGTTGTCGATATATATTTTTTTTTTTAAATTATTGTATCTAAAATTATGCTGAATGTTTCTGTATGGTAATCTAATGATTATTTTCTTTGTAGCAATTTGATGATTTGTTTCCTTATCTGCCTGTCTTAATGAAATGTATCAACTTAATGCGAACATTTCCTCCTTTTTTACTCGTGTATTTCTGTGTATCTTTTTATCATTGAAAGTGTTCAACAAACATGCGTACATTTATTTGTAATTGTTTCGTTTATCGTACAGTAACGGAGCAGACTTCATTCTTTTCTCCTCCATTTCTTTTATCCTTTCACTCGTTCTCTTATTCTATTTTATCTCTCGTCTCGTCCTCGTGCAAATTACTAACCTGATATTTCTCGTCTCACTCAATGCCTTTCTTCTTTTCACTCATATCTCTCTTTCACACTCTTCCTAAACTCCTCTTCTTCTAATCATCATTCCTTTCTTTACTTTATCTCTCCACTTCTTCTACTTCTTTGATCCATAGCCGCCAACCGTCAAAGCCGTCAGTGGCCATCACGCCAGGGGGCGTCTTGAAGGGCAGCAACAAATTGACTCCACTTTGTTCGGTCGGCGGCCATCTTTCGTACAGTGCCCCAACTCTGGTTCATTTTTTGCATATCTCGGCTTCCACAGTTCTCCGCCAAATTGTTTTTGGTCGGCCTCTCTTGCGTTTTCCTTCAGGGGTCCATAGCATAGCTGTTCTTGTGATGGTATCAGGGTCCCTTCTGAGGACGTGGCCAACCCAACTCCAGCGTCTGCCAGCTGTGATGGTGTGCATGTCCTCCTGGTTACTCCGAATAAGTAGTTCTTGGTTGCTGATGGTGTTTGCCCAAAAGATTCGGAGAATTTTCCTTAGGCAGATTGTGTGGAAGGAGGACAGTTTTGACATTTCCTTCTCTGTTACTCTCCAGCATTCCGTACCATAGAGAAGCACAGAAAGTACACAGCTCTCATACAGTCTTAATTTGGTGTTTGTGCTGTAATGGGAAGACTTCCAAATGTTGTTGTATCTCTCCACTGTTTCTCCCTTTATTGTCTTCCTTTTTTCTTTTTTCGTTTTTTCGAAGTACTGTTTCTCATGTCATTCGCTGCTCACATTCTCATTTTAGTCTCATCTCCTCATGTTATTTTCTCTTTCGATCACTTTATCCTTATCATTACTCTCTTTCTTTCATCACCCTCTTTACCAATTTTTTACTTCGCTTCTCTTATCTTTCTCATCTTATTTCTTTCTACTGTTTCTCTCTTCTCTTTCCTTCTTTCACTCGTCTCCACTCTTACTTTTGGGTCCCTCCGCTACGTCATATCTACTTAGCCAGTAAAATTAAAATACTTCCAGCTTTCAACGCCAGTGGCGTACTGACAGTGAAATGAGCGCCCGAGCAATAAAGGTTATTGGCTCATAATCACCCATCTGACATAGATGGTGGCCCGGGGGAAAAGGGAAGGGGGGGGGGTGTACTGCTTTGGACCCTCGGGTACTGCCCGATTGCGTGACCGTTCAGTTTGCCCCTGTTCAATTCAACGACCACTACACGGTACGAACCTGAGACCACCTCTTCCTGTGTCTAATCTTGTTCTTGTCCTTCATGTGAACCACCATTTTGGTTTGTCCTGGCATTGTCCATATCAGACGCCCACCGTACGGAGTGACCACCTTCACAGGAGATGGTATAATGATGAATCCTTTCACCACAGACCTGACGACAGATTGACCTCAAGATTATATGGCTAGTGCCAACAAGACGATCATCTTTCACGGGGCATATAGCAAATAATTTATTACAAAATTATATGAGTATTCAGCTTAATGACACATTTTGCACAAGAGATCTTACAAAATATTTACCCCAAGACCATATGAGTAAACCAGCAAGATGATAATCTTTCAAGGGGTATATAGCAAAATAGTGCTACAAGATTATGTGGGAATGGCATGGAAACAATACTTAGGAGCTAAAAACACAACAGGACAGATGGAAAAATATAGAGAATATGTGACACTCAGAACAGAAGCAAAGAACAAAGTGCTAGCAGCAAAACAGAAGTCCTGGGAAGAATTTGGAGAAAAGCTAGAAAAAGATGCACAAGAAAACCAGAAATTGTTCTATAAGACCCTAAAGAACATGAGAAAGGAAAAACAATGCCCTCTCAAATTTATAAAGGACAAGCAAGGCAAATTGCTTACTGCCCCGAAGGAAGTAATGGAAAGATGGAAAGAATATTTCTCAGAACTCATGGATGGTGAGCATGATGAAGCATCAGAAATGATAACCACTAGCTCAAAAGAGAAAACCAATGATGGTGAAGATGACATAAGGATGGAAGAACTGAAGGCAGCACTGGAGAAAATCAAGATGGGCAAAGCAGCAGGGCATGATGGTATAACACCAGAAATGATTAAGTACATGGGAGCATCAGGCGACCTATTACTCTTAAGGGTTCTACAGGCAGCGTGGAACAACAAGACCATACCAAAGGATTGGGAGATTGCCATCATAACACCAATTTTCAAAAAGGGTGACAATCGACAGTGTGGAAACCATAGAGGCATATCCCTTCTCAGTGTCCCTGGTAAAATCTACTCTAGAATCCTAGAGCAGAGACTCCGACGCCTAGCTGAGCAACAACTGGATGAGGTCCAGTGCGGATTCCGAGCGAACCGAAGTACTCAAGACCTAATCTTCACACTCAGACAGCTGAGTGAAAAGGTCCTTGAGTATAAGAGTGAGATCCATCTTTGTTTCATAGATCTGGAAAAGGCGTTTGACAGGGTCCCCTGGAGCAAACTTTGGGATTGTTTGGCAAGGAAGAACATTCTAGCACCTCTGATTCATGCTATACAGAGCTTCTACAAGTCTTGCAGAAATTATGTGAGGACAGCAAACTATAAGTCAGAAGAGTTCAGAACCACCACTGGTGTAAGACAAGGTGATATCCTGTCACCTTACCTTTTCATACTCCTCATGGACGATGTCATTAAGGCATGTAAGGAGAGAACAAGAAAATATTCAGTGGGGTACTGGAAGTTGACACAGGTCTGTATTTCGGAGCTGGCATTTGCTGATGATGTTGCCCTGATTGCTAAATCAGAGGTACATCTCCAATTCAACCTGCAAGTCTGGAAGGAAGAATTGGAGAAGAGAGGGATGGTCATAAGCAGCTCTAAAACAAAATCCATGGTGATATCACGAGAAGAAAGAAGACATCAGATTAAGCTGGGAGAACAGGTCCTGGAGCAGGTCGACCACTTTAAATACCTCGGAGCTATTTTTGACCGAAAGGGAGGCATCAAAGAAGAGTTGGCCACTCGAAAAGCAGCAGCTGGGAGACTTTTTCAGGCCATAAATCGAGGATTACTCAGCAAGAGAGAGGTTGGTAAGAAAACGAAGATGGCTGTATACCGCTCCACCTATGTCCCAGTCTTTACATATGGATGCGAGTCATGGGCAATGACTACAACCCACAAAAGCCAGATCCAAACCTCAGAAATGAGGTATCTGAGGAAGGTGGTTGAAGTAACAAGAAGAGACATGGTACGCAACCAGACGATACGTCAATACTTAAATCCCACCCCCTGCAGACCCAAGTAGAACAGTCCCAACTAAGATGGTTTGGCCAGGTCTGCAGAATGGGAGAAGACCGGCTACCACGACAAGCATGGGAAACAAAGAGCCAAGGATCCAGACCCCCAGGACGACCCAGAGTCCGCTGGGAGGACAACATTAGACAATCTTTGAAGGACCGAGGACTAGAATGGAACCAGGCCAGGAGGAAGACAGCCGATAGGATAGTCTGGCGCTCTCTCTTCCAAACCTCTACACCTCACGGTAAAAGGGGAATGACTAAGTAAGTAAGATTATGTGGGTACGAGAAACATACCCGCCAAAATATGGAGGGAAATAATTAGGTTGTGATCTTCTGCTGCAGGCGCTGATGGGGGAACTAATTCTCCTGTGGTCTTTTATTTGGTTGCATTGCTTATGAAGTTATGAAGCAACGCGTCAAAAATGGCATTGTAGAATGTGAAAAAAATCCAAGGAAGTGATATCTGACTAATTAATAGACGGCTGTTTTATCACAAAATGTTTAGTAAATGTACGAATGTTTGTCAAAATCTTACCTTGTCATATATTTGTTTAAAATAAATTTCTATTGCTCCGTCCGCGAATCATTTTTTAAGGGTCTCGACTTGAGGACTAAATCGGCAGAGTTACTGCAAATGTAATGAACTCTATTCTTTATGCATACTCACCCGAATTGCAAACGAAGAAAATTCAAGAAATGACACCCAGAACCAAAGATCCGCCATTGTTTTTGGAAACAAAAATGGGTGTTGTTTTATCATTCGCGCAATTCAGCTTCCCGCACACCAAAACAAACCAAAAAAAACGAGCCACGAAAAATATTGCATTCATTCATTCATAACCCTCCACTCCCAAAGGAGCATAGGCCTTCAACAAACACCTGCCAAGTCCTCCTGTCACGTGCCATCATCTCAAGTTCTTTCCACGTTCTCCTCATCATTTTCACCTCTGTTTCCAGCTCTCTTCTCTATGTGCTTTTTAGTCTACCTCTGCCTCTCTTGCCCTGGGGGTTCCAGAACAAAGACTGCCTTGTAATGCTATCAACAGGTTTCCTCAGTGTGTGTCCTATCCATCGCCACCGTCTTCTTCTCATCTCTTGTTCCACTGGCACTTGTCTAGTTCTTGTCCTCAGTTCCACGTTGGTAACCTTGTCATACCATTTTAATCCCTCTATTCTACAAAAGCACCCATTTTTTAAAGTCTGTAGCTTTTTAGTTGTTGTCTTTGTTGTTCTCCATGTCTCAGAGCCATACAATAGGACTGACTTCACATTTGAGTTGAAGATTCTTATTTTCGTGTTGGATCCGATTACTCTTGATCTCCATATATTTCCAAATGCAATGAAAGCTCCTCTTGCTTTCTGTATTCTTATTTTGATATCACTGTCTGTCCCTCCAACTTTGTCTATTTTGCTGCCAAGATATGTGTACGATTCTAAATCTTGTATAGGTGTTTCTTCAAGTTCAACCCTGTTATCATTACCTGCATTTATTCTAATTATTTTTGTCTTTTCCTTGTGTATTTTCAGACCCAATTGATGTGACCTCTCATCGAGTGTTTTCAATTTGTCCTGCATCTGATAACGGTTATGGGACAGAAGAGCCAAGTAATCAGCAAAATCCAGATCATCCAACAGCTTAGTCAGAGTCCACTGGATTCCATTTCTTTTGAGTGTTGTCGATGTTCTCATAACCCAGTCTATTGCTAGTAAGAAAAGAAATGGAGACAAGAGGCATCCCTGTCGCACTCCTGTTCTTATCCCAAACGGTTCTGTAAGCTGTCCTTCATGAAGAACTCTGCATGTCATAGAAAAATATTGCAACTTTGTGGAAAAAGATGGGACAAAATTTGTTGTTATTGTTTCTGTCGATCAGAATCTACGTTACTGCACTCCGTGCAAACACATAGGTGCTCAGTCTCCCTCAGAAAATGTCGAAGAGTATGAAAGCTAATTGTTCCTGTTGCGCGTTGGTTGCATACACGCCGGATGTATCCTCTTATTCGTCCATCCCTGCTGGTCTTACGTTTGATGCCAAATTCCAACAATATTAGCCTTGATGATTAATCGATTGCAGTGTTATTCTCTAACAGGCGGTCATTAATTTCCCTCAGTGTCTCTCCCTTATCCACATTCCGTGCACCTTCTATGGGAGCTCTTGAAGCTAGTCTATCAGCTCTTTCATTACCGCGTACCCCTGCATTACAAGGCCAGTAGATCCATACCAGTTCCTGATGATTCGAGCCTTTTGTGGAGGTATTTCATTCATGTCGAAGCCATTCACTTTGGACCTTCCGAAGCATGGATTGTGAGTCTGACGCAATAACCGTCCTTGTTAATGAAGTCTCAGACAACCACCTTAAGGCAGTAGTAGCTACCTCTACCTCCATTCTCATGCTGGAGGTTTTTGTCATTTAAGCCTCGTTATGTTCAGCGACGATTCTGCTATTTTCTGTAGCAGAGACGCTCCACCCTGATTTCTCACCACGGATTACAGACCCACCAGTATACACAATGGCATCATCATCCCCAGCATGATCATTTATCAGGTGATCAATTTACACAAATTCAAAACGCATAAGGAAATTATGAAGATAACTAGTAACAACCCGCCAAAATTGGCAGGTTTTTAATTATAGTTTGTTGTTTCTGTTACACGTATTACATTGCTGCTTCTTCTATAGTCTCGCTTGCTCGCTGTTAATGACGCGATCGTCTCTTCCTTTTAGCCATCTTATCATTTTGATCCATAATAATAAGTCTGCAATTCTTTAAATTAAATTGTTGTCTTGAAAAAACTATTTTAAAAACTTACATTTTAAGGTAATTTTTAAGAAAATTGATGAGTTAAATCCGTTTCCCGAATGAAACTGGACAGAAGAGTATCTTGATTGTCTGTTGATTTAATGCACACCGTCACACTTTTCTATTTTCGCGAGTACATATAAGGGGAAACAATACAATTATTGTCTAACTGTCAACCACAGTTGCACCCCCTTAGCTGTGCTCGAAAGTTAATGCACTCTCGCGAAAATAGAATAAGTGCGCAAATACGGTGTGCAAAGTGTGACAGTACCTTACGGCGGTAATTATGTATTTTGATGATTCAGCATAATGACGTATTTTTCAATAAGGATCTAAAAAAAATGTTGACCTCAAGACTATATAGGTATGTCAGCAAGACGATATTCTTTCATGGGTGTATAGAACACATTGACAGTGGGGTTAGAGCACTTGCCTATCATGGCAAAGTTACATGGTTTCCGGGTTCCAAACCTAGTAACGTCACGCTCTAGTCTACCGAACTGTAGATGAGTATCTGACTCTGCTCTTGAGTTTGAAAAAGCAAAAGTAACGAGGAAGGAAATTGTTGAACCTACCTCATAAAGCTGGTCCCAGAATAGTGAAGTCTATAACATTTCACTCCTCTACTGCACTATCTGCTATGGGACTACCTTTAACTTATTTACTAGCAAACAATTCACCACAAGATCATATGAATGTCTTATACAAAACCACAACAACCAAAAACGTTGCAGATTTTCATAAATGGGTGCTTGCATATAATACAAGAATTGAAAAGGTGCGACAATTTCGCTAATGTGGAATTGATGCCAAGAACTAGACAAGTGCCAGCAAAAAAGGAGATATAAAGAAAACTAATGAGGGTGACTCCGAGCTGATAGTACGTGACAGGAGGACTTGGCACGTATTTGCTGAAGTCCTGGGCAGCTGATTGGGTATTGAAGGAATGAATATGGCTGTGTCAGCAAGATAACAATCTTTCACCACGGATCTGACAAATAATTTATAATTAGATTCAGCAAGGTGATAATCTTTCATGAGGAATCTAGTAAACAGTTGATCACAAAATCGTGTCGCTATGTCAACAAGATAGCAATCTTTCACCAAAGATCCAGCAAACGGTTTACCATAAGATTATATTGTTGTGTTAGAGTGGTGACGGGTCGCTCACACCGAATCTACCACTTCACCATAAAATCATATTATTGTATAAGAAAAGTGACATTTAAATCCTTCTGTAAATTCCACAGTGCATTCATCAATATGAAACATATAGCATTATCCAAACAAATTAAATATGACAGTCATCAAATGTTAGTAATTAAATATGACAGTCATCAAGTGTTACATATACTCTTCGTTACTGTAAGGTGTAGAAACATGAACAAGAAGTCGGAAGAAAGAACAGAAGCAAATAAAATATGGGTATTTAGAGCGAATGGGGCGTATCTCCTGTAAACAGTAGTAAAAACAAGCAAAGAAGTCCTAGTATATCTAGGAGAAAAGAGAGTTAATGAAAGAGGTAAAAAATCAGGCAAATAATATATTTCAGATTTGGAAAGAGACATAACACATCGTTTGAGATTATAATAGAAAGAAAAGTTGAAGGCTAACCAGAAAGAGGAATACGTCGCTATAAGTGGGAAGAAAACATCAAGAGATGGACAAGAAAGAGTGTAAGGGACAGAAGGTGTTGAAGTATGTCAGAAGAACAGCTATGAATATACATGTGGTAAAATTATAATACGAAAAACTATATGACAAGTGATAAAATTATAATAGGAAAAACTATATGACAAGTGGTAAAATTATAATAGGAACATAAACAGGTAATAGTCGATGTACAAATCCACTTCTAGAAATTGAGAACTATTGTTGGCACTAGACAACAGAAAATTAATTACCTTTATTTATTTATTTACTTATTTATTTACTATCCACATGACTCAGGTTTCCTTCATTATTTATTTAAGAGTTCACCCATCCGTAACTTTAACCTGCCCGTCTATTCTTTGTTATTCGTCTTCCCCTACACATTACTGGACACAAGTATTTCGGCCTTTATTTGGTCTATACTTGCTGATAGGAAAGTTATATTAGTGATTGCGTCTTTAAAACTGTCTGGGTCGTCCATGGGTCCTATACCATAGTTTTGTGAGTGTCACGAGAATGACCGCAGCCAATAATGCACTTTTTTGGGGGTGCAAAATTGGCTCAGCGTCCATTCACGATGTACTGTCACAGTAAGGCGATGGCGCCGTCTGGTTGGTCCTAGGTTCGATTCCCGGTAAGCCTATCACTCATATTTTCTTTTCTGTTGTCTAGTGCCACCCTTTATGTCCAACGAGTACCTGTTAATTACCTTCATTTATTTATTTATTTATTTACTATCCACAGGACTCATGTTTCCTTCATTACTCACTAGTTAAGAAGTAGATTATGAGAAACTTAGGTAATGCAGAATTAAATAACCGATGCGATCTCTAAATAGCAAAAAAAAATCACCTGAAGTTACAAATAAAAAAACTTGATATTAAATAGAAATACACATGCTGAGCCGGTTTTAGGCACCGGTAACTGGGGCAATGGCCTGGGGAGCCACGCGTTCAGCATTAATTGTTTTGATTTTGCGCTGTAAAACCTGAATAATTTGTTCATATCGTGTTACAGGCGCGACAGAGCTAGGCCTTTCCCAGGGCGCCAGCAATCATAGAACAAGCCGTGTGCACATCTCCTGCGCAAACATTCATCCGCGCAAACACGTACTCTGTTCATTTTGTGAGATTTTCTTTATTTAATTTTAAAGGAATTCGCGTAATGGGAATATTTCATATTAAACATATATTTCATTATACTTTTTAATTAAACTGGATATACCGTGGAATAAATGACAAGGACGATTTTTAGATTTTAGCAACCTAAGGCTACGGGTGTTTCCATTAAATAAATGACAGTAATGGAATATATTATCTACAATAATAAACGCCATACATCCTAACTGTATCCCATCAGAGATTGAACAGGATTCTTTTTTTCTTTTAATTAAAAATATTTTTTAAAGGCGTTGCTCTACTGCTGATGACATTTGATGACACGATGATGGCATTTGATTTGATATGACTCCATATGTCATTTAGAATGTCATCAGATTATTATTACAGTACTTGTTTTTTTTTTTTTTTCATAACTTTTGTAGAACTATTTTTACACGGCAAGCCCCAAACACAACCCTCAAACACGAGGGTCAGGACATTCTCTCAAGCTATACTCTCGCCTTGTTTGGGCAATAATGAAAAAGTGCATTAGAGTCAAGTTTTACAAATGCATAAAAAACACGTGACAATAGGGTTCTTCCTTCAAACACCATAACCACAATTTATGCAACGTGAGATTTTCTTAAACATGTATTTTCAAATTGTGCCTACGGGCACAAAGAAAGGCACAAAAAAAAAACAACCTTCGGGAAAGAAAGGTGAACGTCAGCATATTATCATAAAACAATTTTGCCCACATTTACATCGTCAATTTACATGAACTGCTTGATCATCTTGTTGCTGGATAGCAAAGTTTTATGAGTTGGCTTATTGGCATCCATTGTCATTGAAGCGAAACATTTTTTTTTTTTTTTACTCGTACACCCGCTATTACTCGAGGCGAAATCTCCGGTTAATATATCTAACCTGAGACTGATTTTATGTGAGTATCCATTTTTTCCCTGTACAATGACATGTGTCCTCTCGCCATTCAGGCAGATACTCGCCGATCTCGGAGGTACCCATTAGAGCTGGGTCGGCTCAGGAGCCGTTCAGATTATTCGAATTATTCCATTCCAAGTCCCGGTCGACGACACTCTTTCAAATGTCCTCGCCAGGGCTCGAACCTGGATCACCCGATCGCCAGCGCAGTGTGGTAACCATTACACCAGCGCGTCTCCCCGAAAAAATTTTGTTATTTATTCTTCTTATATCGTTACGTGGTGGGAGTTAACAAAAAGAAATAATTTACGCCTTTGTATGACAGAAGTTACGATGGTTTTTTTCCATGTCTACAGAATGGGAGAAGATCGGCTACTACGACAATTATTGGAAACTAAGAGCCAGGGATCCAGACCTTACTGACAACCCTGACATCGCTGGGAGGACAACATTAGACAATCTCTGGACCGAGGACTAGATTGGAACCAGGCCAGGAAGAAGACAACCGATAGGATAGTACGGTGCTCTATCTCTCTGGCAAACCTCTACGCCCCAGGGTAGAAGCGACTAAGTAAGTATGACAGAATGCAATAAGGTACCTACGTTAGGATCAGAGGGTCTTCCTCATGGACAAATTATATAAAAACAGTAGAGAAAAGAAAGTGAACGTTTATCTAAATGCAGGTTGACCCCGGGGTAGTTCCCGGGGGTCTTTGATGATACGAATAAAGAACATTCTTACTGGTCCCTTAGGTACATCGTAAAGTCGAAAAGGAAAATAATGATGATGGTGATGGGTGGTGGTGGTGGTGGAGCATAGTTTAAAATAATGCGAGCCGTAATTGGAAAATGTTTTAGCTACTTTGGTAGATTCCAGTACAGACACTGTTGCCACTTTGGAAAAACCTCCGTAAACAAAATACCGGCAATACACAATGGAAAATTAGTGACGATATTAAAAAGACGGAGCAGCTAGTGGGTAAAGAGTCAAGCAGCGAAACAGAAAAATAGTAGTAGAAATTGAAAGATAAATAACTATTACTTTGAAAGAAATGAATTGCGTATGAAACGAAAGATACAGTATTGAAAACTAGAAATTAAGAGGTAATAATGAAATACGGGAAAAATTGAAATAAGGGAGAATTATATGTTCTACGGAAATGCAAATAGCCTCAAGCTAACTACTGCTATCTTTGAAAACATTCAAGCAGACGTCTGAGAGTGTACGAAGAAGAAGAATAACACATACATATGATACAAATATGCATTCCTCTCTCTCTACCTTGTTGTCGTTTAGAGATACTCATTCTACTACGTGGAATGGCATGTCGAATGTTCGTACATGAAATGAAAGAGGGAAAATGGTTGCCTGCGGAGAATAGAAGGATTGAAATGGTTCGAAGATCATCAATGTGGAACAGATGACTAGACTCAGACATGTGCCGAATGTGCAAGAAATTAGAAGAAGACGCTGGCGAGGGATAATTCACACGTTGAGGAAACCTGCTGATAGCATTACCAGACAGTCCTTGTTGTGGAATCCCCAGGGTAAGCGAAGTAGAGGTAAACACACACACACATATACTATATGTATGGTGGATTCGTACCAGTCTGAAATTAAACTACGCCTGTTAACTAGCAAAGAAAGGACATTTCTAATATTATATATCTTTTGTTATTGAAAGTATAAATAAACATGTGAGTACATCTCTAGCACACCCTTCTCATTTAGTAAATTTTAATGAATTATTTTCCGCAGCTAAAAATGTCTACGATAAAGTAAAATGTGAAATTCTACCGTGTACATTTACACCACTGTGAGAAACACTGGTGTATTCCACAAGGAAAGTGTTAAAACTGCAATCAGGACTCACCTTGCGGCATCCTCCATGCAGTCAATGAACTGACGAACGAATATGTTGGGAATGTATTTGTTGTTCACGTCATCAAGGTCAAACGCATCGTCAAAGATGATGTGAACTTTGAGAGAAACCATGACAGCCATCAATGGAGAGAGTTCATTTGTACCATACCAATTAATGTTGTGAAGATGAATTTATACATAAATTTTGCTTACCCGTTATAGAACAGCAAAACGTACTTAAATACGTTCACATATTTGTCTTCTTCTTTTGCAAGTGTTATGCCAGTTGACGTAGGTGATCATGTTTCTCCACAACTCCCAGTCTTCAATACTGTTTATCAATTCTGTTGCTGACTTTTTCCCATGCTAAGATGACAAACTCTCCAGTTATCTTCACTCTTTGTTCTCCTCTATCGCTTTTACCTTCATCCTTTCTTGTTGTCACAATATATGTCAGCGTTCTTGTTCCCATAACATACCCACAGAAAGTGGGTTGCTTCCTTGTAATATGAATAATAAGTTTCCTTTGTTCTCCTCAAAATTTGTCCTAGCTTGTCTGTGGCATTCTTAACATTGTCCAGTAAAACTAGGTCTCTGTGGACTCCATGGATTGTCTTGGGGTTTTACGTACAAATATTCTTCTTCTTCTTCCGTCCTTAGCCACCGACCGTCAAAGCAGTCAGTGGCCATTACGCCTAGTGGCGTCTTAGGGCAACAGCAGATTGGTTTTCTTTGCCATTGTTTCCCATCATGCCTAATGGCGTCTTTAGGGCAACGGCAAATCAATCCATTTGCTATTGTTTCCGTAATCGAAGTGACTAGCAAACGGGTGATCAGCCCGTTGTAATCGTACAAATATATAGACACAAAATCACTCACACACTTGCTCAACGTTGCAGTGCTATATACGTGAAAACATATTATACTGTACACTCTGCATTTTAAATTCACGTCAGCCAACGGAAATTGAATTCATTGGACTCTGACTAAACTAATTGACGATCTAGATTTTGCCAATACCTTTGCTCTTCTGTCTCTTAACTGTAACCAGATGAAACATAAACTTTTTTTTTTTAAATTGATGAGAAGTCGCAGCAAGTGAGTCTGAAAATACTGTCAGAAAAGCGAATGAGAATAAATGCAGAAAAGGATAACAAGTTTGCACTTGAAGAAACGCCCCTACACATAGAATCGTAGAATCATATATCCTGACAACAACATAGATACAGTGGCGAATCTACATTTTGGGAGCCCTGAAACTTAAACTCTTGAAGGGGCACTTTTATTTTTAAAATGTGTTGCGGTGGGAAAAAGAAACGCATTATAGAAAACAACTGGACTTAGGGGCCCTGAAGCTCAAGCTTCATTAGCTTCATAGTAGATCCGCCTCTGTATAATAGACAGAGTTGGCGGGACAGAAAGTGATGTTAAAATAAGATAAGAAAGGCAAGAACAGCTTTCATTGCACTAGGAAATCTTTGGAAATCAAAAGAAATCAAGTTCAACACTCACACACAAGAACCTTCAACTTAAATGTCAAGTCAGTTCATCATCATCATCATCATCATCATCATCATCATCATCATCATTATTATCATCATCTCCTTTTTGTTTCCCTATGGAGCATTGAAGCATCACTGCAGATGCCCCCCACCCTCCTTTTTCAGGAAGTCTAGGTAAAACGTAAACGATCCAGTTACACGCCCATTGAGGCACATTGGGAATATGTTGTTAGGCCCATATTTTCTTGACCATCGGCACACTAGGGGTGACGTGGTCAGCATCACGCCGGCCGCCTTAACCTTCCCAGAGTTGCTCTGGTACCCAATTCATGAGGCTGGGTCAACCCTGGAGCCGTTTGCGGTCTAAAAAAAAATCCCGCCTCAACTGGGGATCGAACTAGGAAACCAGTGCACTAAACACTGCGCTACCGCGGCTCCTTCAGTAAGTCTACGCCAAAGCACAAAACTCTAGCAGCAGTGGTTTCTGTAGCTAATTGTTTAACAAGAAGTCGCCAGCCCTATGCCCAACCTCACATTGGTAGCCTTGTACGACATGCCAGAGGAAGCAAAGTCCTACTCTTTCTTTGTCTGCCCATAGTCCCTCGGGAGCTACACTTGGGGCAAGCACATGATCATTGACACGTGATTTTAGATGGCATAGTAAACAGATAATGACAGCTATGTGCATGAAAATGTTTGTGTTTCAAAGTTTTGTTTTTCCGTACCTAAACTTGAAATATTTATAGAAATTATAAACTTTGTCACGTCGTTAATGGCGACTAACATGAGGTTGGGTATGGGGGCGGTGGCAACCTCATTATGTAAAACAAATTGCTATAGAAGTCACCACTACAAGAATGTGTTTGTGGGGAGGCACGTGCGTCGTCAAGTACGCCATCTGAACTGGTGGCCCCTTGCTCCATAAGGAGTGAATAATAATAAAAAAGAAACGATGGTGAATTTTCTGCAGTTCACAGTCAACTTTTCTTTTAAGTAGAATTTGGCCTCGTTTTGGCGAGGAGCGTCCTGTTCAACCTAGTCGGTTATATTAGGGCGCATGTCCAAATATAAAAGACCATTATGTTTGATAACATTAATAAAGATTATTTACAGTTAACAGTTTTATTTGCTAGCTATCGTTATAGCGGAGCGAAATTACACTTACTTTCCATGTCGAAATAATCCGGGTCACGAATGTTGAATCTTGCCTGGGCCAGTTTGCTCGCACAGTGACCATAGTCCAGTCTGAGGATGTTAACAATGTGTGCATAACTTATTTTTACACTAAAGAAAAACTCTTATAAAAATTTGGAAGGATACTACTGTTTCTGGGCATGTTTTCAGAAGAGGAAATAGTACATTGTGATAACAAGCAAACTCACGGAGGGAGAATGCTGACAAAGAAAGAAGATTCTAAAGTTCTAAAGAACATGGCACAGTCTTCTTAAAACTTTTTTCGCTCATTAAGTATTTTCATTTATTTGTCGAGAAAAGAGAGGCGATAACAGGGACCTGGAACAACTGAAGGACGGTCGCCTATGCCAGTCGGCATGACAACTCATTTTGATGTCCAATATGATGATGACAACAATGGCAAATGTATGACTGCAGTATTTTTTACGCAACAATTGGTGCCTGTGAAAACTGAAGTCTGTCAGTTTACAATAAGGATGAATTTTTAGTAATAATTCAGTTACATTTTATAGGATTCATTAAGTCAAAATTATTTGCATGTCAAAACTTGATTAAGCTTCTTAGTTATGTCATATTTTACAGAGTATCTGTGGGTTTTACAACAATTGTTTCTCTCTCTCTCTATCTCTCTCTCTTTCTAGCTATCTATCTATCTATCTTTCTCTCTGTCTATCTATCTATCTATCTATCTATCTATCTATCTATCTATCTATCTATCTATCTATCTATCTATCTATCTATCTATCTATCTATCTATCTATCTATCAATCTATCTATCTATCTATCTATCTATCTCTCTCTCTGTCTGTCTATCTATCTCTCTCTATCTATCTCTCTCTATCTATCTATCTATCTCTCTCTCTCTCTCTCTCTCTCTCTCTCTCTCCTGTTCGCAATGTTATTTACTTAGAAAAGCTAGTTCTTCTAGACAGTGTGATAGGAAAGGGAAAGAGCTGAGATATGACTAAGTAGGAATAATTTATGAGTAGTAAGACTTAGCTCTGACGTCACCAAAACACGGGAAATCAGTGTCTGAAGTGGAAGAGTTGGGGTCACTCTTAAAATGGTCGTCAGCGTGTGAACAGGTTAGAAATTAGACTAACCGTAGGACGATCTGAAACTTAGTGGACAGCTCAAGTATCACTGTGTTATGATACCGCTGCATTTCGCAGAAAGGGAAAGATGTTCCCATGACAATTAAAGTTCATGTCGAGCTGTATCCAAGTGTATTATCAGCAGTTTTATTCACGTAACATGGTTTGTAAACTCTCGAATAACACTAGTCAACAAATTTACAAAAGTTATTTGTACCAGAAATTAAATATACCATTTCTTATTGATTTTGACATGCTGATTTCAAATATCATAATGAAATTCACTAATTGGCTCTGGTTTTTTTTT
The DNA here is from genome assembly GCA_024509875.1 of Oreohelix idahoensis. Lineage (NCBI taxonomy): Eukaryota > Metazoa > Mollusca > Gastropoda > Stylommatophora > Oreohelicidae > Oreohelix > Oreohelix idahoensis. The sequence goes on from JAMPIV010022717.1 coordinate 197,164, forward strand.
AAATGATGAATTTACATTACAGTAATACAAATGATGTATGCTTGTTTAAATCTCTGGGGGGAACAGCTAGTCTTTCTACTTTAGCATTATAACAATTGTGGTTACATACTCAATTAATTGATATTTCAACATAAAATGATAGAAAAAATAAAAACATTATTTAAAGTTCACATATCATGTTTTAAAAAGGCACATTTGTACCCATTCCGTCATTATTCAGTCGTTGTTCGAGCTCTCTTTGCTTGCTTCTTGTAGTCAATCGATGAGGTGTGTCTTGTCACAGTCCAACTATAATCAGCAAGCATTGAAGGGCTCCAATTGCCTTGATACCTTGTCTCCATAGCAGCAATGTCCTGGTGAAATCGTTCACCATGCTCATCACTGACCGCTCCACAGTTTGACGTAAAGAAATCCAGATGAGAATCCAGAAAATGAATTTTCAAAGACCTGTTGCAGCCAAGACTCTTATACTTCAGAAGGAGATTTTCTACAATTTCATTGTAATTATCAGATCTGTTGTTTCCAAGAAAATTGTCCACCACTGACTTAAATGCTAGCCATGCTGCTTTTTCCTTGCCATGCAACACGCAAAGAAACTCGTCATCATGAAGAAGTTTTCGAATTTCCGGACCAACAAATACTCCCTCTCTTATTTTAGCTTCACTCAGTCTTGGAAATTTTCTGATGAGGTATTTGAAAGCCTCATCTGTTTTTCTCCATTGCCTTGACAAAGTTTTTCATGAGACCCAGCTTAATGTGCAAGGGTGGCAACAAAATCTTGCTGGTGTCGACAAGTGCTGGGTTCTCAACCTTCTTACTACCAGGCTGCAATGACTGCCTGATTGGCCAATGTCTTCTGATGTAATGGTCACTTCGTGCACGGCTATCCCACTCACAGAGAAAGCAACAGTACTTGGTGTATCCACCTGTAGTCCAAGCAAAAGAGCGACCACTTTTAAGTCACCACAAAGTGACCAATGATGATGATCGTAGTTTATACACTTCAAAAGCTGCTTAATGTTTTCATAAGTTTCTTTCATATGAACTGCGTGACCAACTGGAATTGACGGTAACACATTACCATTATTCAACAAAACAGCTTTAAGACTCGTCTTGGATGAATCAATGAAAAGCCTCCACTCTTCCGGTATGTAATTGATTTTGAGGGCTGCCATTAAACCAGAAATGTTGTGGCACGCAGAAAGGTCACCCTCTTTGAAAAAGAATGTAATAAGCGGCTTCTGGCGGTTCCTATACACAGAAATTGTAACATCTTCTGCCAGGAGATTCCACTGTTGCAATCTGGAACCCAAAAGCTCTGCCTTGTTCTTCGGTAAATTCAGATCTCTTACAAGATCATTCAGTTCACCTTGGGTTATTAAGTGTGGTTTAGTGGATGTAGTTTTCTCAAAATCTGGGTCGCTGAGGTTGATGGTTCAGGACCACCAATGTCCTCTTCTTCATCAGTGGAAGCAGCTGAAAATGATTCTGGCACTTTGGGAACTGGTAGGTCATCGCCATGTGGTACCGGACATATTGCAGAGGGGATGTTTGGATATTCCAGAGTCCATTTTTTCTTCTTTGATATGCCTTTCCCAATTGGAGGGACCATGCAAAAGTAACAGTTGTTGAGATGATCAGTGGGCTCTCTCCAAATCATTGGGACTGCAAAAGGCATAGCTTGCCTTTTGCCAGTCAACCACAGTTTAAGATGTGCTGCACATGTATTGCAGCATATGTGTGGCGCCCAGCTCTTATCTTGATCTCCTATTCTGCAGCCAAAATACAAACTGTACGCCTTCTTAATAACTTTAGTTATATTTCGTTTTTGTGATACAAATGTACCTCACCACATATATAACAGAAATTATTAGCACTGTTCACACATGTCCTAGGCATTTCTATCTACGATACTTTTGATAAGGACAAATGCACTAACTAATGGCAAAATTTTATCAGAGATAAGATATTTATACACAAAGGTGATATAATCATAGGTAGGATTGCATCATCAACTTCTAGTTACATTTTTATTGGTCATTAGAAAAAAATTATGCAATCGCCCACAACAGTTGCATCATATATTTAAATTGACCGTAATTAAATAAACTAGTAGCATATATCTTGAAAACTAGAGCCAATCAACATTTTTTAATGTCATTTTCATTTTCAGCACACCAAAATTAGTTAAGATCAGCTATTTTCATTTCTGGTACATTTTGGTTGTTGACTAGTGTAATTAGTCCAGGGCAAGTGATCGAAGACAGGTGTTCGAAGTAGTGGTCCAGTTCGGACATATGAAGCATACTTTATAAGACAGCAGTGGTATAGAATAAATATCCAGCACTGGTGGTAATCTAGATTATTACTTCAAAACCATTAGGCGGAAAAATTTTTAGGCCACAAACGGCTCCTGGGTCGACCCAGCCCCAAATGGGTACCAGAGCTACTCTGGGAAGGTTAAGGCGGCCGGCGTGATGCCGACCACATCACCCCTCGTGTGCCGACGGTCAGGATAATATGGGCCTAACACCATATTCCCAATATGCCTCAATGGGCGTGTAACGGGTTCCTTTACCTTTTTTTTTTACTTCAAAACCATACTGCATTTATTGTGAACAGCACATTAAGAAGTAGTGTATAGTAGACAGCATCGAAGTGAAGGGTGTTCAGTATTCAACGTAGATCAAGAGTTAGTCAAGCAGTCCATGAACAGTGAGTTACATGATGTATGAAGAACAATGTAGAAGTCTCATGTATGCTATTACCATTTATAATCAGGCACAGGGATGCCAGCTGTGAATATGTTCTTAGTCAACAATAAAGAGTTTTGTTGATCAGTGACTAGTCGATCAGTTATTTCAGTTGGCATAATGGTTTGAACATTAACTACCACTCATGAATCACATAAACAAGGCAGGCAGTTATTAAGTGACATATGGAACAACAGACAAAGGTACACTAAGACGAGAACACACGAACAACAGTCAGCGTAACAATAACTACACAAGAACAGAACCTGGGGTTGAAACTATCACAACAGTGCAGAAACTTTCAGATACCTGAAAAGAGACTTCAGCAGCTGTGTCATTTCCCGTTTTGTCTCGTGCCACATGGTGGCGCAGACGTAGATAGTTGGTGTGACGTAGCTCTCTTCAGTTGGTGCTTCTTGAGGTACATGATCTCCAGCGTCCTCGCCCACGTAAGTGAAGTGGTCAAAGCGAGAGGCCCTCAGTTCCTGATCGTTTCTTCGTCGTCTTAAAGTTAAGTTGAAATCGGGGAAAATAGCATTGAAGTGTGGTGTCAGGAATAGCCTGTTGATACAAGTAGAAAATGTGTCAGTCTTCAGTCAAGTTAAGACGTTAAACTACTATAAAGTCAAATCATTACAAAATATACCAGTATAAAGTCAAATCATTATAAAATATACCAGTATAAAGTCAAATGCTTAGAAACTGTGCAGTAACATAATGTAATTCTTTGAAGTTATAGTAGTCTTAATTCAAATGCTTACAGAATGTTCCAAACTTAAGGCAAATACCTAAAATGTATTATGATCTTGAAAAAAATTGTAAGAAAATATGTCAATTATAAGCCATAAACTTAAAAATAAAACAAATTTTAAGCCAAGCTTCAAAAATGTATCAAGTTTAATACGTAAAAAATATACCAATCTTCATTCAAGTACTCAACAATAATATTAGTCTGTGTATTCACACCTGGGATTCAGACGACTACACAAAACATGTACAGCATCAAATTTACGCGTATTTCGTTTTATTTTAAAATTCACGTCTTGCGCTGTTTTAACGACCGCCTGTTTCTTCTTTAACTAGATGCTTTGAACCTCCTGAGGATGTGCAGTTTACGTTATTATGGTGTCTTTTTTTTTTTTTTCCTAACATCTAACCATGTTCCTTCATGGTGTATTTGATATTGTCTATTTGCGATCTTCCTGTGGCGACCCCTGCCCTGAAGCTAGGTCTTCTGCTCTTGAATGCTCGTTATGGTTTAACGCGAAGTCCTAAGCATTGCATTTCCTGTCTACGTTTAGTTGTTATTTGTGTTGTTGCCATCAAATGCTTCTTTTTGTTTCTGTCTATTGCGCTGGAATGCGTAATCTTTCTTTCGTCCCATTACTGTGTTATATTTCTTTTATCATTTTCATTAGACACTGATCGAATTTTACATTACTTGCAAAATATCTGTATATGAAAAGAATAGTCGTTTACTTCTGTAGAGATTATGATTGTCTATGGCAAGTGTCGTCAGTTAGGAAGCCACTAGGTTAGCCCTAGATACCATCTCGCTGCATCGTTGACCCTTCTACCATCATCTCTGAACGCGCTTCTTAAGTAAACTCGTTGAGCTGCGATACTCCAAGATAAAGATTCGTATTGTTTCACTCTCGCTCTCCCTGTCTCTCTCTCTCGAGTATTTCTCTCTCTGTGTCTCTGAGTATTTCTCTGTCTCTGAGTATTTCTCTCTCTGTGTCTCTGAGTATTTCTCTCTCTATGTCTGAGTATCTCTCTCTGTCTATGTCTCTAAGTATTTCTCTCTCTATAAAAAAAGTAAAGGATCCCGTTACACGCCCATTGTGGCATATTGGGAATATGGTGTTAGGCCCATATTTTCTTGACCGTCGGCACACTAGGGGTGATGTGGTCAGCATCACGCCGGCCGCCTTACCCTTCCCAGAGTTGCTCTGGTGCCCATTTGGGGCTGGGTCGACCCAGGAGCCGTTTGTGGCCTAAAAAAATCCCACCTCATCTGGGGATCGAACCACAGACCACTGCGCTAGGAAGCCAGTGCACTAACCACTATGCTACCGCGGCTCCATATTTTTTCTCTCTCTATGTCTCTGAGTATTTCTCTCTCTATGTCTCTGAGTATTTCTCTCTCTCTCGCTCTCTCGCTCTGCCTCTCATATACAGATGAACAAAGAACGAGTATAGACACATTGTCAATGTGAATCCTTATTATTCAGCGGCACAGGTATATATCCTCAAAATTGAAGGGGTTAGAAATAGAGGACAAGCCATAAGAAGAATGATCTGCTCAGTGATATATCTTATAGAAACACAATATGACAGCACAACAAACCACAGTATGTGCATTGAACTGGAACAGACAAGTCAACTCCAATAGCCGCTATTCATGACATAAGCAACAGACAACAGAAACAAGAAGAAAAAGTTATGCGGTAGAAATAAGTGTCTTCACTAATATGTTACAAGCTTTCACATGTCCATCTACTTGGTTTTATGAATGCGCGTGCTCACTTTTCAATCTTGGCCATGCGCTCGCTCTTAGGAAACCATATGTGTGAGACTATGATACAGTAAGACAGCCACAATGCCCCGGCCACAGCTATGGGCTGTATGAGGTTCTCTATGTCAGTGTTTGGACAATACCACGAACCAGTGTGCCAGTTCACTGGCAAAAACTGAAACAGAAATAAACTGGTTGGTTATTGGTGGTCATTGATTGGTTGATTTGTTGGATGGTAGAAGAGCTTTAAACAAAAATCAAAAAGTGTTGGTGTCTTTTATTGAATTTATTTCAGTCTACTTGTGTTGTCGATAGATGCTGTCCAAAGTGGGAAATTTACTTGAAAGTTATCATTAAATCTTAACAAGGCTGGTGAATGAATGACAAAAAAACTATGTTTTAATCAATTATTAAAAGGATAAGACTTAACATTTAACGTGGCTGATAGTCTTTATTGCAACAGAGATTTTGTTTTATATATAAATTGATTGCATTTGGACCATATATTGAATACATGAACGAAATACCTCATATCGACATTGCAAATACACGACCACCAGTGAAACAGGGGGAGACAATATGAGCGGAAGCGCAAAGGCAGTTTTCTGCATGTGGAGCTTACAAGCAAGCCCAGCAAGGTAGGTACACAAGATTGCAGATCCCAGCTGGATATACAGCAAGCTACGAAATATAAATAAAATACGAGTACAAAATAGTTGCATCATTTTCTGTTCATTTTAACGTATGCTACATACATCTAAACATGGAATAAAGGGATTAAAATGGTATGACAAGGTCACCAATGTGGAACGAATGACAAGAACCAGATAAGTGCCAGTGGAACAAGAGACGAGAAGAAGATGCTGGTGATGGATAGGACACACATTGAGGAATTATGGTGATAATATTACAAGACAAATTTTGTTCTGGAATCCCCAGGTAAAGAGAGGCAGAGGTAGATACAAAACACATGGAGACGAGAATGGGAGATAGAAGTGAAAATAATGAGAAAGACGTGGAAAGAACGTGAGCTGATGGCACGCGATAGGAAGACTTAGCATGCGTTTGTTCAAGGCCTATGCTCCTTGGGAGCTAAATAGTATTGATAGATGATCGGTTGATAAATCTGTCTAATTGGATGACGAATAGTTTTAAGCTAATTTGTCTACTATGCCCAGAGCAGGCCCCAGGGATTTCTCAAGGTGGTCCGAGGTCTCGTGATGGCGTCCTCTTCCCCTTGCCGTACTATATTGCACTGTTACTAGGCTCATTGAGTTATATCGCACTATAATTTCCGCAAGTAATGTTCAATGTAGCAATTTACAAAAACTTAATACGCTTCCATATTTTAAATTTTAAAATGTATGTTGAAGTAAAGAAGGGCCCTCAGTGTTTTGAAAAAAACCGAATAATAAAGGGATGAAGTTATTGAAATAAAAAACTTGTTAAGAATTGAAAGCGATGTATGCATGAAAACAATTCTTAAAACTCTGAAACAATTCAGTTTAAAGTGTTCTTTTTAACATTTTAATTTTTTTAAATAATTGTAATACATTTTGGCACCCCCTCCCAAGACAGTGCCCGGTGCGGCCGCACCGCTCGCACTAGAAAGAGCCAGCACTAACTACGCACATCTGTATTATTCTGCCTGGACAGTAATAATAATAATAAATTCTTTAAGCACCAAACACGGCGCATAAGGCAGAAACCAGTGCTCTCCAGGTTGTTCGTTGTGACGCCACTCCTCTTAGCTCTTGCACATTATTTAGGCCCAACGTTCTTCCTTCTCTTATTATTGTTCTTCTGAGTGTTTCTTTTGGTCTTCCTTTTTTCCTCTTACCCTCAGGAACCCAAGTGAGCGCCTGTAGTGGTATTCTGTTGTTTTGCATTCGTAGGACATGACCGATATATGACCATCGTCTTTTCCTTATATAGTCGGAGACATATTTCTGCCTAGAGTCTTCTCTTATTTGTCGATTAGTCTTGAATTCTTTCCAACTGATGTTCATGAGTTTTCTAAGACATTTGTTCTCGAATGTATTCAGCTTGTTCTCCAATGATTTTGTTATTTTCCAACTCTCACAGCCTTATGTTAACACTGAGATAACATTTGAATTAAACAGACGAAGCTTGGTATGTATATTCAATGATCGTAATTTCCAAATGTTAGATAATCTATTGAAGGCGCTAGCTGCCAAAGCAATTCTAGTATGGATTTCTCTTGTTGTGTCACCATCCTGAGTCATTTTACTGCCTAAATAGTTGAAACTTTCAACTTTCTGTAGTTTTTCCCCGTTCAAGATGATATCAAAGGTCTCGTTAAAAAAGTTCATAGCTTTAGTTTTAGAGGCATTTATTTGGAGACCTATTTTAACCGAGAGATGACACAAATTATTTATTGCTTCTTGGGATTGTCTTGGTGTTGAACTTAAGAATGCTACATCATCTGCGAAATCCAGGTCCCCAGGAATTTTCCATTTGTCCATTTTATACCCACTTGTTCATTGTGGGTATAGTTTCTCATAACCCAATCAATAGCTATTCCAAAAAGTAGTGGTGACATAATACAGCCTTGTTTCACCCCTGTTTCTACTGTAAACCATTCTGTATTCCCGTTATTTGTTCTAACACAACATCTTGCATTGTCATATAGCGCTTTGATTATATTCACATATTTTGTTGGAAAACCATAGATTGTAAGTATCTTCCACAATGATGGGCGGTGTAGACTATCAAAGGCTTTATGAAAATCGACGAAGGTGATAATAAGTGGCGATTGCCTTTCCACTGATTCTTCTATAATTGTTCTTAGTGTGAATATTTGATCAATACATGATCGTTTCGGCCTGAAACTCGCTTGTTCTTCTCTGATCTTTTCGTCAGCATGCAATTCAAGTCTTTCTAACATCATGCAACATAATAATTTTCCAGGTACTGATAATAGAGATATACCACGCCAGTTATTACAGTCTGCTAGATCACCTTTCTTCGGTAACTTTACAATAATACTGTCTTTCCATTGTTGTTGTGGTTGTTCTTCTCTCCATACTTCATTTATAATATCTAAAATTCTCAAGAGATTGTTGTCATTAACTGCTTTAATCATTTCCCCTGAAATTTCGTCAACTCCAGCAGCTTTAAATTTTTTTAATCTTTTAACGGCTTGTTTGATCTCGTCCAGCGTGAATTCATCGCAAGTTATTGGCAAGGTGGTTGTGGGTGTTTCATTATTAAAATCAGGTGTTACTGTTGGTGGTGGTCTGTTTAGCACCTCCATGAAGTGCTCAGCCCATCTCTTCATTTGTTCTTTTTTTGTTGGTATTGAATTCCCTAATTTACCTTTAACAGGTGTTTCCATAGCAGTAGGCTGGTGACATAGTTGGACAGTAAAACACATTGAAAATCATAGAGGATAGCAAGGAATATAAAAGTGAAAACATATTGAAAATATTAGAGGATATGCCAGGGATATCAGTAATGAATACGTATTGAAATAAATAGAGGATGTACAAGAAATATCAATCAGTGGACTTATTAAAATAAACTTGCGATAAACTGATGATACAGTTTTAATGTAAATAGTGAAGAAAGAGCCGCAGGGAATTACCCGTGATAACACTGAAAGGAAGTAAAAAAAACTGAAGCCCTTAGCCTAAAAAATAGAATACATAAGGAATTGCCATCTCTATGGAACAGAATTCTCCACAATGCTGTATTTAAGTAAATTGGGCCTTTTTTGAAACAAGTCGATGGGATTAAATACCTAGGCACGTAAATAATATCAGATAGACGATGCAGCAGAGAGATACAGAATATAGTAACTCTAGCAGCAACGTCACATGAACAAATCCCCAGTGGCGTATGCAGCAAATTCTGCTCAACAGAAGTAAGAAGGGGAATTCTTCAGTGTTGCATAGAGTCAACCCTGTCATGTAGAAGCAAACCACGGACAATCAGCAAACAAACAAAAATATACCTGGAGGCAACAAACATAGGCTTTTACGGAAGAAATTTAAGAATTCCAGGAACAAGCTACAAAGATTAATAAGCATATCAAGAGACAGGCCAACTCCAAAAAGTATCTTATTCCACAGAACAGGCGGAAAATATTACACGTGTATTATTTGATTTTTTAAGGAGGGGAGGGGTGTGTGTGTGTGTGTTATGAGAAGAGGAAAGTTAGATAACATTCTGACAACAGGTAAAAATTGACGGCAAAGAAATATACAAGACGACAATAAGAGAAGATATTGGACAGTTTCACACTGTGGCGCCGGAAGAATTGTTAACAACAGAAATGATAACAATAGCACACGAAACTGGGACATGTTGTTGTTGTTTAACTAGGGTTGCTGAGCAAGTCGTTCTTTAGCAGCCAATGCCAAGTTAAAGAATGTGCACGTGTTGAGTGGTGCTGTATAGAGTGTTTGTGATTGTTGGGGAACCCGACAGTAGCTTTCTTCTTTCTGTGGAGTCCTGGACAAGTGAGCAGCACGTGCTGAACTGTCTCATATGGGTGGATACAGTTGCAGCAATTAGGCTCACGTGTGGGGTTTAATTTGTTTAAGTGCTTGTTGAGTCTGGTGTGTTCTGTTCTAGGCTGGAAGAGTGTGCTCTATTCCACACGTCGTAGGTTATTAATGTTGTCATTTTTTTATGGGATGGGCCATCTCTTTATTCATAGGCACGTCCAGTAGGCCATTTTGCCCATTGGTTCAGCCATTCCTCTTTGAAGTTGTTTTGGAGTATTCGTTTAGCTGTCTGCATGTTTGCTATAGCGTTTGTTTGAACCATTTTTGCTCCTGGTTTTGATAGTTTGTCAGCTTTATCGTTGCCAAGTGTGTCTGTGTGCCCTGGTATCCACTGGAGAGTGACTCTGATGTCATATTTTGTTATCAGGTTGTCAATTGTTTCGGCCAACTGTATTATTTCTTTATTTTAAATTAAGAGGTATTCTTCTAAAGCCTGAAGTGTTGATTTTGAATCAATGAAGATTATGATATCTGAGGTCAACTAGATTTCTTGCTTGAATTGGCTGTCTATTGCTGTTAGGGTGGTGTTTATTTCTGTAACTTCGGCTTGGTAATCCAATACCATAATTCTCCACATGGTTCATATATTTCTAGTGTGCTGTCATTTGGGTATTTAACGTAGTTCGTTCGTTCCTTCGTTTGTTTGTCTACTATGTTGCTGTAATAACCTGTTCAACCTGAAAGTTGGTTATAATTGGGGTATATTGTGTGTTCGGTTCTTTGGTGCTAGCCGGTTGTTAGTCCTGAAAAGGACTGGTCCTAAAAAGGACCACTAGCTGACTGTCTGGATAACTCTTCGTTGCTTGTCTGTTTATGGTGTCGTGGCGTGTTCATGGTGTTCATATCCTGCCTCCCTATCTGTCCTGTGTAGTTTTGTTAGTTTTTGCCCTCCTCGCTTCTGATTGTTGTGTCTTCCTGCTCTCCTGTATTTGTGATAGAGCTTTTTCTATTATTGCTGGGAGAAGTTTTTCTAGTGTTTCCTCGATGACTTCTTCGTCTGACTGCTCGTTTGTTTTGGTCGCTCTTGTGTTTGATGTCATTTCTTCTACGGCTTTTCGTTCTGCATCGATTCTTTTGAGGGTTTCTGTGTTTTCTTTATTCAGCTCTGTCAGCTTCTTGACATCTGCTTCTATCTGCTGCTGAATTCTGTTCATGTCTTTCATCATTTCTCTGACGTTCTGTAGATCTATTACGTCTTCACCGCTGTCCTTGTCGTCTTCGGGAGCCTGCTTGCTTCTGCTTTCTACCTGAAGTTTCATTTTCATTTCTTTGACTTCAGCGGTCAGCTTGTGTAACTGTTGTCTCGCTCCAAGTCCAGCATTTATGATGACCTTGAATGCTGAGCCATCTGTGTATGCATGTATTACAGTGTTAGGGTAGCTGGTCTTATATGTTGGGACATGTAGAGAAACATGGTTGCCAACTCATGACGGCATGCGCTTGGAGAAAGACACTTGTACATCAGAAATATGCACACAGAATTAAAACAAATTATGATTTAAATACAGTACGGGTGCAAAAATAGGTTCTATAGGGTAAGTAGATGAGCAAGACAAATGTAAGTTAATCTTGATATTCTAATCACAAATATAACTCTTCACCTGGTAAAGTAAACAAATCAAAAATGTTTTAAATGTAAATTTTCATTCTCAATAACAGCAGGAAAGAAATAAATTCTCTATGGATATAAGCTGAAGGTTTTTTACCATACGTTTTTTTCTGTTGAATTGGGCATCTCACGCTGATGCAGACTTCTAATGTGTGTTTCTTCTAAAGTCTTTTTTTCTGAATACAGTTCAAATTTGCATATATTTTTAATTTCCTTCGTACCTCTGTACACATAGCTGTACTAGCCTGCGGATTCCTATAAATTTATAGTCCTATTGTTTCCGTGTTTTGCATCCCATGAGGCAAACCTGACTTGCTGCATTACTGAAAGTCTTGTTGCTCTTATTTCCTTAGACTTGTCCTTTTCGCTACATATTACATTTTACCATCGGTTTAAGATTTTCACAAGCCAGCTTTGGCACTAATTATCCATTAACTGTAATGAAAAACTACTGTTTTTTGAAAGGGCGCTTTGTACAACAAAAAAAAACACAACGATCCTAATTTAAAGAAGAGAGCTTATGATTTAGTGTTAGTAACTTCTTGAGAATACATTTACACCTCTTCCTCCGTAATCTTTAGAGATTATATTAAAATAGTAACCTGTAGGAAATGCCGTGAAACTCTGCCTCTGATTTTCTAGTGACCTTGCTCCACACAGGCAGCGCAAAGTCTGCATCTGCCAAGTACTTGCCTAGAATCACTACCAGTGCTATCTTAAATGGTGTCACGAGGAAGTTGTTGGTATCTCGGGTTTCCTGTGAAATACGAGTGCATTTAAGGACGAATATATACATCACATATACCCCTACGACCCATGACGGGTTACGGGTTGAGATGATGATGATATATATCACGGTGTAAAATGAATTGCTTCAAAAACCACAGTTACAAGAGCGTGTTAAAATGTTATGGTGCGGCCTCTGCAAGGAGACCTTTTGGAATTTTGGTACCACATTCCCTAAGGAACGTAAGGGAAGTGATGATGATGATGGTGATGATGATGGTGGTGATGATGATGGTGGTGATGATGGTGGTGATGATGGTGGTGATGATGATGGTGGTGATGGAATGAATAAAAATGACAGACGATGGTCGAAACAAAAGAGTATTCAATGTGAATGTAGTATGTAATTTTGGGGCGATATTTGTAAATGACAGTGGTCGGTTTGGAAATGTAACCTGAAAGTAATAGGGTCAATTGTGTCCGATTGTCAGAGTTGTTAGAGCTCTTGCATTTCGTGGAAAAGTTACTGGGTTCCAGGATCGAAACCTGGTAGCATCACGCTTGAGTTTACTTAGCTGTGAATTAGTATCTAACTCTGCTTTTGAGTTAAGGAAGGCAAAGGCAGCGAGAAATGGTACTGCCACCTCACCTCATAAATCTGGACCTAATGTAGTGATGTTTCTATCACTTCGCTCTCCTACGTCAATATCTGCTCATAGTCTAGTGACGTCTCTAACACTTTGCTCGCCTACATCCGTAACTCCTATGTGACTACTTTTTACCTTTTAGTGGTAAGACGATATTAATAAATGAGAGTGGTCAAATATAGGTATCTCTTGTCTTTTTCTTGTCTTTTTTTCTAAATTGTAGTAATTTATTTGGTACGAACATTAGAAATGATATTGGTCAGTTGATGATTTTTTTCCCTTTTCTTAAAAAGTTGTGTTTAATCTGGGCCGATATTTTGAAAGGACAGTTGTCAGCTTGGGACATTATTTGGAAATATAAGGCATAGATTAGTTTGAAACGATATCTGAAAGTAGTCAGTTTATGACGTTATTGGGAAATATAAGGCATAGATTAGTTTGAAACGATATCTGAAAGTAGTCAGTTTATGACGTTATTGGGAAGTGTGGTTATCGATATGTTATTGTTGAACAGAATCGATATCATTGCACTCCGGGAACACCACAGTTGAAAATATATTCAAAGGGGAAGAGTGGAGTAAGTCAGATGAGAACTGGATTAACTACCAGCAAGTCATTATCAGCCTTGGCAGAGAGTAGATTTTGGGGCAATGGGAAAGCGGAAATGGACATTAATCAATTGATACTTGATCATACCGGGGATAATGATGCCATTGTGTATATTGATAGGTCTGTGATCCGTGGTGAGAAATCAGGTTGGGGCTTCTCTTCTAGGGTAAAGGGCAGAATCGTTGCCGAACATAGCAGGGCGTACAAGATAACAACTTCCAGCAAGAGAATGGAGGTAGAGGCGGCTATTGCAGCCTTAAGATGGCTAACTAAAACTTCAGTAACAAAGGCAGTCATTGTGTCAGATTCTCAGTCCATGCTTCGAAAGGTTCAAAATGGTTGGCTAAGGCATGAATGGAAAACCTCTATAGAATCTCTTCGAATCTGCAGGAACTAGTGTGGATCTACTGTCCGGGTCATGCAGGGGTACGCGGTAATTAGAGAGCTGACAGATTAGCATCGAGAGCACCAACAGTGGGGACACTGGAGGATATGGATAAGGTAGAGATACTGAGAACAATTAATGATCACCTGTTAGAGAATGACACTGCAGTAGATGAATCATCAAGGTTAAGACAGTTGGAATTTGGCATCAAACGTCAGGCTAACAGAGACGGACGTATGAGAGGATGCATCCGTCGTGTTTATAACCAGCGAGCTACAGCAACAATTAGCCATTCACACTCTTCGACATATACTGTGGGAATTATGGTTGTCATGTTATAACGTTTTTTGCAAATGGTAATGGTCAGCTTGGGATGTATAATTGTACATGGTGGTGATCTGTTTAGGACGTTATTGTATTAGTAGTGGTCAGCTTGGGACGTATAATAGTACATGATGGTGATCTGTTTAGGACGTTATTGTATTAGTAGTGGTCAGCTTGGGATGTATAATTGTACATGATGGTGATCTCTTTAGGACGTTATTGTACTAGTAGGGTCAGCTTGGGATGTATAATTGTACATGGTGGTGATCTGTTTAGGACGTTATTGTACTAGTAGGGTCAGCTTGGGACGTATAATTGTACATGGTGGTGATCTGTTAAGGACGTTATTGTACTAGTAGGGTCAGCTTGGGATGTATAATTGTACATGGTGATGATCTGTTTAGGACGCTATTGTACTAGTAGGGTCAGCTTGGGACGTATAATTGTACATGATGGTGATCTGTTTATGATGTTATTGTATTAGCAGTGGTCAGCTTGGGACGTCGTTTGGAATTAATAATGAGCACTTTTGGATTATACTTATAACGACCATTAAAAATCTATGGTGCCTCGGATTCCTGAAGTACTTGATGTAACCCGTGCGTCATTGCTACACACGTTTTCTTTCATCAATGTGTCTATTCTTAGAACTTTTTCACAAACAAAATCATTAAGAAACAAGAGCCTCTGAGATTGTATTACTCCCTGGTATGGAAATATTATATAATCGCAAGAGATTAACTTCCAGTTTTTTCCACTTTCCTGTGTATTTAATGAGATTCATAATTGTGTGAACAAAACATCAAATGCAATAATGCCCTTGGATTCTCTAATGCCTAAAAATTGTAACATTTTAACGTTATAAAAACCAAAAACACGTAACTTAAAAGGCTTGTGACGGACACAATAAATGTAACAATATTTCTGGAATTGACCATGTGGCCTAATTAGTATTGATCCGACATTATGTTAGCTGACCTGTAAGATATGGCGCCAATTCTTAAATTTCAGTCTCATTCTTCCAAATAGTGACCAGTCGCTGGAAACGTAGTTCTCCCACCAGCCCAAGGATACCAAGATTAAGGAAACGGGCAATTCCCACACGAAGTCCTGCAGAAGGGTTTCACTAACTTTCGTTTCTGTAGAGACACTGAAAGACATCATTCAATATCATAGATGCAGTATTCTACCAGGCCACTCACTTATCGACAGATCATAAGGCAATAATAACACAAACATTCCACTGTTTTATTGTGCTCAAATGCTCTCTATTTTTAATGCTGCCAGCAAAGTACAAAATTCGTTCGCTTTGATTTTATGCATTGTGCAGACTTACTGTTCACTACCTCAAGTGCAGACCAGATAGCCACACTGCACATAACAGCTTAACATAGTTTGGAAAATGAACCTGCCATTTTACGTCGGATTTGTGGACAATGATAAGTATTTGTCAGTCTCCATAAATTTTAGTTCATCATTATTATCCAAAAGAGCCCTTTGATACAATTGCCGCTTCGAGCCTCCCATATGCTCATGTATATTCCAAGGCTGAGCCTCCAAATAGGTGCATCCATCTCGAATACCCCATACAGAAAGAAACGTATATAGATAAATGTATAAAGTGATAATAAATGATAATAATAATTCTGTCACCCAACATAAAATGCATGACTTGCCTTGAATTCTCTCATTATCAGCTGCCATCTTCACATCAAAGGTCGGCTGTCATGGATTTCCATCGCCTTCTGTCTTTTGGCTTGATCTGATAAACTCTTTCCTGTCCATCTCTTGTCTTGATGTTGCACTCTGATAAACTCATTCCTATCCATCTCTTAATGGCATCTTCCCACCTATATCGATGTCTTCCTCTTTCACGTTTGCCTTCTAATCTCCCTTTCATTATGGTCTTTAGAAAGATGTCTTTTTACACAGCCAATATGTTTTAGCTGCCTAATTGTGATCTACTTCGTTAATTCTTTTTTTATTCCTAGAGTTTCTAGAACCACTTCTTTTGTTTACTCTTTCCATGACATGCGCTCCTTTCTTCTATATATCCACATCTCAATGGTCTCAGTTTTTTTTCCCCCCTGCTTGTTAATTGTGAATCCTCTACACATGCATTACAAAGGTCCACTGTTAACATTATAAATTCCAAAAACATATTACAGTACTTTATACGCTTTTAACAGTTACAATACATAAAATTATGTTTCATCATTATAATCCAAAAGAACCTGCTGATATGATTCCTGCACAGAGCCTTCCGTATAGATACACACACACACACATATATATATATATATATATATAATGTAAGAAGACGAAAATAACAGACATTTAATAGGGAACAGAAAAGATGACATCGAGAAAAACAAATATGGTAAACAACAGTGACACAGTGGCTGACAACGAGACAATATTACCAAATTTAATACAGAACACGAAATGTTAAAGAACACTATATATTTAACAGAACAGAGAATACAAACCAACAAAAGAATAAAATACTGTACATAAATTCAAAATATTTGCCGAGTGAAAAGGGGAGGAGAGAGAGAAATTGAAGACAGAAATTAAATACATGTGAGAACGAGGACCAAAGAACCCATGGAGTAAATAACTTGAGACAGATATAATGGGGATGAAGAAGACATGGAGACAATAACTTGAGACAGACATAATGGGGATGAAGAAGACAATGACAGACGTAGATGTGATGGCAGGGAACATGGAGACTTGGCGTAAGTTTGTTAAAGGTCAATGTTACTTTGAGAGTTGAAAAGTGATGATGATGATGATGATGATGATGATGATGATGATGATGATGATGATGATGATGATGATGATGATGATGATGATGATGATGATGATGATGATGATGATGATGATGATGATGATGATGATGATGATGATGATGATGATGATGATGATGATCGTGACGAGTTTTTACTGTTAAAACATCAAGTCGATGCTAAAATACTCACTTGAATCCTACCAGAACTTTTTCATATTTTTCCACGGAGTAATCCATCGTCATGAAGTAAACTAGACTGCCGATCTGAACCAGCATAGCCAGGACAGACACGCATGTTTTCACAACTGTCTTGAAGCCACAAATGGGTTGCTTGTCCAGCATCATCACCTAGTGGTAGTGGTAGGTATTGTGACTATGGTATTAGGAGAGGTTGTGCTAGTACTGTTTGATGTTTGTAATAAAGGGCACAGTCGAAGAAGACGCAGTAGTAAAAGTGGCATATTTAGGAGTTTCGTTAGGCTATTAGAGAGGGATACGCCATTTTGGAAGGCACAAACCTTGAAAGCCCTTCGCTTTCCTTTTCCCTATAAGCCAGTTTGTTATAACACGGTCTATATTAGGGGTAGACAAGGCGTCGATCCATAAATGGTTGCTTGAAGTGGTATGAGAAGTTGGTATGGCAAGATCACTAATGTTAAACTGATGGCAAGAAGTAGACAAGGCGTCGATCCATAAATGGTTGCTTGAAGTGGTATGGGAAGTTGGTATGACAAGATCACTAATGTTAAACTGATGACAAGAAGTAGACAAGGCGTCGATCCATAAATGGTTGCTTGAAGTGGTATGGGAAGTTGGTATGGCAAGATCACTAATGTTAAACTGATGACAAGAAGTAGACAAGGCGTCGATCCATAAATGGTTGCTTGAAGTGGTATGGGAAGTTGGTATGACAAGATCACTAATGTTAAACTGATGACAAGAAGTAGACAAGGCGTCGATCCATAAATGGTTGCTTGAAGTGGTATGGGAAGTTGGTATGACAAGATCACTAATGTTAAACTGATGACAAGAAGTAGACAAGGCGTCGATCCATAAATGGTTGCTTGAAGTGGTATGGGAAGTTGGTATGACAAGATTACTAATGTTAAACTGATGACAAGAAGTAGACAAGCGCCAGTGGAACAAGAAATGAGAAGAAGACACTGAAGGTAGATATGACACACATTGAGAAAACTTGTTGATAACATTACCGGTCAATCTCTGTTCTGGAATCCCCAGGGTAAGAGAGCTACAGGAAGAACAAGGAACACACTGAGAAGAGAACTGCAGACAGGTATGAAGGTGATAAAAAAAACATGTAAAGATCTTCAGCGGATGGCACGGGACAGAAAGACTCGGCATAAGTTTGTTGAAGGTCTACGCTCCTTGGGGACAGAAAAGGTGAAAGAAAAAGAAGATGTCGATCGAGATGCACTGGTGAACCGCTGAGAGATTTTAGGTGTATAAATGTTTTTCCCCTCTCTTTATTTTAATCGTATCTTTTGCTTTTAAAGGTATAATATTTTGCATACCAACATTTGAGGATTTAGTTGAGACGATGCAGTGAGAATCATCATCATATTAATAATAAAGTCAATATTAAGTCTATTACAACATTTATTGTAATACGTCTTCAAGTATTATGCCTGGTAGCGTAGGCGATCATGGCTCTCCACGACTTCCTGTCTCCAGTACTACTTATCATTTCTGTTGTTGACTTCTTTCCGTGCCATGATGTCAAACTGCCCAGTATTGTCTCTCTATGGTTGTTTTGAATCATAATTGTACGACGGTAGTTCCCTGTTAGTTTCCGTCGGTTGTTGTAATACTACTACGTAAATGATGTATGTTTGTTTTACCGTGTTCTTAATAATGCACGTACATTTTTTTTTTTTTGGTCTGCAATTAAAAAACATTTTTGTTTGCTTTAAATGATTTCTTCATTTAACACGAATGTGGAGTTATTCTATTATTTATAGCTGAAAAACTGTTAAAGTATTGTGACAGAAGTATGTAAATATATTACATGATATCTACACGTTTTTGCTTCCACCTGTTTTCCACCTTTTCTTCCTTATTAGTTATGCACGTTTGGTTAACGCAGTACCCCAAACTTTGATTCATTCATCTGTCTCACTCATAATTTAGCCACGCCTAATTTTTTTCTTTTCTCTATTGTCTGTTAAATATCAGACCGTTTCACGTGTAGAGAGAAGGGACTAGTCGTATATTTGTAGAATCAAGAGCGATAATTCAAAAGTTGTACCTTTTGATAGATGCACGCAGAAAGAGAAAAGGGAAGATAATCAATCACAGTTACCCCCCGCCCCTTGCCCCCCTCATCGTTCGCTCGTGAATGTAATTGGCTACAGATGAGCGGAGATCAAAAGTCAGTTTGCTCGCTGCTGGGGTCTGGCGGTCGGCAAAAGGTGGCAAAATTAACTTTGATTCTAAATTTGACCACGGAATGCCCCAAAGGTGTTTTGTCTCACGCTGGTCAGCGACTTGTTGTCTATTTCATATATATATATATATATATATATATATATATATATATATATATATATATATATATATATATATATATATATATATATATATATATATATATATATATAACTATATATATATATATATATAATATATATATATATATATATATATATATATATATATATATATATATATATATATATATATATTCCAGCTTTCCAACTCAGTTTATCTAGTACCCACAAATTTTCAGACGTCTAGCTTCGATATTCTAGATCCATTATATCAGTGGAATTTCTTATTTTTTTCGATTGGAGATAGTCATTTTGTGTTGCGGTAAATATTTATAATATCCTTTTGAGTGATTTAATTGTTAAGTCCGGCATTATATTTCATTAAGATTTTTCTGTGTTGAGTGATTTAATTTTTAAAGTCCGTCATGATATTTCACTAGGATTTTTGTGCTAATTGACTAGCGAATTAAAACATCATAGAGCTAACTTTTTAATTTAATTACTTGCTTTTAACTAGTAAGAGATATTTTGGTCAACTAGTAAATGCAATATTCATTATGAATACTGACGAAATAAATATTTATTTCTAATTCATTATGAGCAATTTTATAAATGACTAGCGCTTATTTCACGGGGTTTTTGTTAAACGATAAATAAGATATACACTTGTGTTTTTCTAATTTAAATTTAATAGCAGAGTGGATATTAAATTATACCTCTACGCGGGTTATTTTTAGGATAGAATACTGATTGTGGTTAAATGTTGCATTTTTCTTCCTATAATTCTAGTACGGGTCACAACCCAAAACCTACCAGCGGCTTCAATATAAAATCTGAGAAAACGGGTCTAAGTACAATAGACGCCAAACAAACATTCTTATGCACCCAGCGGGTCTTTGAGGTTTACCTGTTCGGCTCCTTTCTTGGTTTACTCAGAAAGAGGGAGAGTACCAACAAAAGACAATAAGAATAATTGTAACTGGACCTATAGCGATCCAGATTTCCTTTTCCATTTTTCATCTACATTCAGCCCGCTGTGGCGAAGAATAGGAAATTTAACACTACCTGACTACCGACCACTTGTGTTGTGGCGAGGATTTATCCTGAAAAAAAAGATTTATCTACCTGACATTCTATTTTACTATCGAATATTTCAAGCTACTGTACACTGTGACTATTTTGATCTCGAAGTTGTGTTTCATACCTGGACTAATTGCTGTTACATGAACAGAGTCAATAAAACAAAAAAACAAAATAGGCGTTCATCAAATAAGAGGATTAAACAGCCATTTGAAGAACTGGGCCTTATCTTGCCCAAAGAACCGACACTGAATCTGTTACCTGGAGCATGGAGATATGTTCAAGCTGTTGTCAAACACTTATTCTATAAGCGAGAATGAAATGTGATCACATGTTTGTCAGCGCGAGTGAAAGCAGGGATAAATAATTCTTATATTGTATAACTAATATACTCACTTTGGGTTTTTTCTTCTTATGTTTGCTCATACTGTTCATTTTCAGAATAGACTAACTAGAAACTCTGTTCTTTACAGTATAGTCAAATTCTATACCATAGCGTTAATCTTTTGACCTTTTGGGGGTTAATTAACTTCTTTTTGTGGGAACTTGTCTCAACAGAGGCGATTGCGCTTATGTGTCTATTCCTTTATTAATTCTGTAACCTATGATTTTTATATTCTGATATTTTGATAATAACTGTTGTGAAGTTTCTTTATGGTAAATAAAAGTAACATAAAACTTAATTACCTTTGTCGGTCAGCTCGTCCCAATATCCCTATTCCATAAATATAGTTTCACGTTTGTGCGTCTAATTGTCGTCACTTATCTGTGTGTGTATGTGAGTGGTTGATATATATATTAATATGTATAGAGAGATATACTGTCTGATCAACAAATTTATGTTGCAGAGATAGGCTGCACTAGAGTATCTTCTCAATCCAGGGACACTCTACCTTTCACAATTTCACTCGTGAAATCTATTTCTTTACCTTACCTCTCACTGAGTTACCACCCTTTTCAGTTCTATTCAGACGGGACCAAAATATATCTTAAATACCAATCTAAAATCTACGACAAGTATGCAACAATGAAAAAGGATATAGGTAGATCGCAGCCTCTTAGAAAAAGGGTATTTGGTAGATTGCATCAGAAAAAGGGTGTTTGGTAGATCGCAGCCTCTTAGAAAAACCCAGAAGTAGATCTTGACATGCTAACGTATGCTCAAGCCTCCTCTAAATAATGCTGAGAAAATTGTTTAAAAGTTAAATTAACATCCTTAAAAAGAAGACTAGTATTTAATCTGAAGTTTATAACCGAAACAAAAATACATTTCTGATGAGCCTTACAACACATATTATGAAAAACATGGTGGATATGCGGTGTTCTGAAGCCCGGAAGCCCCCTCTAAATATTCTTTTAGTAGCAGTAGTAGTAACAGAATGAGCAGCAATGGTAGTATTAGTAGCAACAGCAGCATTTTTGGAAGCGTAAAAAACAGCAGTAGTATTTCTGCTATAGTAGTAGTGCGGTAGTAGGTCAACGAACAGAATTGTTGGTAGTTATAGGAAAGACGTAGTGATGGTCATAGCAGCATCTCTAGTGACAATACTTTTGACTATCGAATCAGCAGCAATAGCGTGTGTCGTGATTTAGTCTGTTTCACAACACGGTTTTCTGTATACTTAGGAGTAAATCTGACCATACCGCACGCCATATGTTGAGAACTCTCTGATACAATAGCCAATGAAAACGCTCCCTTCTTGGTGTGTATAATGAAACATTTTAGGCTTGAACATGGAGGCCCATTGTGTGCAACTTATAGTACGAAGCTATTTAATTTCATGAAGAATAAAGAAGTATCACCGGAAAGGATTATCTAATTCAACAACGGGAATGTTACGCTAGAGGTAGGTGTGAAAACTTTCTCGAATAGTATTTTAGTAATATAGAAATATCGAGGGAAAGGGCTTCGTTACATCAGGTTACTCCCAATTTAGCTAGTTAAAGCATGCATATATTAAAATGCATTTTGCAAAATAATCAATTAGTAGATAGATCAATACAGAATAATTCATAGAATAATTCAAGCTTTAAATGACCAAAATCGCCCCATAAATAAGAAAGATAATGAATATTAAAAATTTTGCTAATTGAACAGAAGGCAAAATTATGCCTCATTTTGAGCTTTTAACACCCTTTTTGCCCCATGACATCCGATACGGCGGATGTGCTAGTATATAAGACCTTGCCCTTGGCTAAATTGAGGCCACAAAATTTAAAAATACAGCTGAACAGAAGAAAGCGGTAAAAGAGTAAACGTCTTGTACCTCTGCCAACCCCATCTGCCTGGCAGACCTAAATGCCCATTAACAGCCTGTTACAGCTTATGTGTATTGCCTGAGGGTGAGAAAGAATATATATATGTATATAATTATGTAATTTTCCTGTGATTAATCCACTTGTGCGTTAGGAAGTGTGTAGCATGTGTAAACTCTTGGAGACGAAAGCCAGCCTTGTAAAATGTGTAAAATAATTGAGAATGATGGCCAAAGTACGTCTGTAAGTTTGACAAAGTGTTTGAAGGAGTATTTCTTAAAGGAACGACACACTTACCAGGAACATAAGGAAGGATGACAGGAATTGTTTTAAGGAATTGATTAAGGTATTACTTAGTGCTTTATACTAGACCAAATCATTGTATGAAGGCGGATCATGGACAACTGGATCTAACTTAGGATTTATAAGGAAAGTGTAGTCACAGTGAACTGGCTGAGAATGGTATTGAGGTAAATTGTCCTGTGCATATGTTAGCACAATGTCTGACACTGTTTGTTATGTCCATTGTGTGTGAGGATAGAATAGTGCTGGACCATACAGGGGTTGTGATTATTTGTATTCCAGGTTTTACCCTGCAAACTACTAGAAGTGCATGAATCATCTATCTCTGTTGGACTCTGAGGTGCAAGTGCTCTTAAAGTCATTGGAGCCAGATACCCAGCGTCTACTGCCTGGCAATTCTCAGACGTGTTAGTCCATGGCGGAAGAGTGATTGATTTCTACCTAGAAGATAGGTGGCAAAACCAAGCCACTGGTCAGCCTATTCAGACTCTACCTCTAATATATACAATAAAAAGATAAAAATACAGTGTATGATGAATCCTTGTGGACAATAAATATGATAATTACTACTTCACAGTCCAGTAAGAGTGACAAAACATATATGTATTAGATAATGGTTAATCAAAAGGTGAAATTCATCATATTGATTCATTTTTGATAATTGATATTCCATGCTTATTTATTTCATTATGTAAATACATTTGATTTCATTATAAGTTACCTAACCGAAAAGAGAAACGGTATAGGTTAAATAAATTGTAAATATGTACCATCAGACTTGCTAAAATTATTTAAATTGAGTTCCAAGTTTTGTTGATACATATTATATATAGATAGACCATAATTAGTACCCCTAGCATAATTAGCCATAATAATAAAAATAATAATAACACATAATATCAAGGGAGAATCGTGAAAGGGAGCAAATAGACTTTCAGGACATCCACTCCCATCACACCTGGAGGTTTATACAGCTGGATTCTACCTTTGATGTCAATACACCCTTATTCTTTTCAGAAAAGGGGGTATTTCTTGTAAGACCAGTCTCTTATCTGGCACTATCCTGGTATCATCTGATACATCTTTTTTGGTCCAGGATAACTTCATTTTCAATCAAATCAACCGCACTTTCGTGATAGCGTGGCGAGATGAAAGTTAGTAAAAAATAGTTACCAGAACTGGAGAAGATAACTGGTAAACTAGAGGTAGGGATAGCACAGTACACGTCAGGTAGATAACTGCACAGTTCTAGATGGTAACTGTAGAAGAATTCTGTGTGGTAAATCACCTTCTCGCTAGACCTATCCTATGCTCCAAGGGTGTCTCAATTAATAGTTAGGTGAAATACAGCTCGTTGGTTCCCTACCGATTTAAATTATTAAATATTCTGTTGAATACACACAAGAACAAAATTGTGAACTTATATTATAAAATATTAATTTATACAAATATATCAGTACGTTTCAGATAAGTATTTACAAATCACAAGATGGAAATCAATAATGTGTTAATGTCTCTTTTCATCATATCGGCCATTTGGTGACTTTCGGGTTTGCTTCTTCAATGAAAAATGTTCTTAACTCCTTCAGTTCTTTTCTCGATAAACACTTCTGTCATTAATCATGTGAAGACTTTCCAAGATGCTTAATTCACCTGGACAGGTAGACCTGATGCTACTACCAGGCGTTTGCAGAGATGGTTCTTTACTCATACACTGCAGTCTGTTATGCTCCTTACCAGAAGCTTTGTTGTGACTCTCTCTCTCTCTCTCTCTCTCTCTCTCTCTCTCTCTCTCTCGGGTAGAAACCTGAAAACAAATGCACCAGACTTTGGTATCTGTTGTCTACAACCAAGACGATCCCCTGAAGATGACGGGACACTATTTATCAGAATCTTCATTTAGACAACATAGTCCAAAAGGCCGTGGTCATGTCAATCAAAGAAGTACGCCATACAATCAATAAAATACATCAAAAGACTATGGACATCATTTTAAAAATTTTCTGAAATCTTTCTTGATTAATTTCCTTTGGTTCATGATTATGCCAAAGTGGTTTCCGTTTATACAGGTTTAAAAAATTACATGGAACGAAAATGTAAATGAAGAAGGAAGGAAAGAAGGAGGAGAGGAAGGAAAAAAAAAGAAGGATAAGAAAAACAACTCTTGTACCCCCAGCATTTAAAAGCTAAGCCCTGAAAAGGACTGTAAGCTCTTATAGCTAGGATTG
Source organism: Oreohelix idahoensis (assembly GCA_024509875.1). NCBI lineage: Eukaryota > Metazoa > Mollusca > Gastropoda > Stylommatophora > Oreohelicidae > Oreohelix > Oreohelix idahoensis. Next base: position 222,435 of record JAMPIV010022717.1, read on the forward strand.
AGTGGTCATGACAAGGACTCTAGCTGCGTCAATGCTGTTCAGGATTGTTTCAGGTTATATTCAGCTGAAGACCAACTTCAGTTGTCAGCGTAGTTTTAGGGGTGCCAAGATAAGATACGAGCATTTAAATCAAAGTCATTCATAGCTTCAGTGTTAAATATTACATCAAATTACATGACATCAAAATACTTTGTAACCTAACGATCAATACAAGTTAAACATACCCTTCAGAGACAATATTACAGATCTGAGCTATCACTATACTAGTCTGCTCACAAAGCAGGTCAGCTTGGTTTTTCTCAACGTTGGGCTAATGGCTTTATGGCTTCTACAAGTGTAGATCAGTCCGCTGGACATCTTCTCAGCTTTGAGATCTTGAAGTGAAATTTTGAGAGTCCAGAATTAAATCTGAGCGGGCTTATATACAGTTTTCCAATCCGTACGAATTTGATTGAGCCGTTTTTGATTGGATCTCCCTCGCATAAATCTGATTGGTTTATTTTATCTCAAGCTGAATCTCCTTTTTTCGTTCCCATGAATTTCTCCCTTTCGCTCCTCTGCTTTTGATTGGCTATTTTTCTGCACTTCTGATTTTCCAAGATACTTAATTTTGCTTTATTTTTCGTCCTCGAATAATCAGGTGATTCTCCCGTTGTGAAACTGAGATATAGAAATAGACACATACGAAAATTTCTAAAGAATTCCTAATTACGGAGCGATTTCCAGAGCGGTCTGTCCTTTACGCTACAAATAGTAACAGTGCCATAATCGTTGTAAACGTAATAGTATTTGAAATAGCAATCATATTAGTGGGGATTGTGATTTTAGTAGTACAGTAGTAATAGCTTCATTGTAGTAGTCGTAATAGTAGTAAAACCCTAATATTAGTGACTTAGTGGCAGTAATAGTATTAGTAATAACAACTTAGTACTAGTAGATTTTTAGTAATAGTAATGAATAGTGTACAATGGATGGGTATGGAAAAAAAATCGAAAAAAGGTAATGAATAGTGTAATAGTTAAAGCTTAGTAGTAGTAGTAGTAGTAGTTGTTGTTGTTGTTGTTGTTGTAGCAGAAGTAGTAGTAAAATCTTAATATTGCTAATAATTGCTGTGGTAGTTGTTGTTGTTTTTTGGGTTTTTTTTAAAGCATATCTTAAGCACATCTAAGGATTTAGCTATTGCAACAAACAGGCCTAGTAGATACTACAACACTGAATACACAGGAAATTGAACTCAGTCCATCTATACTGTTCAAAAAAAAGAAACGCATAGCTATCCGAGGGCGCGTTTTTATGAGTTTATAAGTAAAATTTGGTGCTAGGGCATATAAAAACCAGCCTCAAATGTCCTTTACAGTGTCAAATGCACGTGTTGACCTGAATTGCGTTCGTTTTTGTAATCGTTACAACGCAGTGGTCAATAGTGTTTATGACGCAATTTTTGACCACAGCTCATGTTGCGCGCACGTGAAAGCAACAAAATTTGGGGTGAACACTATTCACTGACTACGCAACTGAAACCCTATAAAAGGATAACGCTGCACACAAAAAATTCAGTTCATTTTCAAGCAGACATTTATGGCGTCTCTTTCGATAAATTTAAGGAACATTGCTATTGGCCGACTGCATGCAGGCGAAAGTCAAAGTCAGGTTGCCAGGCATCTAAACGTGCATCAGAGTACCATCAGTCGACTTTGGCACCGGTTCCAAGCCACTGGCTCAGCTGAAGACCGGCATCGCAGTGGACGACCCAGAGTGACAACAGCAGCGGAGGATCGCTTTATTCGGCTTCGTCACCTCAGAGACAGGTTTACAACAGCTTCCTCAACTGCCCAGTCATTGCCTGCAGGACGTCATGTGTCTGATCAAACTGTCCGGAATAGACTGCATGACGCTGGACTTTGGGCACAACGACCTCACCGAGGACCTGTCCTTACGCGCCGCCATCGCCAAAATCGACTTCTTTGGGCCAACCAGCATCGTCCCTGGGCAGCTGACAATCAATGGAGACGTGTCTGGTTTAGTGACGAATATTTCTTTTTGTTGCAGCGTCATGATAGACGGCGTAGGGTCTACCGTAGGCGAAATGAACGTTTTGCCCAAAATTGCGTTGATGAAGCTCCGCCGCACGGTGGTGGAGGTGCAATGGTGTGGGGAATGATCAGTTACAACGGAAGGAGTCAATTGGTGCACATTGAAGGAGGCTTGAATGCGCAACGATACGTCAATGAAATTCTTCGACCCCATGTCCTTCCACTTTTGGCTGCACAAAGGTCTGTGTTTCAACAGGACAACGCCAGACCCCATTGTGCACGGTTGACCACGCAGTTCCTGACTGCCAACAACATTCTCACCCTTCCCTGGCCATCCCTGTCTCCAGACATGAGTCCGATTGAGCACCTGTGGGATGAGCTGCATAGACGTGTTTGTCGCAGAGACGTTGCTCCAGCCAATCGTCGTGATCTGTTCCAGGCACTCCAGGAAGAGTGGGCAGCCATCCCACAGGCCCACATCAGACGTGTGATCGCATCCATGCCCAGGAGATGCCAGTCGCTGATCGATGCAAGTGGATGCCACACACCATACTAACGGGAAAGCCCGTACGCCAAAAAAACTCTCGTGACCCAGATGCAAAACAACTGTCAATTGATTGGTTGAACCCTAAGGTATTCTTGTGTGCAATATGAACAACTAACTCATTAAATTTAAAAAGTTATTGAATGTCAAAATTATGGCTATGTGTGTGCCTTCAGTAGCTATGCGTTTCTTTTTTTGAACAGTATAAATTGAGATATCATCTAACGTTCTAAGGGAGGTAACAAATAGAATGATACTGGTTTGAAAAGACGAGAAGAGTTGTCAATTGCTTTTGTGACCAGGTATGCAGGTTCTGTTGCGTCACCAAACATCAGGCTAAGAAATAATCAAGATAAATTTAAGAAGCATGTGATAGTTCAGTGAACGTAACAAAGTTACACTTTAAACCTAAATAGCGTGAGTGAACTGATAGTTGAACAAGGTTAATCCCATGACAGTTTGAAAGGTTAGTAGTATGACACATTTCTTCTTCCAGAAGTAACCGTGAGAGTGCGCTTTCATTATTTGTGCGAGAAAGCTGTGTGGAAATAATAGCAAGCCAAAAGTAGTTAAGAAATATGTGCAGAATTAATTTCATCAGGAAAAACCAACGAAGTAAATCTCGTTGATGCTTTGACTGGCTTGAATGTGGGGGGAAAAAAGCCAGCACCACAACGAAAAATATATTTGTAGCCAATTATTTAGAATCTCAAATACACAAATGTGAAACGCTATTTTGGGCATTTTAGATCAATCTGTCTTCAAAAAAGAAAACACAAGTTCTCCTTGTGTGAAGAGGTAAGCAAATGAAACATTGTGTGCGTGTGTGTTTATTTGGGCGTATTCCTTAGTACACCTATTCCTTATTACGATGTAACCTGTAGGATTTAATAATTTGCTTGCCCTGGCTTGTTACGCTATATCTTCTTCGACTGAAAAGCATCAAATATTTAACAGATACAGCGTTATTAAATCATCTTGTTAATAACAAATAAATTAAGCAACAATTAAGAGTAATTAATTATGCCAGGAAATCCACTTCTTTCCAGACTTTCATAACGTGTTACACACTTCTGGGTGTTTTGTTTGTCTTCTATGATTTCATTACTTTAAAGCAATGACATAATTATGTATGGTCATACCTTAAGTATGCTGGGGATCTGGAACATCGCAAAGGTAACTGTTATGCCACGAAAGAAATCTGTAGACGGCAAGATCCTGAACACTAGAAGGCACCTACCGAAAGTACTCACCAGCTCAAAGAACATTACCTGCGAAGAAACATCAAGTTCAAGAAAGATATCAGACTGTATAATGTGCAGTTTTAGAACTACTATCATTAGCTCCTCCACTTATTTACTATTATGACTGTTAATATTTTATTTATTTTTGTGTGCAATCGAAGTTTAGATGTGCTAGTGATTGCTGTATAAACATGAAAGAAATACAAACAAACAAACAGAAAACTACCTTTTGCATTGTAGCTTAGATTCACTTGTCCATTGTCGTTTCTTTTTTTTTAAAACTATGTATGGTAATAGAAAGTCCATATTTGAAATTATGTTTCTTGTTATTGCCATGCTTTAACATTTTTGCTTTGATTTTTATTAAAGATTGTTTCTCTCCCCCCCCCCCCCCCCCCCTTTTTTTTTTTTAAATCCTGTGGGTTTTTTTTCTATCTGGTTTTACATTTGTAAGATGCATTATTTAAAATTTTCTCTTCGTTGATGAATTCATTTTGATAAGCCTGCCTCTTAAAATTTAATTTCAAAATATCAGGTTGTTAATAGTGTTACTTTTTTGTGTTCTTTTGTTTGGAGCTGGGTTTGTAAGAATGTTGAAAAGTTTTGTTTCTAACTAGTTTTTTTTTTTTTTTTTTTTTCATGAGTCTGTTTCTTTCAATAAGTTTTTCTTTGTAAATTTCATAGCATGTAGCCGGACTTCGGTTTAGTCAAATTGCCGATAACAATAAACGTCTCTCTTTTCAAGTACTATGCTAGCACGTCTCTCCATACCCTCCTGTCTTCAGGGCTGTTTATTAATTATTGTGTTGACTTCTTTGCATGCCACGATGTCAAACCCTGCAGCGTTTTCTAGCTTTGTCGTCGGTTGTTTTTGTTTTTGCTCCAATCTTTCCTGTTGTCCTCTTCTATTGACATGCTCAAAGTAAATGAATTGCTTCTTATTACAATTGGTAATGAGCTTTCTTTGCTCAGAGCATCTTCTTTACCCCCATTAGCTGTCTATTGTACTCTTCACTTTAAAGCAATTTCAACCCACTTCATTCCACTTCCCTTGTTTTTCTTTATCAAAAACACTTTAATTTATTATCTAGTTTTTTGTTTGGAAGGACAAAGACATTTTTTTTAAAACTTGGAACTTTGGTCTGACTTACCACAGTGAAAGTTTTGATGGACGGCCACTCTTTCCCGCCAAACATTATCTTCATGAAGGAATTCAGCCAGCAGTACAACATGGGAGCACACATACATATTATTATTAGCACAACGCTTCTACCCCGAGATTCTGTACTCTGGAGATTAAACAAGGCATATTATATGAATGTATGTAAAGTATGTATGTATATACAGTGGATATGTTAACACATATGGTGCTCAACCAGCGAGAAAACTGTATTCAATAGAAATGCCGCCTCAAAATGGTAATAAAAATGAGAAGCCACAACACAGCTGGCATTATGGAAAAGAACAGCAGAAAATAATTTACCTTTGAACATCAGAACAGAAATTGAAATACAAACAAACGAACAGATCGCCTAAGAACGCTTCTAAACAATGAAGATAATCTTACCTTCCAAGCCTGTAATAAGTGAGAGAGAAGAAACACAGACTTATACAACTAATAATGTTACATTGATGTGAATCTTCGAAAGTAAATAAGCAAACAAAATGTCATTTCGACAGATTAAGTTCCTAAAGAGAATGCTAAGCATACGATGAACAGCAATAAAATCGTACTCTAAAACATTACAGTGAAACAATATTTGTTTTAAATCATTGCTTGCAAGATTAAAAACAGGACAGGCAAAAATCACTGATCATATGCTTCCAGAGAAAGGTGTGAAAAACCCAATGGCAACAGGAAGGAGAGATGGTACAATGCAGAGAAAGAGGGTGAGGCAAGATTACGTGATTGCTGGAAAAGATTAATGTGATAACAACGAACATCTAATGTTGCTGAGAAGACAGTTTGTCATTATCATCATCTTTATCATCAGTACTCTTCAGCTCCCGAGGAGTATAGGCCTTCATCAAACTTATGCAGTCCTCATGCCCTGTGCCATCAGCTCAAGGTCTTCCCATGTCTTCATCACGCCTTTCATTTTCGTCCCCAATTCTTTTCCCCGTGTGTTTTTCAGTCTACCATTACCTCTATTACGCTGGGGATTCCAGATAAAGGACTCACTGGTAATGTTTTCATAGGTTTCCTCATTGTGTGTGTCCTATCTATCGCCAGCATCTTCTTCTCATCTTTTGTTTCACTAGCAACTTTCTAGTTCTTGCCACCAGTTCCATATTAGTGATCTTGTTATACCATTTCAATATTCTACACAATTACCCATTTATGATGGTCTGTAACTTAAACATTTTGTGGAGGGAACCTACTGCTAGCACTACAAGCTTTACATACGATCTTTATTATCCTTCATTTTCATTCCTGGGACTGATTTGGGCTGATGTCACCGCGGCCATCTAGGTTAACGATGTCACAAGCAACATTCATTTATAACAAGCATCTGTTTACACCGATGTTGATGTCACAAGCAACATGTATTTAATCTAATGCGACATCTAAAAACCTGTTTGCACTGATGTCTACTTAATTACTTAGTTGTTCCTCTTTTACCCTGGGGTGTAGAGGTTTGCCAAATAGAGCGTCACACTATCCTATCGGCTGTTTTCCTCCTGGCCTGGTTCTAGTCTAATCATCGGTCCTTCAGAGATTATTTAATGTTTTCCTCCCAGAGAACTCTGGGTCGTCCTGGAGGTCTGGATCCCTGGCTCTTGGTTTCCCATATTTGTCGGAGTAGCCTGTCTTCTCCCATTCTGCAGACATGACCAAACCACGGTAATTAGCACTGCTTCACTCAGGTTTGCATGGACTGGGTTTTGAGGCCATGACGTAATGTCTTGTTGCTGGCAATGTCTCTTCTTGTTACTTCAATCACCTTCCTCGGATACTTTATTTCTGAGGTTTGGAGCTGGCTTTTGTGGGTTGTAGTAATTGCCCATCTGCCATCAGTGGTGTCTATACCTTGTAGAAAAATCACACACGTTACGGAAACAGCAACAAATGAACAAGCTTTGCTGCGGGATGAACATCCAGAGTCTGAGACGCATATAACTGCCGGTGATGAAAGTCGAAAGGAAGCCACTGACATGAAGACGGATATCCTGACTGCTAAATTTGAAACCAGAATTGAATTTTGGAATGTACGAACAGTGAACAAGACAGGAAAACTGAAACAGATTATAATGGAAATGGAAAACTACAGACTATTCAAACTAGGAATAAGTGAAAGTAAATGGACTGGGGTAGAAAGTGTAAAAACAGCAACAGGGGGTACAGTACTTTACTCGGGAAGAGAGGATGGCCAACACAGTGAAGGTATAGCCATTAACCTGAAAAAGGGCATAGAAAGATCATTATTGGAATGGAAGTCAATCAACAATAGATTGATAACTGCGAGATTGAGAGAGAGAGAGATTCACCAACATCCTCATAATACAATGTTATGCACCAACAAATGACTGTGACAAAGAGGACAAGGATGCGTTTTACCAACAATTATAAAAAGAAATAGAGTATTCACCAAGGTATGATTTTATCACAGTAATGGGAGATCTCAATGCTAAGGTTAGAACGCATAATAGATACAGTGAAAGAGTAATTGGAAGATACGGCAGCGGAATACCAAATGAAAATGGTAATAAATTAATCGGCTTTTGTGGCATTAACAACCTTGTCATTGGTGGAACACGTTTTCCACTCAAGGAAATCCAAAAATTAACGTGGGAGTCACCAAATGGCCGTGACAGATAGATCAAACAATGATCAACGGTAGATGGAGGCACTCTCTGCAAAATGTAAAAGTAAGAAGAGGCGCAGATGTAGGAAGTCATCACCACCTAGTACTAGAAAGAATAAAGATGAAGATCTTGACTGGGCCAAAAATAATAAAACAAAAAAGGTTTGACATCAGTAAATTGAAGGACCCCCTCACGAGAAAAGCGTTTGTATCTGTTATAAAGAAACGTTATCAAACTGCCAAGAGTCAGGAAGAGATAGCAGTTCAAGATGTTAACCAGAAATCCAGTACAATTTCAACAGTATATAGTGAAAGCAGGAAAACGTGCTTGAGATTCCAGGAAAGAAAGATACAAGATTGGATAACACCAGAAACGTTGAAAACCATTGGGATGAGAACATAAATCAAAAGAAAGAAAATAGAAGCAAAGTCCCCTTGGCTTATAGTAATATATAGTGAGCAGTACGGTCCGCTGAACAAGGAAATAAAACATCAAACCCAAGCTGACAAAAGGAAATTCATAGATTATCTCGCAAGTCAGGCAAAAGAGGCAACTCTTGTCACGTAGGTCTTTATATCATTAAATTGCCTACATCTTCTTCCTATTCTCTCACCCGCATCCTTTATTTTGTTATCTTTCCTTACTTGTTTTTTTCCTGTATTTTTCGCATCACTCGTTTGCGAAAAATATTTTCTTCAGTATTCTCAAACTTTACCTTGTGTTTTCTCATACTGGGATACGTAATTTTATTACATAGATGTCAGTCAGACGTGAAGTGCGATTTAGTTGCAGTCCATCTCAGACATCGAGCCGACTTGGGTCTGCACCTTCAGATGACACGACACTCCTGAGTTAGATTCTCGACGTAAACGCGTGAGAATGCTAGGAGAGAGCCGACATCCGTCTGCATTTTCACCGGTCGACAACGAGTTGCATCGGCCGAACGCTTAAGTAGGAGCGAATATTTACACCTTATAGTCGCAGTTTCAGACGGTTGTCTGAGATTTGAAACTGTCACGCGCATTTCTCGGTCACTGATGGCCGTTACGACACGCGTTAAGCTGACGTAGGTGTTGACACGTAAAAAGGGGAGATGATTTCGGAGTTTGAGAAAATGTGGGATTGGTTGCCCCTGTTTTCAAATATCCACCCAGGAGCTGAAATCTGATTTCATTTCAGTCTTCAACATATTCAGTAAACGGAACACGCGTGCTAGCGAATGAAGCTTGTATAGCGAATTTCATAGTTCTCGTCAGATTTCTGACGAGCTTCTTACTACCTATCTAGTGAATTATCCTAGTCGTGATATTACCGTAGTGATGTGTGATTAGTGGGGTGATCCCAACTGGCCAGCGTTTAGTAGCCTGAGAGACATATTTGTGAGAAGCATAGACATTTCCTATCTTTAACCACGTGGGTTTTATTTTCAAGTAACACTGGTCTGACAGTGCATATGCCATCAGAGAGAGACAGTAATACGACTCCCACTAACGGTTTCTAAAGACTAGAAATAATATTGGGCTTTTGAGCCAGTTCATATTGCTCCACAAATGTAAATGTACATGCTGCCTGGCGGCGAGAATAGTTACAAGAATAACATTAACATTCCGACAGAGTTTGTGACTAGTATTGTGGTGACCAAATATAGTACCTTCCTGGAAGAAGACACCGATCTGACATTACTTAACTCCTAGAATCCAAAGCTAATGACATTGTGCTCTGCTAACTTTCGTGCCTGGACAAATTTTATGCGACTTAATCAGACATTCGAAAAAAATAGAACACCCAAGGAATCGTTCCCTGAGACAGAGAGTTCAGTACGTCTTTTGGAACTGGGGATTTCTTGGTCGGGACTGCATTTACGGGTCTGTGTGAAGGTCCTAGAATTATTATGTTCCCAGAGGCAGCGAGCAAAGTTGTGAGTATATATATGTGAGCACATGGCCATGGCTGAATGAATGAGAGTACGCAGGTCTGAGTGTTATTATACAGGTGCATTTTGGCACCCATTTGCTGTCTTAACATTTTTTTTAATCTGCAGAATTTGTTACAAATGCTAGAGTTTCTTTTTTCTTAGGCTAAATCAGATTATCCAACTCTGTTCATACATTTACGAGAAAGAAAGAAACCTCTTAGACTCAACCCTATGTATCTATAACTCTTTGGGCCATCATCTGTTCTCTTAACGGGGCTGTGGGCTAAACCTAGAGTAAGATTCTAACGGGCTATCATCCATGTAACATTTTCCTTGAATGTTATGACTATTTGTATATGTTTTTCCTTGATGTAATTTTTGGTGTTGTGAGAAGATTTTTTTTAGATGATAATAATAAAAATCTCTCTTGAACTAAATCAGTGCGTTGGTCAGCTCGTTCTAAAAAAATATATATCCATTGTTATAGATTTCCCACGTCTGGGTGTTTAACTGTCGTCCCGTATATGTGCGTGCCCGTGAGTAGATAGAGATTTATGTAATATATATCTGTGGTTTAGACTGTCTGACACTTTAAAAGCGGTCGTAGAAGATAGGTGAGAGAGAGAAGATTATCTCGATTCTCACAGACAGCCTCTATATCACCTTCTTTCATCTCACGTGTGGAAATTCTATTGCTTTTCACCAGCTCTCACTGTATCTATCACTCATTCTAATCTATTCAGAAGGGACCATTTCAGTCTTAATTCTCCTATCTAAAATCTACGACAACTCTAAGGAATGAACATAGCACGGTGTGCAAAGTATTAAAAGCAATCAGTGGAAAACAGGGTGCAAACAACATTACACTAGTTAGATACCTGAGTGGAAATCTCGTCGCCACAGAACAGCAGCAAGAAGCAAGATGGGCAGAACACTTCAGATAAACACTAAATAAAGTACCTCCAGAGTCACAGTTGAACATTCCAGAGGCTGAAAATGATCTAGGTATAAATACAGATATTCCACGTAGGGAAGAAATCATCACAGCTATCAATGGGTTGAAGAACGGAAAAGCTCCAGACCATGACAACCTAAATTCAGTGCTAGTTAACACAGATCATGTATTAGCGGCAGAACTATGCACAAATCTGGCATACAGAGACAACACCAGTGGGGTGGAACAGCGGAATAATTGTTAAATTGCCATAGAAAGGTGATCTCACTGATTGCAACAACTGGAGAGGAAATACTCTCCTTTCAGTTCCCAGCAAAATATTGGGCAGAATAATTATTCAAAGAATTTCAAGAGCACTAGATCATAAAATAAGGAAGGAACAAGCAGGATTCAGAAGGAACAAGCAGGATTCAGAAGGAACAAGCAGGATTCAGAAGGAACAAGCAGGATTCAGAAGGAACAAGCAGGATTCAGAAGAAACAGACAATGTTCAGATCATATATTCACCTTAAGGAACTGAATAGAGCAGTGTTCAGAACGGCAGAGGCGGCTGTATATAAATGTTGTTGACTTTGAAAAGACATTTGGCAGCATACACAGGAACAGCCTATGGCAAATACTGAGAGCTTACGGAATCCCTAAGTGCATGGTCTCCATCATTAAAAGTCTGTATGCTAATTTCACATGCAGTGTTGGGCAGAGCAACCTAACTTTTGAGGGATGCCCCTTATCAACCACTCTGTTTAGCTGTCAAAGACTGGGTGATGCGCCAAACAAGTGGATGCCCCTAGAGCCCGGGTTCCCAACCTGTGGGTCGCGACCCCCAAGGAAGTCGCAAAGTGTTTACTGGGGGGTCGCCGCGGTTATTTTTAGTTGCAATTATTTTTATAGGAAATTTCACCACGAAGGTTTTCAACACTTATTAATTTGAATACGGCTACACTGCAATATTCTCCTACTGGTTGCAACACTGATTTTTGATAAATGAAAGGAAGTGACTTATTAAGGTCCACCGCGGCGGATACTTAAAACATATTAAATGCCCGCCGTGTTCATACATATTAAACATTTTATATTATTTTAATTATTTGCTATGGCGGGCCTTTAATATTTTTTTCACATTTCCGCCGCGGCGTACCTTGATTCACTCCCTAAAAATAAAATATACAAACGCAGTGTCTTCATTAAAATAAAATTCTATGTTACAAATAGTAAACTGAAAAAGGTTTTCTCTATGATGCCAAATTCAATATCAAAATTCAATTTTAATCGATTGGAGAAACGCTCATGAAACCCTGCATGTTGAAGTTGGTGAAGTTAATTCTTGGGGAAGCCCACGAGATAAAGATGCGACAAATATCTCTGTCCAATAATATTCAATTACATATTCAGAGGCGCATTTCAGATGTGTCCGTAGACGTGAAAGAGCAGGTTTTGAATTAAATCAAAGTTTCTCCATTGTTTGTTTATTTTTCAAGTTGATGAATCAACAGACGTAAGTTCATGTTCTCAGTTGCTTGTCTTCGTGAAATATATTCATTCAGATGACATCAGAGAAGAGTTCTTGTTTTGTAATGCACTTGAAACTATCACAAAAGGTGAAGATATTATGGAGAAGATAAATACCTTTTTTGAAACTGGAGGACTACAGTTGAAAAACGTCTGTGGGGTTTGTACAGATGGAGCACCAGCTATGCTAGGGTTAAAGTCGGGCTTTCAGACAAAAGTGAAAGAACCTGCTCCCCAAGCAAAGGGCATTCACTGCATGATTCACCGATATGCTCTTGCCAGTAAGACTCTTACAGCTACTCTGCAAGAGGTACTTGATTCTCTGATCAAAATTGTGAATTACATCAAATCTGGAGCCCTCAACACCCGTCTGTTTAAAGAACTCTGTAAAGACATGAATTCTGATCACGAGGTTCTTCTTTTTTACACTGCTGTACGCTGGTTGTCGAAAGGAAATGTTGTCACTCGTGTCTTTGAGTTGAAAGATGAAATCAAGTTGTTCCTGGAAGTGCAAGGGAAACATGACCTTGTGGCTTACTTTAATGATGAAGCTTGTAAGAAAATAGTTGCTTACTTAGCAGACATTTAGACCAGCCAAATAAGCTGAATCTGAAACTTCAGCGAAAGGAAACACACATTATCCAATTTCAAGACAATCTTCAGGCATTTGTATCCAAGCTGCAAAACTGGCGTCTGAAATTAAATCTTGGAAACATTGCCATGTTTGAAAAACTCTGCAGTGTGGTAGAGGAATCTGAAGGTGAACTGGATGAGAATCTGAAGGAGGAGATTTCTGGGCACCTTGAATCCCTTGAAAAGGAATTTCAGCGGTACTTCCCTGAGCTTACAGAAGAAGCAGCTGCACTGGTACGAAACCCATTCTCTGCTTCCCTGAATGTAGCCAGCATTCCCGATGAAGTACAGGGTGAATTCTTGGATCTGTGGAACGATTCCTCGGCACGTAATTTGTTTTATGAAAAATTACTGACTCAGTTCTGGTGTGCTATGTATCAGTCATATCCAAATGTCACCATGCTTGCCTTTCGAGTTTTACTTCCATTTGCCTCTACATATCTCTGCGAGAGTGGATTGTCAACGCTTTTTCATATCAAAACAAAGGCAAGAAACAGACTGAATGTTGAGGATGACATGAGGTTGGCTTTAACAAACACTCAGCCGCGAATTTTGAAGCTGGTTGCCCAGATGCAAGTACAACCAACGCATTAAATATTAGGTTAATTAAATATTAGGTTAGAATTATATTCTGAAAAATCTATTTTAATGTGTTTTCTTTACCCTATTAAAAATGCCTATTTATGCAAATGTGGCGGGGGGTCGCAGGTTACTTGGTTATTATAAAAAGGGGTCGCAACTCGAAAAAGGTTGGGAAACACTGCCCTAGAGGAACGAACGAACGAACGAACTTTATTTTCAAAGGGTTGAGAATTGGGCACGCAGGCCCGTCTAACATTCTGCCCTTCCTTTCGCTCACCTTTCATACTGAATTCATTTATTCTCATATGCATGTTATATATCAATTTCAAGAAATTCAACGTAAAGTAAAATAATAATATAGCACACTCATATTAACATTAATTACTTGTAAGCATGACATAACATATGTTGAAAAGTACAAACATCGTCATTAAAACCTACAGTTGATGTTATAAGAAAAGATAATCCGATTAGTGGGGCATGTAATCAGAATTCAGAAAGTATTCAAAAAGTCTATGATTGTATGAATAGGGACTGAGGTTGGTTCTTAGGTTATGTGGCTTGGGACAATTCCGATTGTTTTGTGAACAAATTTAGCTTTGTTAAACAGAAGGCGATTTCTTACGGTCAGTATTCGGAGGTTTTTATAGAAATCTACACACTGAGTTAGGCAGTTGTCAGAGACTAGATGCACTGTACGCTTTTGTAGTGAACGGAGTCTCTTTGTGTTGGACATTAAGCAACCATCCCAGATTGTGGAGCGATAGTCAAGGTTTGCTTGTATGTGAGATATATAGAACAATTTTCGTGCATCTTCATCTAGGAAATGTTTGATTTTAGCTAACTGGTAAACTTTCTGTGCCGTTTGCTTGGTCAGTGCATGTACATGTGAGTTCCAGTTTAGATGCTGGTCAACGATTATACCTAGAGTTTTATGTTCATTAACGTTTTCAATTAGTGAGGTACCAATGTAGATCTGTAGTGTTGTTTTCTCTGAATTTTGTAATTTTTGTCTAGTTGATATTAACATGCATTTCGTTTTAATGATATTTATTAGCATGCGATTACCGTTGCTCCACTTTATCAGATTATCTGTATCCTTTTGTAACGATAGTTCGAGTGTTTTACAACTTTTATCACTCTTGTAAACAGTACAGTTGTCCGCAAACAGATCACAGGAGGAGTGATTGATGTGAAGAGGAAGGTCATTAATGTATATGGTAAAAAGTAAAGGACCAAGTATAGAACCCTGAGGAACGCCAGTATTTATTACTGCTGGGCTAGAATATGAGTTATTGTAAGAAACTACATGTTTTCTGTCTGACAGGAATGATGTAATCATTGTCATCAGTTGAAAGTTTATTTTTGATGTTTCTAGTTTTCTAATTAAAATAGCGTGATCTATCATATAAAATGCTTTTTTAAAGTCTACAAAGACTGCCCCACACATGTTATCGTTGTTAATATTTAGGTGCCAGTTGTCTATCATCTTAGTTATAAGAGTAATAAGGTGGACAACATTCTCTACACTGGATGATCTACAATACGCAGATGACATTGCAGCATTTGTACACTCACATCAACACATCCAAGAAAAAAACAGACTGAATTTACGTAGCCAACAGGTGGGACTAAACATAATCTCAAGAAGATAGAAGTCATGACACTAAATATAAGAAGTCCTGCATCCATAAAAATAAGAGGGCTAGACCTAGAAAATACAAACACATTTACATACTTTGGAAGCATTGTAACGCCAGATGGCGCAGCAAGCAAAGGTATCAGTAACAGAATGAATAAAGCAATAGTTGCATTCGCAACCTAAACATTTGGAAATCCTCCCAGTACATGACAGACACTACATTTAAAATATATGAGAGCTCCGTAATTTATGTACTTCTGTACGTAGCAGAATTCTGGAGATTAACAGAAAAGGAAATGTCCAAACTTTCCTCTTCCCACACAACCTTTCTTAATGAAAATGCTTCGAATTTTCTGTCTGAACACCATCACCAACCAAGAACTGCTAACTCGGAGCCACCAAGAAGACATGTGCACCATCATGGTGGGTAGACGCTGGAATTGGGTTGGCCACATCCTCAGAAGAGAACCTGAAACAATCCCCAGAACTGCCAGTGTATGGACTCCAGAAGGAAAGCGAAAGCAAGGACGGCCAAAAGCCACCTGGAGGAGAGCTGTGGGGGCAGAGATGCTGAGCATGAACCAGAACTGGGGCATCACACGAAGGATGCCTGTCCACCGAGCAAAGTGGAGACAATTTGTTGCTACCCTACAAGATGCCACCTGGTGTGATGGTCACTGATAGCTTTGTCAGTCAGTTGCCAAGGACCAAAGAAGAAGACGTCATTGCCCATGACTCACATCCACAGGTGGAGACTGGGACATAGCCATCTTCATCTTCTTGTCAGTTTCTCTTTTACTGAGGAATTCTCGGTTGATGGCCTGAAATAGTCTCCCAACTACTGCTCTTCGAGTAGCCAGCTCTTCTTTTATGCCTCCTTTCCAGTCTGTGACAGCTTCAAGGAATTTAAAGTGGTTGATCTACTCCAGGACCTGTTCTCCCAGCATAATCGGATGCCCCTTTTCCTCTCGTGATATCACCATGGTTTTTATTTTGGAGCTAATGATGACCATCCCTCTCTTCTCCAGCTCTTCCTTCCAGACTTGCAGGTTGTATTGAAGATGTGTCTCTGATTTAGCAATCAGGGCAACATCGTCAGCAAATGCCACCTCTTAAATGCGGACCTGTCTCATCTTCCAGTAGCCCATTGAATACTTTCTTGTCCTCTCCTTACTTGATGGTCCATGATGAGTATGAAAACATAAGGTGACAGAATACCACCTTATCTTACATCACTGAACTCTTCTCTCTTATTTTTTGTCATCCTCACATAATTTCTGCAAGTCTTGTAGAAGCTCTGTTACACTGATGTTAGAATGAATATCTGTTTATATTGACGTTATAACTAACATCTGCTTCGTCAAACAGGGGCTAATGATCAAAGAAGAAGAAGATACAAGGTAACTAACATCTGTTTCATTTTTTCAAAGTGTGTCCTATTCATCGCCAGCGTCTAGGCCTACATATCAGGCCTTTTTTTAATGACGTACCTGAGGGAACAGTAGGCATATTCTTTGTTCTTTTTTTTTGTTCCCTCAGATACCCCAGGGAACTATACGGGGAACAACACATATAAATGTATACCTGACTGATGTCACTGGCAAGCAAGCAGAGGGATATGCGGCTGGAAACAGTCCCTACCAGAATGATAATAACAAAGAAGCCGTATAGGGAGCTTCGAATGACTTTGAGAATTTCCTTGAAGACTTTGTTATCATCTTCGCTTTCTCGTTCAGAAACTGTGAACACATCGTAGGGTCGCCTGGGGGGAGGATGTAGGAAATGTGTAAGTGCGGTGAGTTTTATACAAGCAGGTAATTTGAAAATTGAGTGGGTCAGTTGATGAGTGAGTGAGTTGGTGAGTGAGTTAGTTGGTGAGTGACTGAGTGAGTTGGTGAGTGAGTGGGTGAGTGAGTGAGTTGGTGAGTGAGTTGGTGAGTGAGTGAGTTGGTGAGTGGGTGAGTGAGTGGGTGGATGAGTGAGTGAGTGAGTGAGTGAGTGGGTGGGTGGGTGAATGAGTGAGTGAGTGAGTGAGTGAGTGAGTGAGTGAGTGAGTGAGTGAGTGAGTGAGTGAGTGAGTGAGTGAGTGAGTGAGTGAGTGAGTGAGTGAGTGAGTGAGTGAGTGAGTGAGTGAGTGAGTGAGTGAGTGAGTGAATGGTGTATCGATTAGCAGGGGCAGTGCATGCAGAATGAAAATGCAACGATCGAATTTTACTAGAACACGAGAAAAGGAAACCAAAAATATACATTAATATGCTTATCCAATACCAAAATTCCCGCCGTAAGTACGTCGGTCGGTCGGTCGGTCACATCGTGCACACCGTCATTTGCGCAGTTTTCTATTTTCGAGAGAGTACATTAACTTTCAACCACAGCTAAGGGGTGCAACTGTGGTTGAAAGTTAGACAATAATTGTATTGTTTCCCTTATATGTACTCTCCCGAAAATAGAAAAGTGCGCAAATGACGGTGTGCATGAACAGTTTAATTATGGAAAGAAGCAAACAACACAGTTGATAAACAGTACATGAACTGGAGACAGGAAGGTGTGGAGAGGCAGATTAAATCAACAGACAATCAAGATACTCTTCTGTCCAGTTTCATTCGGGAAACGGATTTAACTCATCATTTTCTTAAAAATAACCTTAAAATGTAAGTTTTTGATTGTTTCTTCAAGACAAAATTTTAATTTAAAGTATTGCAGACTTATTATTATGGATCAAAATTATAAGATGGCTGCAATTAAAAACCTGTCAATTTTGATGGGTTGTTGCTAGTTTCTTATATAAAAGATAAAAATAAATTTAGAATATATTCAAGCGAGACACATGAAATAAACACAAAGGATTATGTCACTAAATAAACAGAAGTAATAACAAAAATATTTACCAAGTTGGATCCTCTTCTTCCTCCTCATAATGACTGTTGTTATCATGTGTTTTTGCATCAGACGTCACTTCGTCATCTTTATGCTTGTCCTTGCAAGTGGATGCGTCAAAGGATATACCTGACTCGGAATCTGAATAATCAGGTTCCAGGTGCTTGGCATCATCTGTGTGACCGTCGCTAGCATTTTGAGGATGTTTTCCCTAGAATGGAGGAAAGTGTTTTAAATCTTGCTCTAAATAATGTAGCTGTCATTCTATCGTAGGATAACGGAAATCATTCAGAGCTTAGTTCTGGAATAAAAGTTTTAAAGCGTTTGTTTCCCTTAATCAAGTCGTTTTAATGTTTAGTCACAGAATGACGACGTCACTATGTCAAGAAATTAACTATGCATTATGACTGTGATTCTCAAAGAGTGGTGGCTGCGACTTCTTGGACAGTCAATAACAAGAAAAACATTGAGTAGAACTAATAATTTCCTTTTAATTTACGATGTATTCTTTAAGTGAGATTAAATCAATTTCTCAGATCTGACGACTATAATCAAGGATCGTGTGAACAACTCAGATGTACAGGGTAAGATTTGTATTGATACTGAAGGTGTGACAGTGCCACTTCTTGTTTGTAAATTAAATGTAAATTGTTCAATGTTCAAGATCGTGTTGCACCGTATTAACACCAGGCACATGTTATGTTCATGTAAGTGTTCTTATTAGTGTTCAGTGGTCTTAAAGGCTATACGCCCTAGATGTTGATTTCCACCATCATGAGAATGTGTGCAACCTTGTTCAACCCAGGTTCGCTCTTCCGGATGAGAATGCAGCTACTTGTTGGTGTTTCATGGCACGTGATGTTGCGTATAATGTAATGTTAGTGCTCACTTTAGTTTGTTAACACAGTTCATCTCACAGTAGCACATAAGCACATAAGTCATTGACGACAGTTAACAAAGTCACCACGATAACTAACTGTTTCACTGACAAACATTTTCTAAACCACTAACAATAATCGATC
Source organism: Oreohelix idahoensis (assembly GCA_024509875.1). NCBI lineage: Eukaryota > Metazoa > Mollusca > Gastropoda > Stylommatophora > Oreohelicidae > Oreohelix > Oreohelix idahoensis. Next base: position 241,198 of record JAMPIV010022717.1, read on the forward strand.
TAATCACTTGTCAACAAATCCAATAAAAGATAAAATGTTTCTCCTGACATCAGGGTCAACTAATTGTGAAACTGCATTCTAGTTTTAATGTGAGAAATATCACCGCATGTGTTCGTATGTGCGCTTTTAAATTAACTCTTCTGTTTTATTATATTATACTATTTTGTCTAAAGCAATGCTGCAGACGAAGCATGCGAGCATTGCGCGGTCACAAACATCCGTCAGCATCGTTTACATGTATGTTGCCAATGATTGAAGGAAATACTGTAAATCATTTTTAACAGCTTTTGTAGAGTATACGAAGTCAGTTTTTAGTCAGTACTAGAATACAGGAAATTATTCTATAGCGTTGTTGTATAATATATAATTTTACAGATTAATCAAAGTAGAAGACAGTAGAAGGTCTGGTTCCAGAACACGAAAAAGACTAAGAAGCAGATGGGTAGACAACATCACAGAAATCCTACAACAACATGTGTTCACAACAGCCAGTGCGACATACTCGGCCTCAAGAACGCAGACTTCAGCTCCCCACTAAACTTTACGACACGAGTGGAATAAAATGTAAAGTTAAGTTAAACAAATAACTTGTAATGCACGTGGTAGTTACTTAATACGTCTGGTTGTGAACTGTGATCACAATTCTATCTTTAGCCAAACTTCTAAAATGCCCCATTTTTGCAATATGCCTCTACGACATAGGCAGAGTGATTAGGACGCTGTCCTCTCGCAGCAAAGGCACCGTTGTTTGAAACACGGTAGCGTCACTCTCCAGTTTACTCAGCTGTAAATGGGTACATGGTTATACTCTTGAGTTAGGGAAGGCGAAGGCAGCGAGTCAGAAAAATGATCATATCACTTCTCGAAGCTTAACCTAATATAATAAAATCTCTAACACTTCACTCCCCTACGGCAATATCTGCTATGGGACTACCTTTACCTTCTTACCGTCCTCTACGACAAAAACTAAATGATGTTGGAAGAGAAAGGTCTATTGTATGACTAGCAGACGGTACTGATGTCCAGCATGTGGATTTTTGGCTTGCCTTAGCCAACTCTGTCGTCTGCTGACTAAGCCAGCAGTTTGCTCTCGCTGGAAGACGACAGGAACAGCTATGCCCTGGTCAGCATAGTGTGTCATACCACGAGAGGATCTTTACATCCATAGGCAGGAAACTGCCACGGATTGCCTCCCCTGCTTTGCAGCAGTGGTCCAACAGTGACCAAAACTCAAGAGTATCTAATATTAGCCTCCAAGGTATCTACCTGCGCGCAAGATTACTCTTGGCAGAGATGTAGATAGAAGATTAATGACACTTCTACCTGAAGGGTGCGTTCACAAGATATTTCCAGAAGTCACGAACAATGTTGCATTGGGCTGAACAATTGTTAACGCATTATATCTGGTCCGTCGCCTTTTGTGAAGGATTTAAGCAATGGTTTAGCCCGTTCAAGCCCCCAGTTGATGTAATCAAACGAAATCCCTCTTATAAAATATAGCTCTGTTTAGAGGTAAATATGTCTATGTATATATATATATATATATATATATATATATATATATATATATATATATATATATATATATATATATATATATATATATATATATATATATATATATATATATATATATATATATAATATTCTGGCTCATACATTTGCTTTCATACATATAAAACTGAAGCGACTATGATTGTTTAGTTTTAAAAACAACATGTAACAATTTTAATAACGAATTAGTCTTTAACAGTTAAAATAAATATGGAACGATTGGTGAAATTTAGATACAAGTTTTCGCCACGGAGACGTAGGAGAGAATTTATCAAAAGTCCGTTGCTTTCGCTTATTTTACCAGAAACTTAACTCTAGCTGAGTCCTGTCGCTGTGGTTCATCAATTCTGTGATGACGAAAGCCTTCTCCACACTCTCTTCCACTGTAGGCGGTTAGGGTGGATGCTTTTCTCTCACACTAGCTGCGTTAGTACCACAAATCGTCTGATGGCTTGTAACCACGAACCCAAAATGTTGGGAATACACTATCTCCTTGCACAGATTTAGACTGGACACACCTCTGTATTAGATGCTTCGAAATCACTTAGATCTGGAAATTATAGTTAATTTCTCTGACAGCGGGTGCTCTGCGAAATCCTGGCATGTGAAAACATTTGTTTAATTCCTCTATGACTCGGTCTGGGAAATTAGAGTTAATTCCTCTGACGGCGGATGTTCCGCGACATCACTGGCCTGGGAAAACTTTTGTTTAATTCCTCTATGACTTGTGATCAAATTCCTAAGTTTCCAGTCTTGTATTAAAAATGCGGGTTTACTTGTAAATTCCTAAGTTGCCCAATACTCGATCGGTTACTTATAGTTGTGGAATTTCTAAGTCCAATGTCTCTTTTTCTTTCTGGCAAAATGGGAGTCGCTGGTCTGACGTTTTCGCTGCAGTGTATGTACTGACTTTGATTTCACTACATTATATCTCACAATCCTGTTAAAATTCCAGCTGTGTTTCCGCCTAATTTTCCGATGAGATACATTGTATATTCCGGCCTCTCAAATCAACCAATACAGTCGAATCTCGTTCAGCACTACGTGTGTAGGGGTGCTTCAAATTCAAAAAATACCCTCACGTGTTTCAAAATATTAAATTTAATATCCATGCGTGACCTCTTCATTTCGTTGCGTCAGACTTCCGCCGGCATCTTGTGCTATCTTCACAAACAAATGTTGTGCATTGATACTGCCCCGATGCTATCGTCTGCAAATCTTGAGTTTCCAGACAGATGTATCTGTAATCTCGATACAGAACGTACATCGGAAGCGATTACCTCATTATCTCCCGTCTTGCGCAAAAATAAGGATAGTCGCTGGCCATCTGGGGTCAAATGTTGGACGGTCACTGTAACTGTCTTTTTTTTCTTGTTGATGTGATTACTGGCCCAAGACAGTATACATGTTGTTAGATGTGTAGTGCGAGCGTATGATGAATTGAGTGTGGGTGCGAATGAAGGCGCGAATGTGTTTAGGCTCGTATAGATGTAGATCCTGCAACCCATACTCTCACATGCAGTAATCAAGGATGTTTTGACACTGCAGGCATGTTTCAAGACATTTATTGACGGGAACACACATAGTATCAACAGGAACAGTCAGTGTAACAAGGTCATGCTGACCTGACATCGATAGGTATACATTTGGCATTCAAAAAGGTAAACATCAGAATAGACGTGCATGGTCAATAGCAAAGTTCTTCAATAATGACAGTTCGTAGCGTCGCCCTTGGCGTCTCTGACTAAACGCGTCAGATGCCTTAGTCACTTGGACACATAGGTGCAACTTGGCACTCCCCGCCAATTGCACATATCAGGCTATAGTATAATAGCCGAAAGCACAGGCCTCGTTCTGACGTCGGCCGTGTACTTCTGTTAAATAGGTTATCATCAACCCTGCAGTAATACTTATTGTAGATAGAAGTTCCGCCAATCTGCGGCTCCCACAATATATCTTCGTCACTGGATTTCTGGACAATATAAGACTAACAGTCTTGGATGGCTACCTCGAGCACAAATATATAAGTTCTGAAATGGCGGATCAGTGAGCTGCTGTTCACCCTAGGTAATCCTTTACATGTTCTGCCACCGAAAAGCGTAATAATGCATAAAGGTCGGTATTACCTGGCAAATGAATCCTCAGAACATCACAAGGAATTCTGTCGTCATCCCGACGCACAGAGATTCACTGGGGAAAACTGCCATAGCAGTTACTTCGAAGATTCTCCCCGAAAAACAATGGACTCTTGGTCCCTTCAGAAAAACAGGACCTTCCCCGGCTTGCCGGAAGTATATCTCTCTCCCGCTTAAAAAACCTTCCCATAGGCCTACGCCGAACTGTCAACCTCTGACCCTAAAGGTCAAACACAATGAATGAATAAACAAGGGAAGACAACCCCTAATCAACCTGACATCGCAGGTAAAGACACAATTATACTTATGATACAAACATAAGCAAATAACTTGACAGATGACTCCGTCGAAAATGACAGCAACATTACTACCACCCCCCTGTAAAAAAAAAAATGCAATTTTTTTTTTTAAATATGTTCATGAGCAAGATAGCACCAGTATCACTTCTGTGCTCATGCAAACAATGAACCTAATATCAGGTACAATAGAAGAGGGTACAAATCATCTCCCAACATAGGAGAAAATATTTCCTTTAAGCCAAACAAACTAAGGGATACCATTCAAGAAACCTAAGTTGCTGGCAATACCAATCATATATCAAACATTACTAAATAATATAACCATAGCAATATACAAATGTCAATGCTATTTTAGCAACATATCACTGATGGATGGACAAAATGAAATTTGTTAAATTATCTAAACATCATCCAAATACATTTGTATTACAACATATTATGATATTAAGGACAGACCTAAGTCTGAAAATATATCAGGAAAAACTAGGACACAAGATTTAACTGGAATCATGTGGGCATCTAGACAATATGTCCGCCATCACATTATCCGAACCACGGATAGCTCGCACCGTGAAATGGAAAGGCTGAAGAGCAATAGCATAACGAGTAGATCTCGAGCTCTTCAAATCCTTACTTTGCATAGCCGTAAGAGCTTTTTGGTCGGTTTCCATAAAGAAATGCGCGCCCAGAAGGAACCTTTGTAGCTTAAGAATGGACCAAACCATAGCCAACAATTCACGGTCCAAAACCGAGTAATTCCTTTCTGCCGCATTCAGCTTCCTAGAAATATACATTACAGGATGCAGAGTTCCTGAATATTCCTGCATTAGTGCCGCTCCAATGCCAGTGGAAGAGGCATCACTACGAAGGACAAAAGTCTTATCAATCGTCGGTAGTCTTAAGATAGGATGAGATGAGAACAAATTCTTAACCTGATCCAATGAAGATTGGCATTCTTGGGACCAACGCACCATATTAGGAGAACCTTTTTCAATAACGTTGAAAGTGGTGCCATAATGGAGGACAGATTCTCAATGAATCTTCCATAGAATTGTATCAATCCCAAGAGACTACGCACTTGCTTTTTTGTCTTCGGAACCGAGATATTTAATATCTTTGAAATGTTTTGGTCCTCTGTCTTCAACAGACCATGACCAACTCGATGACCTAGGAAGGAAATTTCACTAAACCCAACAAAAGCTTTAGAGGGTTTAACAGTCAAACTATGCTCACGTAGAGTAGATAGCAATTCCTTTAGACCCACATAGTGTTCTTCCCAAGTATCGCTGAAAAGACAGATGTCGTCTAAATATGCAATGACATCTGCACGATCTGATAGAATTCGTCGCATCATGCGCACGAAAGTCGCTGGGGCGTTCATAAGCCCGAAAGGCATAAAATTCCATTGAAACAGACCCCTAGGTGTCGAAAAAGCAGTGAGAGGTTTGGCGTGTTCCGTCAATGGGACTTGCCAATAACCTTTCGACAAGTCTAGTTTAGTAAAGAATTTAGCTTTAGAAAGTCTAATAGTAGATCATCTAATAACGGCATAGGTTCAGCATCGAACTTCGTAACTTGATTTAATTTGCGATAATCAACGCAAAGACGTATGTTATTGTCTTTCTTTCGAACAATAACTATCGACGAAGAATAAGCTGAAGTGGATGGTTCAATTATTTGTAGTTGAATCATTTCATCCAATTCTTTCTCGACTTGTGCTTGAAAATGAATAGGTATTGGGTATGGTCTTACTCTGATCGGATTACGATCAGTAAGTATGATGTCATGTTCTATGACATCTGTGTGTCCAGGAATGTCGGTAAGGACATCCTGATATGATTGTAACGTAGAGGATACTTGACGCTGTTCCTCAAAAGACAAGTTGGAAGAGATTGTAACGTTTCTCCACGATTCCGTTGAAGTAAGTGGAATCGCAGGAAGAGGTAAATTCACGTCAGAAAAAATAGTTTCCTCATCCTGTATAACGGACAGGGATGAGATGTGACCATGTTGGACTGGAGAGTCGTCCGTCGCCTGGAAAATAGGCTGCAAATAGTCTGGACGTTCAATAAACTCTGTTAGCATATTTATATGGAAGGTTTTATGCCTTCCATCCACATCGACAATATAGTCGACATCAGAAATTTTCGAGACTATAGTGTATGGACCCTTCCAAGAAATGAGAAGTCTATTCTCTCTTGAGGGCAGTAAAACATATGCTTTGTCTCCAGGACAAAGTTGACGTAGGCGTCTTTTCTTGTTAGCAAATCGCCTAGCTTTTTCTTTCGCAAATTCGGAAGATGAAGTTGCTAACCTGCACGATTCGATAATCTTTTCTCTAAGAGCTATAACATATTCATATGACGATTGTGTATCATCGTCAATATTATCGGAAGTTATCAAATCGTGTAACAAGGACATGGCCCGCGCGGTTGCGCGCCAAAGACAAGTTCGAAAGGAGAAAACCCTGTATGCTCGTTGGGAACCTCTCTATAGGCAAAGAGGACTGCAGGTAAAACCCTGTCCCAATCTTCAGGATGATCCTCCGTTATCTTGCCAAGTAAGTTCTTTAGTGTCCTGTTAAGACGTTCTACCAATCCATTGGACATTGGATGATAAATACTACTGAGTGACCTTTTAATGTCTAGCGTAGCCATTACCTGAGACATAACGTCCGAAATTAACTGAGTGCCGTGATCCGACAGTATTTCTCCGGGGAATCCCAGACGAGAAAATACGAGCCAAAGAGCATCAGCGATATCGACAGTTGATATGCTCTTCAGAGGAATAGCCTCTGGCCAACGCGTGCACATGTCCACGCAAGTGAGGATAAATTGGTGTCCTCTGGCTGACTTAATTTTGAACGGACCAATGATGTCTATAGCCATTTTCTGAAACGGCCGAATCGGAATATCTGCAGCCTGAATAGGAGCAGCATGTCTCGGACCCCTAGACTTGACCTCTTGACAAATTTTGCAAGATCGGCAATAACTTCGGATGTCTTTATTCACGAATGGCCAAAAGAATGACGCAAGGACTCTAGTTTTAGTTCTGGAAAAACCCATGTGTCCAGCACACTGAGAATCGTGTGCATGCCGAAGAATTAAGGCTCTCATACACTTAGGCACAAGAATTTGAGAATGCATAGACTTGTCCGAGTGTTGTACCATTCGTACCAATATACCATTCTTCATAGTAATATACGATTTGTGATTCGTATTTTGATTGGGATCCCCTTTCTTTGCCAGAAGGAAGTATTTCTTCAAAGAAGGATCCTCTTCTTGACGTTTAACAAACGAGTCATGGGAAATCACCAAGTGCTCGTCTTGGCTATCAACTTCATTACTATTATCAGATGAAGTTGGGGGATTAAGAGCTTGAGCTCTTGTCATCACTGCATTGACCGTTTGAATGTTTTCTTCTTCCCAACTAGAAATTTGTTGCGGGGTGCATTCCTTAACCCCATGAATACGACCGATTATAAGATCCGCAATAGGATTAGGAAGAAGACATGCATGGACATCTCCTGTGAAGAAAGGAGTGTCAATCCTAATAATAGCAGTAGGATAGCTTTCCATAGTACCACCAAATGTAACACATTTGATTGTTTTTCCAGTGGCACAGCAAGGATCTATCAGAGACTCCTTAACCCCGACGGTAGTACATCCCGAATCGAAAAGTACTGAGACTAGCCTATCATTTATTAGACCTTTATGTAAGATGAGAGATCCTCTCCCATCATGCGCAACTGTAGCAGGTAGAGCAGGAAGAGGGTGACCACAACTTAGCGTAGATACAGTTGATGAGTCAAACAATGTTAAGCATTGGGGGCATTCAGTTGCTCTCCCAAAATCGAAAGCACAACCAGTGATAGCCCTAGAGTTACCACTATCATTTACTGTATTACAGGCTCCATCAAACTCTTGTTGCGCAGAGTTTGCCTGTTGGTAAGGTCTTTTCTTGTTAAACCTAGGTCTACCTCGATTATCATTTCCCCTGTAATTATTTTGACTATCATTTCCCCTGTAATTATTTCGACTATCATTTCCCCTGTAATTGTGATCATATTGTCTATTGTACTCATCATTCCGGTTTGAATCCCGGTTTCTAAATTCACCATCGTCATAATCTTGACGTCGAGAATGATTACCTCGAAAATTTGAATAGTTATTATTTGGATAGCCTTTGCGAAAGTGTCTCAAATTATTACCACTAAAATTACGAGAACTACCATCTTGTCTCCACTGCATAGACGAAGAACCATCATGTGTTGGATTACTCCGCTTCTGAGTGTAATTTTGATTACTTCCCCTATTCCAATTTTGTTGAGCACCCTGAAATTTTTTTTTGAAATTAGGGCCATATGGTGTTGCCGACGCAGCTGGCAACCCTTCTTTCACTTTAGAATTGCTAACTGTAGCATGGGGATGTGCTGTGGCATACTGACAACAGTATTCCTCCATTTCTTTTAAGTTTTTAGGCTTACGCTCATGAAGGAATGCAAGAAAAGAATCATTAACAGATGACAAAACCTTATCTCGCAATAATAAGTCCATTAGACCTTCATATGTTTTCTCAATCTGAGACAACTCAACCCATCGTGTAAATGTACGACGTATCTTTGTAACAAAATCAGAGAAATCTACTCCATTTTCTGGCAACATTGTCCTAAAACGAAGACGATAGTCTTCTTGTTTTAGTTGATATTTTTTTTAGTAATGCTGCCCTGACAACATCATAATTAGTCCTCTCATGTTCGTCTATTGTCATAAGAGTAGTCACTGTGTCACCTGTAAAAAATGGCATCAGTTGTTCAACATATTTTTCCTTTTTTATGTTATGCGTATCGCACAAAAATTGGAATCTATCTAGATAATCTGCTACGTCATCCTTTAAAGGATTGAAATGAGGCAATTTAATCCTACTAACAAACTCCCTTGTCGTACTCGAAGTTGTTTGCTGAGCACCCGTACTCGCCAATTTCAATTTCTCTAACTCCAAAGTTGCGAGTTTTTCATCAAGTTCCATCTTCTGTTTTCTTTCCTCATGTTCCATTTTTCTGATTTCAGCCTCAGCTTGAGCTTTCCTCTCCTCTGCAGCAGCTTGAGCTTTCCTCTCCTCTGCAGCAGCTTCTTTGTCTAATCTCTTTTGTTCAGCTTCTTTGTCCAATCTCTTTTGTTCAGCTTCTTTGTCTAATCTCTTTTGTTCAGCCTCTTTGTCTAATCTCTTTTGTTCAGCTTCTTTGTCTAATCTCTTTTGTTCAGCTTCAAATCTCCTTTCCTCCACCTGCATCTGCAATTTCTTTTGTTCAGCAGCAATATTAGCTTCTCTGTCTAGCCTTTTTTGTTCCGCCGCAGCTTCTCTTTCTAATCTTTTCTCTTCAGCCTGAGCTTTTTTCTCCTCTGCAGCTAATGCTTTGTCATACTGAGCAACAGCCCATTGTTCTAACTGTTGACCAGTCTTATCAAGGGCTCTCCCTTGTGTAATAAAGTAGTCCAATGTAGACATCTTGTCTAATGAGATCAGAAACCTGAAAAAAAATTAAATAAATTACCTTATCCCACTTCAATGGGAGACAAGTCTGAAATGCTAGACTTGTATACTCACTTCACTTTCTTTCACACTCTTAGTCTTGTTTATTATGTACCCAAAAAATCACCTGAGTACCTGTGGAAAAAAAAAATTCCCTTATATCCCACTCACTATGGGCACAAGTCTTTTTTATAAAGAACTTGAATATGTATTTCACCTTGTCTCAATCTTTGTAGATAACAAGTCTTTTATCAAAGAACTTGTATAAATATCTTATATAATAATATTTTATCAACAAACTCTATATGAAGAGTCTACCTTATCAATAATATCAAAACATGACCCAGTATGTGTATGTAGACTGTGCATGACAGTAATGTAGTACAACCAAAAAAAAAAAATACAAAGACAAAAATACAAAACAATACAAATGGCAACACTGTTTTAACCAAAAATGTGTAGAGAAATACACAAGAAAGGAGAGACCTACAGAATACAAACAAAACAAATCGAAAATCAAAACTGAAAAAACAGACAAAATATTACAAAAACAACGTTAAGTACAATTACATCACAGCTGACATCAATAGCGACCAATTGTCACTAGCAAATTTCCAAATTAAGAAAATTTGCACCTACAGAACGCTTACAGTAAGCCTCGATCAAGTGGCATATTTACCGTAAGACCCACCAACCGAAAAAACCCGCAGAAAAATACACAAAAACAGTAGAAGTAACATAATATAGCAATCAATTTCAATGTGTTGCAGAACAAGTTCAGTCACAGCTGAAACTAAAATAAATTCCTTGCTCCTTGCGAACACAGAAACGAAATGTCAAACGCGCACTGAACGTCAAATCCACTGTAACATAAAGTGGTATTCACAAACCAAAGTTACTATGACCTTCTCAAATTAGGGCTTGCACATTGAATGTTTACTATTTCCACGTACTGTTTACAGACACTTGACCTCCAACAATGTAGCTTGAATGCTCTGACCTAGAAAAGTCTGTTGTTGAATGAAACGTGTAACAACCAGCAGTACTGTTTACAATAGGAACCCGCCTTCTATGCAGTTATGGTCCACGTAGCAAATGCCTAGTAGTTAACTTCAGTACATGTCTTGTTATGCTTTATGTAGCATTATAATATAAATGCTCGTACTGTTTATTTGGGTCAACCGTTGATGACCTATATCTGTCCTGTTGTAGCCAAAACTTGCAAGTGTAGAATTAGCGCTGTGTGTTACGGCTGTCCCGTGTGTAGCTTAGACCCACAGATCAGAAGTGTAATGTGTACTTGTCCTTCTTGTAACTTTCTCGACAAAACTGGAGACATCATACATGTAACAGCCAACCAGGAATGTAAATTTCTGGATCCATAAATGTCAACAATAATGTCAAATGCTCGCTCTGTTCTTTTTAAACCCACAGATCTGGTCCATCAGAAATGTAAGTTTCTAGGCCACATTGGCGACAAGAAATGTATCATAAGAGCCCACGTAACTGGTCCACCAGAAATGTAACTGTCTTTTTTTTTCTTGTTGATGTGATCACTGGCCCAAGACAGTATACATGTTGTTAGATGTGTAGTGCGAGCGTATGATGAATTGAGTGTGGGTGCGAATGAAGGCGCGAATGTGTTTAGGCTCGTATAGATGTAGATCCTGCAACCCATACTCTCACATGCAGTAATCAAGGATGCTTTGACACTGCAGGCATGTTTCAAGACATTTATTGACGGGAACACACATAGTATCAACAGGAACAGTCAGTGTAACAAGGTCATGCTGACCTGACATCGATAGGTATACATTTGGCATTCAAAAAGGTAAACATCAGAATAGACGTGCATGGTCAATAGCAAAGTTCTTCAATAATGACAGTTCGTAGCGTCGCCCTTGGCGTCTCTGACTAAACGCGTCAGATGCCTTAGTCACTTGGACACATAGGTGCAACTTGGCACTCCCCGCCAATTGCACATATCAGGCTGTAGTATAATAGCCGAAAGCACAGGCCTCGTTCTGACGTCGGCCGTGTACTTCTGTTAAATAGGTTATCATCAACCCTGCAGTAATACTTATTGTAGATAGAAGTTCCGCCAATCTGCGGCTCCCACAATATATCTTCGTCACTGGATTTCTGGACAATATAAGACTAACAGTCTTGGATGGCTACCTCGAGCACAAATATATAAGTTCTGAAATGGCGGATCAGTGAGCTGCTGTTCACCCTAGGTAATCCTTTACATGTTCTGCCACCGAAAAGCGTAATAATGCATAAAGGTCGGTATTACCTGGAAAATGAATCCTCAGAACATCACAAGGAATTCTGTCGTCATCCCGACGCACAGAGATTCACTGGGGAAAACTGCCATAGCAGTTACTTCGAAGATTCTCCCCGAAAAACAATGGACTCTTGGTCCCTTCAGAAAAACAGGACCTTCCCCGGCTTGCCGGAAGTATATCTCTCTCCCGCTTAAAAAACCTTCCCATAGGCCTACGCCGAACTGTCAACCTCTGACCCTAAAGGTCAAACACAATGAATGAATAAACAAGGGAAGACAACCCCTAATCAACCTGACATCGCAGGTAAAGACACAATTATACTTATGATACAAACATAAGCAAATAACTTGACAGATGACTCCGTCGAAAATGACAGCAACAGTCACGTTCAAAGGGGTCAGCCGGCTTATGTGATAACGTATAGTCGGCTAGCCGGTCTAATTACCTGGCGGAACGTGAACACGTCTGGGATGGTAAACAAGATAAAGACAGTCCCCTAGCCGATAATTCCGTAGGGGAGTAGAGTTTAGAGACTTTCCCCCCACTAGATTCAGCATAGAGAGTTAATAATGGGGCATAAAATATGCCACATAATAATGACAGGGGAGAGAAAAATAAGAAAATATCACTAGCACAGGAATGTAATGCAATCCTGCCGGAATAGACTTCAGATCGCACAACCGTATCGTCACAGAAACACAACAAAACTCATCATATAACATAATCAGACTGCGCATTCAACATGATACCAACAGTGTTTGCAGTGATTAGACTGCTAAGAGCCAGCTGCATGTGAGAAACTCTAATGCTCTCCGCCCAATCATTCGACCACAATACACTGCAGCCCACTGTGGGATCGTTTATTATGGAACTTTTGGCCTGGGAGCTGAAGATGTGAGGAGTAGGTTGGTGTAATTCGCAAATATGATTGCTGTTTTGTTCTGCGACAAAGAATGAACACGTTAGAGTCCGTATGCTGCCTGGAAAGCCACGTTCTTTGGAAAGTATGTGATTGTGACATTCCCACACCCCAAAATTCACCTTACTACGACACATTCGGTAACTAAACTAGGGAATGGTATTACTGAACTCATCACTTTACATTGCTTTTGTGGATTTTGAAAAGGCATTCCACGGCCTATTGCATTTGGTCCACAGCCAGCAAGATACCTTTTCCACACTTTCGATAAGCCTTTTACGTGCCTTTATTCTTAACCGTTCCCTGGGGCCCAATTGATTCTTTAGATCTTATACTGAGATGGTCACTAGACTTCATGCTCTTACTTCTAAAGCTTTGAATTTTGCTGTGACCTCTCATGCCTCGACTGCGTGACTTGATCATCATTTTTGGCCATTGTGATAGCGAGCTGCTTGCTTGATGTGGATTCAAATGGCAATATCAGCTCTGTCATAGTAAGCTGGAGCAATGACGAGAAGTGCAGAACTATATCTGCTCATCTTCAAAACTTCCTAATGATTTCGGGGTGTGTTCTTCTCCCTGGTAGGTCAACTGCCAAATTCTCATTTATTTGCACTATCAAGAATAGCTGACAAGGTACTATTTTTAGATAAACACTACAGTATCTAAGAAAAACGATTACCATCTTTTGTTTTATACATATTTCACAAAGATTCTGTTTTTCATTGTTCCTTAACTTTATCTTTGCAGAACAAAGTGTATGTTGCTTTGCCTAGTTTTAGTGTTCTACCTCAGCCGTTTTATTCAGTGCCTGATGCACTTCTGTCTTTGAAATCTACCATTATTAGTTTATTTTTCAGGCCTCATTTGGCACAATCTTGAAGATGTCAGCGTAGCGAAAGGTTTTCCTAATATGATAATAGTGGTAGAGCAGAAGTAGAATCTCTCTCTCTCTAGAAAGTATGAAGTTCCAGCGCCCGAGAAGTACACTGGTATCACAAGTGAGTTACAGCTGTGAATACTCTGAGCTGGACAATAGAGTTAGGCTTCAGAAGTATAAGTTGCTACTTTCGCTATAGTAACCCTATGTGATAATATAATTAAATTTGAAAAAGTAACTCAAAATTTAACAGTTAAAAATTTAACAAGTCAAATGAGTACAATTTCATAATTTATTATGTACATCTATATATTCTATTCTTGTAATGAGAAATGGGTGTTGGTAGATGGTAAAATGTATGATTATTTACAGTTACAAATCCAATTAAACAAGCGAAAAAGTCTTGGATTTATCTTCCACTAAAATTACAACAAAAGGATTGTCACATTATCTCTTGCCATCTAGTTGTCATCATTAGACAGTCGTTTTAGAAACTGCTCACAGTGTTTGTTGGATGGATACACATATAACTTATCTTATGTTATTAGCCACGTCTGCTCGAGGTTCCTGAGACACACTTGAATACGGAAAACTCTCCTTCAGCCCACCCTATAACTACGGGGGACTAAGGTGTTGAAGATTGGTTGACCTCTAGGCTTCAGTTAGCTGGATCAACGATCCTCAAGTCTTTAGTTTCTCGATCAGGAATGATCATAAACATTGATCATAAAAACCTGGAATAAGAGGTAATAGGTGGTCATGGTGTTCCAACAATCTCAACACCCACTGCTGTTCATGATGCGACCATGTCTTCAGTGTTTGTATATAAATGAATGAATCATGGTAGTATGTTACAGAGATAGCATGATAAGATAATGTATACTGTGCAGAATTAACAAAATACATGAATAATCACAGGTTATGATACATGGGTACGATATAACTTTTGCCTTCCACTCATGGATGCCAAGTCACTTAGGTACTTGCTGGTATGTCGTAAGCTTCCAGGCAAGAATTAGCCATGATATATTTGGCTAACCAATTAATGGTTATGCTTCCTGACAATGCCGGTGAAGGTTATCTCTGGTTAGCGTCATTCCCTTTTTTTATTATATCTGATACAATCAATCAGAAATAAAATCTGAAATAAAATGATATTAGTAATACATATATCTTTAATAAACTTACATACCCTCTTAGGATTTATAAGCTCACGGTGAGACTGTTTTGGTTGAAGTTAATCTGCCCTGCATGCAGCGTGAAAAAATAACTTTTCTTGCAGATACTGTCTTCCAGTTTCTCACTCTGGCTTCTGGATTTGGTGTGTGTGATTTCCAATGCGCCGCTCTGTCCTTATATTTCAGTCTCTCGCCCGTACGAGAAAGCACCTCTAAAAATCCCAAAAGATTTTCGTTTAATCTCTCGGTTTGGGGCGATTTGAGGCGATCTGTGCTTTTCCTGTACTTGTTTTTTTCTTCTGTTCACTACACACTTATATCCTTCCTTCCTTCCTAGGTATCATTTCCTTTTCCCCATATGAGGCTTCCATTCTATCCAATTTATATTTAAATCCGTTTAGGAATGTAGTTATAATAAATGTTTAAAGATTATTAGCTAACTTTTAGCAGATGTGATGAAGGTGAAAAATATTAATTATCTTTAAAACTATTTATATTTGAATAATATCCTTTTGGATATAATTCCTAGTCTATCTCCTTTGTTGAATTATTTTTATTTAATTGTAGTCCAACCAGGCGTTCTCTTGTAGTTAATAATTTAATGTCCAGTAAATGCAAACTTTTAAAGTCCGCCATACATTCCTATATAGCTATTTCCTCATTCTTCAGTAATATTGTCTAGCTTAACCGTAATTCACATTTCCCGTCTTCAAACTTCAAAGAAAGACCGCCGCGCTGTCCTTGCGCTGGTGTGTGTGTGTGTGTGTGTGTGTGTGTGTGTGTGTGTGTGTGTGTGTGTGTGTGTGTGTGTGTGTGTGTGTGTGTGTGTGTGTGTGTGTGTGTGTGTGTGTGTGTGTGTGTGCGCGCTGTGGGCGTGTGTCGCGCTACAACCAAGCAAGTGTTATCAAATCTCGCTACAGTCAGTAATTTCTTTTTCTGTTTCAACCGCAATGTTTTACCACATTGATGGTGTCTATTTTGTTTAAATCCTTTGTGCTGCATTTTGTAACGATGAGTATTAACATTTATACTAGGTATGTCTCTAAAGTCTAGACATTTTATTTTGTTCGTATTGTTGCCCTGAGCTGCTCAGTGTACCCAAGCCTTCGCTACAAGAACTAGTAAACTAAGTTTATCAGCCTTTCAAAATATGCATGCAGTCATAAAGAAATAGGCATGCTTAAGAAGATCTACGTGGAAGAGACGCGTAAGGAGACCAAAGATATCCTTGTGAAGAAGGGTAAAGCAATTGGCAGTGCTGAAGGAGGGTCCAGTGTTGTTCTCGGTGGTCTCTCTGGAGACATGGAAAGAATAGGGCTTCTGTTCCACACTTGCATTTTGTCAAAAGCGACTAATATGAGGATGTCAATGAGGCTGGCAAGCTCATCATCAAAAATAAGTTGCTACAAAACCACCACAGGAAGAGCACATGAACGCGTTGGTGCAGGTTTCCTTCAACGGAACTAGCAGCAGTGTTGGCTCCATGCCACATGTGGAGAGAACAGGTAAAAAAAGAATAAAATGGTCCAAATCAGAAATGGGTTGTGAGCAACAGTTGCAGTCCAAAGTTCCAATGTGAACGGAAAAGATTGATGATGACTGCCACTCATACTAATATCCATGTAAGCATACAGTGATACACATATTCAGAGATATATGCACGGATTTCAGTGTTTACGCGTAAAGATGTAACGTGATGTTGACATTCTTACATACAGACGTAAGCTGATTTAGACTTTCACATATACAGACGTACAATATTTATAGATATCCATAAAGACATGCAACAATATCAGTGTTCCTTCAGATTTAGCGGGTGTGATCTCAAGACGGAAAGATGACCTTACATACAACCACTAACAGCAAGAACAGGTCACATAAATATCATGATTTAATTGACAGCGCTTGTTATATAGGCCTATTGTAGTCATTTGTGCCTGCAGCGAATTAAAGAGCATACTTCATTGGCACTAGATAGTAATGCGAGTGTAACACGAGACGATATGAAATGCGCATCAGAGATCAGAAAAACGATATCATTCTGAAGATAGACTGCAACTGTGTAAAATATATCAGATACGTTAATGAAGTCAGACAGCAGCTGTGTAAAAAGATCAGGTACGCTTATGAGATCAGACAATAACAATGTGTAACAGATCAGATACATTTACGAAGTCAGACAGCAGCAGTGTAAAAGAGATCAGATACACTAATGAAGTCAGGCAGCAGCAGTGTAAAACAGATCAGATACTCTTATGAGGTCAGACAACAACAATGTATAAAATCAGATACATTTATGAAGTCAGACAGCAACTGTGTAAAATATATCAGATACTCTAATGACGTCGGACAGCAACTATGTAAAATATAGCAGATACACTAATGGAGTCAGACAGCAACAGTGTAAAATATATCAGATACATTTATGAAGTCAGACAGGACAGTGTAAAACAGATCAGATACAATTATGTAAGACAGCCACAGTATAAAACAGATCAGATACACTTAAGTAGACAGACAGCAACAGTGTAAAACAGATCCGATATACATTTGAAGTCAGACAGCAACAGCGTGAAACAGATCAGATATACTAATGAAGTCAGACAACAACTGTGTAAAATATATCAGATACACTAATGAAGTCAGACAGCAACAGTGTAAAACAGATCAGACACACTTGTGTAGTCAGACAGCCACAGTGCAAAACAGATCAGATACACTTATGTAGGCAGACAGCAACAGTGTAAAACAGATCCGATAAACTTATGAAGTCAGACAGTGTTAACGGTGTGTTCGAGGTAATGTGTTGACTGGTACTGCTGACAAGGGTGATGTCAGAACTGTCGGGCTTACTGTTAGTGGCCGATGTGTTTATAATAAAGCGAATGTGGATGGGTCGTTAATGATGATGAGGACAATGTCAACGCAACAGCCATGACTGTGTCATAAAGCTGACCAATTGATAAGTCAAGCAGGCTGGACCTATGGTTGAGTATTAATGTCAAAACGGTTTATTACACGAAGACGTAGACTTAGACATCACAGGCAGTAATCATCAAATGCAGTATAATGGCAGGAACATTTCAGAAATGCATCTACATGTGGTAGACCTCATACATGATTAAGTAAGTATTCATATGGTCGTTGATTGACAGCACTGGTCGTTATAGCATCAAGGTCAACGGCTTGACAGCATACAGGACACTGTCGAATGGACAGTTCATCTATTATATACCCTTCAAAAGAAGTTAAGGACCAATAGGTGAAAATGACCCAAAAATAATAAACATTATAAAAATTACATTTCATAAGCAATTTATCTGACATTGATTTTTCTCGAACGACAAACATTCAACACGTGCTGCATGGGCCACCAGCATACCGTGTGGCTAGTGTTCAGCTCAGCAAGCACGCTGAAAAAATGCTGCTGAGACGCCAAAATGTGGGTGTTTTTAATGATGTCTGAGCATGAAAAAAATACCTGCTATTCCAAAAATGCGTGATGCATGTGAGAGACTATAGTGTTGGTTTTGAGCTGTACTCACAAAATTGTCTTTATAAGCAACACAAGTGCTGCATAACCATTGCACAACAATATGCCTCAACGACGAAAGCTGAGTGTTGTGGATAAAGGAAGAGCCATTGCGTGGTTGCAAGAAGGTCTTACTGTCCGAAATGTCGCTCAGAGGCTTGCATGAAAATAGTGTTGATTGTCATTGATAAGCTTGTCATGTTATATTCTGAAGTGCTGTGTTTTTATTGTTCATTTTCATTTCACTTTGCACCCTTAATTAAAATGGTTCTTAACTTCTTTTGAAGGGTATATATATTATTCTGACATCTTAAGCTGCTCTTGATGTCAGAGGGTCGCACTAGCCGCTGGACATATTGAGTTCAGCGGAAGCTCTGCCGTAACACGCAGGGTTGCAAGTCTCTGAGGCATGAGACATAAAAAACGAGCCATTTTCTGGCTAGATATAAAACTGGAAAGATTTTTAGCAAGGTTCTTCAAGAATCGGCTTCCTCTTCTTTCAAATCGTAATTATATTAATATGCATGTGTCTTCCCTTCACTTAGGGCAAGCCCACAAAACTCACGTCTTTCTTGGACGGAAAATATATCAGACTGCCTCAAGCATCATAGCTCGATGACAACAGACTGACCGCAGCAAGCTGCGCTATTCTGTTCAAATATTGTGCACGACGGCACGCAAATAATTAAACAAATACATTTTACTTAGATGCGCTCACATGTGCGTCTATAAAAGTCTAGACCCACATGTGAGAATCGCAAACACTTAACTCCCACGTGAAAAGAACTTAACAGACAGCAACAGTATAAAACAGATCAGATATACTAATGAAGTCAGACAACAACTGTGCAAAATATATCAGATACACTAATGAAGTCAGACAGCAACTGTGTAAAACATCAGATACAATTATGTAAGACAGCCACAGTATAAAACAGATCAGATACACTTATGTAGACAGACAACAACAGTGTAAAACAGATCCGATACACATTTGAAGTCAGACAGCAACAGCGTAAAACAGATCAGATATACTAATGACTTCAGACAACAACTGTGTAAAATATATCAGATACACTAATGAAGTCAGACAGCAACAGTGTAAAACAGATCAGACACACTTGTGTAGTCAGACAGCCACAGTGTAAAACAGATCAGATACACTTATGTAGGCAGACAGCAACAGTGTAAAACAGATCCGAAAAACTTATGAAGTCAGACAGCAACAGTGTAAAACAGATCAGATACACTTTTGTAGGCAGACAACAACTGTGTAAAATATATCAGATACACTAATGAAGTCAGACAGCTACAGTGTCAAACAGATCAGATAGTGGATACACTTATGTAGTCAGACAGCCACAGCGTAAAACAGATCAGATACACTTATGTAAGCAGACAGCAACAGTGTAAAACAGATCCGATAAACTTATGAAGTCTGACGGCAACAGTGTAAAACAGATCAGATATACTAATGAAGTCAGACAACAACTGTGTAAAATATATCAGATAAACTAATGAAGTCAGACAGCAACAGTGTAAAACAGATCAGATATACTAATTGTCACGGAGTGTTCGAAGGTTTCGTCTAGATTATTTTAAAATTCCTTACTTTTCTATTCCTTCACATTTTGTCTGTTTTCTCTACGAAATATTTGCACCTGCGGTCTGTTCGTTAGCTGTTTTTCAAGTCTTCATTAATAGTTCTGCCATACGATCCTAATGCTATCTTCTCCTACAAAGGCACTAAAAGGTATTTCTTGAGGGACGTCAATACGATTTATTCGCTTGGTCGAAACCCCAGTGGTTCCCAGAGGATTATATTTCCGTGTCCAGTGGTCAACTGAAGACCGCCATGATAAATCTTTTTATGTGTCTAAGCAAGAGATGGGAAATAATTAACTCTGGACGTGGGAATCAGAAATGTTTTAACTTCGTGCGAACAAATGCTGAGGTTTTAAAATCACTTGCTGATAACCGTTGGAAGAGAACGCACGCTTTATAGAAGAGAAGCCTCAAGCTGCCCCATATCTACAGTATATGTGCCTTGAGTGTAAACGCTACTCAAATTCTATTTCTTAAGCTGCGGATAATAGTCCTGAGCGGTAAGCAAACTCTCAGTATTCGCTTAATTAGCTACATCTAATATCAAGGGATTAGTTAATTGATGTAAAGTGTGAAATACGTAATATTGTGGTTTTATTTCTTTACTTTAGATTGATAGCTATTTTGCATTTATGTGTTATGAATGTTATTGATGCATTATAATGATGTAAGTACTGGCTGATATCTGAAAGTACTACATTCTAATGATTTTGGGAATGTGATGAAGAAAGCTGTTGTGAACGAGAGAGGGAACCATGTTGTTCAATGGACGAGTGAATGAAATATCATTCCTCCACTGCAGTCACGCATGGACGCACACGGCTAGGCGTCTGGTTGTAACAAAGGTTGACCTGACTGACCCGACCAGTGTGAGACTACTGCTAGACAGGAATTTGTAAACAAATGGACTGTCCCCTTTTAAAGGAAAAAGACTGACATTACGGTTCAGGTAAATATATTATTGGGCACCATTCTGAGACGACACCCGTGTGTTACCGGGGCCCGAAAGGGGAGCAAAGAATAGTAACACTGCACCCTACCACGCATGTCGTAAAAAGCGACTAAGGAGGGTATGGGCATGGGGCTGTTTATCCCATCCCGTAAAAACTTCGCACAGTGGGCTGATCACCTGCTTGCCAACCAATCTGATTACGGAAACAATGATAGATTGTTTGGTCTGTTTTTGTTCCACAAAGACGCCACTAGGCGTGGTGGAAACAGCGATAGATCGATCAATTTGTTGTTGCCCTAAGACGCCACTAGGCGTACTGGCCACATACTGCTTTGCCGGTTGATGGCTAAGGATGGAAGAAGAAGAAGATTCTGAGACGAAATGTCCAGAGTGGCTGTAGGTAATATCTGTATAAAACAGAAGATTGATTACCTGTATTTATCTTCCACAGCGCAATTGCAGAATCTTAGCCAGTTTCTGGATTTTGATTGCTGTAAATTGTTGCAAGTAAACCGCCTAGTTGCTCTATGCTACAGAGAGTACTAGTGCTTACGTCTCAAACCCTCTAGCGGTGATCACAAGTCAGCAACCCTGAACAGTCTACAGCATTTAGACATTCAACACCTCGTCAGCACCTGAACATTATAACTCAACTTCACAACCAGGTTAACGAAAAGCATAAGCATCTCTTGGACTGTAGCTCCACTGAAGCACATTATCCAGTTTGTAATTCCTACCTACTGAGACGCCCAGGAGAAGTCCAAGCAGATAAGTCTACTTAAAACCCAGGCCAAAGTCAGAATTCACTTTTCCAAGAAATAGCCATGGGAATAAACTCTCGTCAGTGAGGACAATAGCCTCTTATTCTTATCTGAACCAAAGACACTGACAGTTTTCTGAATCCTTGAATAAGTAATATCATAACTTTCTTTTTAAAATTTCCTAGTTTTTCTTTTTTTCAAAGTACATGACAACTTTGATTTTATTTTCCACTGTAATTAAAGTAATTATGTACGTTCTGTAACTCACCATCATCCTGAGTTTGACTTAGTAGATTGTAGTATGTTCTGTTCGGAAAAACATACTCAACCCTCCTTGTATTACTTGTTACTACTAGTTCTTCTTTAAAAAGTTTTGAGTAAGAAAGAGTTAGTCGCCGCCATAAAAATACAAGAGTTGGTAGTCTAAAAATTGAGAGAATCACTGACACCAACCTGTGCCCTTCTGTTAACTCTTTTCCTCAACACTAGCTCACCTGTGAAAACTAGTGTCTAAAGGTCTATGTGCTTCCTACACATCTTCCTTACATACATCATCTAAAAAATACTCTCATGCGACACTAATGAAGTCTGACAACAACTGTGTAAAATATATCAGATACACTAATGAAGTCAGATAGCAACAGTGTAAAACAGATCAGTGTAAAAGTGTCTTTCTTCTTTATTTGTTTATTTCCCACTCTGTAAAGTGTCAGTCTGTATGCTCTGTAAGAAAGAGTGGTGTGTTGTTGAGATCAGGCATGCTCCAGTCTACCCAGCTGTAAATGGGTAACTCACCCTAGTCCTGAGTTAGGGAAGGCAAAGGCTCCAAGGGAAGCAGGCCCTAAACTTGGTCACTTCAACCGACGCAGGATGGTGTATGTATGGAGTAGAAGTGTAGAGTGTGATTACCGCGAATGGTGTACTGTTCGTGTGCTGACCAATATAACCACTCATACACTTGTGTCTACAAGGCACCAATGCAGACTGCTGGAATCTTTGTTTACTCAATTTATTCAGACGTACACACTGGGACATACGAGTACATCATGGTATGTTGACATATCAATTTGTAGGTATACATAGCAGATCTGAAGTCATGACACATTCAGATATAATGGGCAGTACATCAAAAGTTCAATGTCATGATACATTATGGCCGCATCCCCTATCTGACTAAACGCGTCAGTGAAGGCAGATCGGTAAATAACTAAAGTTACTTGACGTCCATAGTTTTGTAGTATATATCATGAAACCACGAAAGGGGGGGGGGGGGGGGGTTCTAGCAAGATTGAGATCTCCCTGTCACTGTCCGATAATAGGATAAATAATCTGTTCTCTTGGCAGTGATCAAAACATATGATGACCGAAATCTAACATGGCCGCCTCCCTGAGTTGTCGTTCACTCATTCATAGGAAGGAGAATATAAGCCAGAGTTAATTTATAATGGGTATATAAATGATTTCATAAATGTTTCCATACAGCTCTACGGTGATCAGGTTAATTCACGTAGCCATAACCGCTGTAGGAAAGTCTGTCATCTTCGTCGATACAAAACACGACCCTAGCGATACGAAGCACAATGTTCCATCTAGGTCGAATCGACATGAGATCATCAACATAGGGTCTGGCAATACATGGAGTCCGAATTATACATTGTACCGTACCTTAGGAGAGTCTCTAACATAAACTCTAGTAGAGATACCATCTCCTTTAGAAGAAAACCACTTCATAAATCATATTTCCTTAAGACTCTACCAGCCCTTTGAAAAGTGCGTACCCGCCATTATCACGGTACATCGAAACTCATCACGACTTGTCAAGACAACTCATACTTCCGCTAGACCGGAATAATAAGAATCTAGTCCCGCCTACCCATCCAAAATATACAATATAGGACTGATTCTACTTGTACTAATAATATGTAATACATATGAATTCAGGCCATAAACATAATAAGCAAATTAATCTATTTTCTGGCCCTAAAAATAAGTACAAATATAAGAGCAATATTCGTGCGCCGGATCAATATCAAGAACGATTACTCCTATAATCAAAAGTGTGAATCAAACATGGATTATCTCGCTTTCCCCATAGACAGCATTTTCATACACAAATGAATGAATGTCTATATTTTTCCCATATTAAATAGCCATATCGATTTTTGTAATATGTGCGTCAAAATATGCACGCAACAGATTACCACACCCCTCGGGAAAAAAAAAATGGTACATTTTTTTTTTTTGAAACACATCTAGGAGCAACATACAATAGGCTCACAACGCACCAATAACAATGCGCAGATGATAAGCATAAGTTTTATGACCTTAGAGAAGGTACTTCTCTAAGTATTAATATTTCCAGAGAGGTGTCACCAACGCATACTACAATATTAGCAATGACACAATTTCCACATTAGTTTATACATCAATTTCATCTAAGATATCTTAACATCATGATCATCAAAGGCGAAAAACATTGAAAGATCAGCGGTGAATAAATATCAATGAACCGCTAAGTAGTGTTACAATCAATATATGATATATTACATATGTGTACACATTTCAACATAGAAACAACTGTATCAAAGTTGTATAACAGTTATGAATCATGTGGGCATCTAGACAAAATATCTGCCATCACATTTTCTGACCCACGGATAGCTCGCACCGAAAAATGAAATGGCTGTAGAGCAATCGCGTATCGCGTTGATCTCGCGCTCTTCAGATTTTTACTCTGAATAGCCGTAAGAGCTTTCTGGTCAGTTTCCACAATGAAATGCGCGCCCAGAAGAAATCTTTGCAGTTTAAGGATTGACCAAACCATAGCCAATAATTCACGGTCTAGGACCGAGTAATTCTTCTCTGCGGCATTTAATTTCCGAGAAATATACATCACAGGATGCAGAGTTCCAGAGTACTCTTGCATTAGTGCCGCTCCAATCCCGGTGGATGAAGCGTCACTACGAAGAATAAATGTCTTATCCTTAGAAGGCAATACTAGGATAGGTGAAGTAGAAAACATAGTTTTAACCTTATCCAAAGAGGATTGACATTCTTGAGTCCAATGGACTACATTAGGAGACCCTTTCTTTAGCAAGGAAGAAAGAGGTGACATAATGGAGGACAGATTCGGATGAATCGTCCATAAAATTGTATTAGACCTAAGAGACTTCGCACTTGCTTTTTAGTCTTAGGAATAGAAATGTTAAGTATCTTACTTGTATTATGGTCTTCTGTTTTTAGGAACCCATGACCAACACGGTGTCCTAAGAAAGATATTTCGCTAAAACCAATACATGCTTTCGATGGTTTCGCTGTCAGGTTATGCTCGCGTAAGATAGACAATAGTTCATTTATCCCATTATAGTGATCGTTCCAAGTATCACTGAAAAGACAGATGTCATCAAGATACGCAATGACATCTGAGCGATGAGATAGGATTCGACGCATCATGCGTACAAATGTTGCAGGGGCGTTCATAAGACCGAAAGGCATGAAATTCCATTGGAATAGACCCCTAGGCGTCGAAAAGGCAGTAAACGGTTTGGCGTGTTCGGATAGTGGAACTTGCCAATATCCCTTAGACAAATCGAGTTTAGTAAAGAAGTGAGAATTCGATAGTCTCGTAAGTAGCTCTTCTAGCAAAGGCATAGGTTCAGCATCAAATTTAGTCACTTGGTTCAATTTGCGATAATCCACGCAAAGACGTATGTTATTGTCTTTTTTTCGTACTATAACCATCGGCGAAGAATATGCTGATGTGGATGGTTCAATAATTTTTAACTCTATCATCTCATCTAACTCTTTCTCTACCTGTGCTTGAAAATGTATCGGGATAGGATACGGTCTGACTCTTATAGGACTATGGTCAGTAAGAATAATGTCATGTTGAATGACATCAGTTTGACCAGGAATGTCAGTAAGGACATCCTGAAATTGTTCTAACATAGTAGAAACTTGTTTCTGCTCTCCTGGAGATAATTCTGGAGAAATTGCAACATCTTTCCATGATTCATTAGAGTGAAGAGGAATCAGTGGAAAAGGTAAATTTACATCCGAGAAACTCGTTTCCTCATCCTGTATTACTGACAGAGATGAGTACTGTCCATGTTGGACTGGAAAATCGTCCGTTGCCTGGAAAACAGGTTGTAAATAATCAGGACGTTCATGGAATTCCGTGAGCATGTTGATGTGGAAGGTTTTACGCTTCCCGTCAATATCGACGATATAGTCAACATCGGAAACTTTTGATATTATATCGTACGGACCTTTCCAAGAAATGAGAAGTCTATTTTCCCTACAAGGTAGCAAGACAAATGCTTTGTCACCTGGACAAAGTTGTCGCAAACATCTCTTTTTATTGGCAAATTCCCTTGCCTTCTGTTTCGCAAATTCAGAAGAAGCAGTTGCCAACTTGCATGCTTCAATAATCTTGTGTCTAAGTGCGATGACATATTCATAAGAGGATTTTGTGTCATCGACAATATTATCAGCAGTTATAAGATCATGAAGTAAGGACATAGGACCTCGCGGTTTCGCGCCAAAGACAAGTTCAAAGGGAGAAAATCCTGTATGTTCGTTGGCGACCTCTCTATATGCAAAGAGAGCCGCGGGTAAAACCCTATCCCAATCCTGAGGATGATCTTCTGTTATCTTACCTAGTAGGTTTTTCAGAGTTCTATTCAAACGTTCCACCATCCCATTGGACATAGGATGATAAATACTACTCAGCGATCTCTCTATCTTCAGAGTCGACATTACTTGAGACATGGTATCCGATATGAGTTGGGTACCATGGTCGGATAATATTTCTGCTGGAAACCCCAGACGAGAAAATATTAACCAAAGAGCATCTGCGACATCAGCAGTAGTTATGCTCTTTAGAGGAACAGCCTCCGGCCAACGTGTGCACATATCAACACACGTCAAAATAAATTGGTGTCCTCTAGCAGACTTTATCTTAAATGGACCAATGATGTCTATCGCCATTTTTTGAAATGGCCGAATGGGAATGTCTGCAGCCTGAATAGGTGCATCATGGCGTGGACCTCTGGATTTAATCTCTTGACATACTTTACAAGATCGACAATAGATTCGTATGTCCTTATTCACAGCAGGCCAAAAGAAAGATTGAAGAACTCTAGCTTTAGTACGGGAAAAACCCATATGTCCAGCACACTGCGAATCATGAGCGTGCTGTAAGATTTTAACTCTCATATTTTTAGGCACAAGGATTTGAGAATGAATGGACTTAGCGGAGTCTTGTACCATACGTACAAGTACGCCATTCTTCATCGTAATCCAAGATTTACGATTTGTATCCTTATTCGGATCACCTTTTGTTGCCAGAGTAAAGAATTTCTTTAGAGTAGGATCATCTTCCTGCTGTTTGATAAAGGAATCGTGGGAAATCTTCAAGGGATCATCTTGGATCTGCGCATCATTATCTTCAGAATGTGAAGATTGTGGCATATTAAGAGCTTGAGCCCTAGTGATTACTGCATTAGCAGATTGCATATTAACATTTTCCCAATTAGAAATTTGCTGTGGAGTGCATTCTTTCACTCCATGAATGCGACCGATGATAAGATCAGCGATCGGATTCGGCAAGAGACATGCTTGCACCTCTCCTGTAAAGAAAGGCGTAGCAATATTGATAATGGCAGTGGAGTACTTCTCCAATGTGCCACCAAATGTTACACATTTGACTATATTGCCTGTAGCTCGAGAAGGATTTACGAGTGATTGCCTCACTCCAATGGTAGTGCACCCCGAGTCGAAAAGAATTGATACCGGAGTACCATCTATTAGGCCCCTATTAAAGACAAGAGCACCCTTCCATTATGCGCAATTGACGCATGGAGAGCGGGAAGCGGGTGACCGCAGCTTAAAGTAGAAACTGTGGTTGGATCGAATAATGTTTTGCATTGCGAACACTGAGATGCTCTAGCAAAATCAAAAGCGGAATTTGCTACACTATTGGAGTCTTTTTTATCATTATTCTGATTATCGGTGTCGTGGAACTCCTGTTGTGCAGAGTTAGCCTGGTAATACGATTTACCATGTCTTTTGTGTTGTGATCTACCTCGGTTATAATTGTCTCTATAATTATTATTGCCTCTGTTATAACCCCTATTTGGGTTTGAATCATAATATTCATGATCATAATCATCACGCTCATTATATTGAGTATCCCTGTAATATTGTTTCTTTTGTCTCCATGAAGCACTTGGGTAGTTCCTATAGCTACTCCCTTTTCGAGAATTTCTAACATTATGGGTACCTCTCGCGTGTCGAGGACTATCAGCTCGATTCCAGTTCTTCGAAGAAGAACTCTGATTTGAGCGGTTATCTTGGTTTTGATACTTATTCCAATTAACCTTTTTATCAAATTTATTTTTAGCTCCTTGGAATTTGTGTGAGTAACTGATTCATGGTTCAAACCCGGGCGTCGGCGTTTGAAGAAATGTTTACGGCCGGAAATTTGACGGTTGAATAGCCTGAACGGCTCCTGTGATAAACCCTCTGTGGATGGGATATTCTGAAGCTCCTGACCGGGTTGGAAGGAAAGTCCTCAGGTTTCGCGAGGGCTGAAAGCCCTGGAAAAAAAAAAAAAAAAAAAAAAAAAAAAAAAAAAAAAAAAAAAAAAAATCAAATTTATTTTTAGCTCCTTGGAATTTGTGTGAGTAATTCTGATTATATTCTGTTGCCGAAGCAACTGGCATACTCTCTTTAATGTTAGAGTTACTAAGAATCATGTCAGGGTGTGCCGTGGCATACTGGTCACAATATTCTTCCATTTGCTTTATTGTACTAGGTTTACGCTCATGTAAGAACTCTAGGAATGATTTATTTACAGAAGACATGACCTTGTCTCTTAGCAATAAATCCGTAAGACCATCAAATGTTTTCTCTGTTTTGGATAATTCAATCCATCGTGAAAGTGTAATTCGTGCTTTTGAGATGAATTCTGAGAATTCTACACCTACCTCAGGTCTCATTGTTTTAAACCAAAGACGATAACCTTCCTCAGACAGCTGATATCTCTTTATCAAAGCTGCCCTAACAGCATCATAATTATCTTTGTCGGCCTCTTCAACAAAATATAACTTACTCAGAGACTCCCCTTTTAGGTTTTCAGACAACTGATTCACATACTGTGATTTGTCAACATTATGAGATCGACAAGCCCGTTCAAATCTAGAAAGCCAAAATGTTATGTCATCACTGGTAGGGTTAAACGCTGGTACCTTGACCTTGTACACAAAGGGTTTACCATTACTACCAGATGCCTGATTAACATTACTCATACATGTCAATTTTAATTTCTCTAATTCAAACTCATGTTCTCTTATTGCTTTTCTCTCTTCAGCTTCTCTATCTAATCTTTTCTGTTCTGCAGCCGCTTCTAATTTTTTTCTGTTCTGCAGCAGCAGCAAATTCTAGTTTTTTTCTGTTCTGCAGCAGCTTCTAATTTTTTCTGTTCTGCAGCAGCTTCTAATTTCTTCTGTTCTGCATCAAATCTCCTTTCCTCCACTTGCATCTGCAATTTCTTAAGTTCAGCAGCAGTATCAGCTTCTTTTTCTAATCTTTTTTCTTCAGCTAGAGCTTTCCTTTCTTCTGCAGCAGCTTTTTTTTTTCTTCTATTTGAAGTTTTCTCTCCTCAGCCGCAGCTTTTTTTTCCTCAGCAGCAGCTTTTCTCTCTTCAGCAGCAGCAGCAATTTTTTTTCTCTTCTGCAGCTAATGCTTTGTCATATTGAGCAACAGCCCATTGTTCTAAGTCTTTTCCAGTCTTATCAAGAGATTTTCCTTGTGCAATAAAATAATCTAATGTAGACATATTGTCTTCTTAAATCAGAAACCTGAAAAAGTAAATAAATTACCCTCTTTCACGTTAATGGGAGACAAGTCTATACCATAGACTTAGTCTTAGTCCAAACTTGTATGGTTTATAATAACCAATGATAACTTGAGTACCTATGGACAACAATAACTGTATCTCAAATACTGTGGGAGACAAGCCTTACAAAGGTCTTGTATATCTCAATGTAATCAAAGATCACTTGGGTACCTGTGGAAAATAATCATAAAGTACTGATCTGTACTATACTATCAGTGTATACCACTATAACTCCTATGTCATATGTCAACTAAAGACATTACAAAGGACAAACAAGAAAAGACAATATGAACACATTTGCAGAGATCAAATTAAATTAAATAGGAGAAATGAAAAAAATGATCACAGAAACCGTGATGATAACTGCAATAATATAACAAGACAAATAACGCCACAGTGTATAAACATAAGGGTGTAAAAAACTGAAATGAAAGGAAAGATGAGACCTACAATTATACAAACAAATCAAACAAAAATAAAGAACAAAAAAAATGTTACAAATACAAATATGAAACAGTCGTCACAACTAACCAAATATTTGCAAACTATGTTGCATGCAAATTTCAATTAAGAAATTGCTCCCTATCGAACGCCAGAACAAGACCAATATCACTCGGTATTTCCTGTTCTAGTCACCTCCCATCCAGGCCCGCAACATATAAACACCTACACATATAAACAAATAACATGTAAGCATAAATAGCATATAGCATACAATATAATTTATGTCATGAATGGAATGTGTTGCAGGTATGGTGTTGCAAAGCAGGCACAGTTTATTTTAATACTAATAACTTGCCACTTTATTCAGTAATAGATTTAATTTTAAACTATTACACTGTCAATTTTTTTTTCGTTGAGCATATGAAGATCCAACGATGAAATATGCACTTTATGTTCACCAACACTGTGATTCTTCTGTACGTTGAGAAATGTCAACAATACTGCTCCAGATATTTTCTACACTTGATACCACTGTCCTGTGTAATACTGTCTGTACAGCGAAAAACTGTCAACAAGCGCTGACCTAGATACAGCATCCTATCGGTAATACAGGTCAAGCTGACATCGACTGTATAGCTGTCCTACTGGTGTTGATGTGGTCAAACAAATGTTCTTTCAGCTGTAAACTGTGATTCTCAACAAAAAACTGCGTAAGCTGGACCCAGGAATCTGGCTCGCCACTGTAAAAGTGTCTTTCTTCTTTATTTGTTTATTTCCCACTCTGTAAAGTGTCAGTCTGTATGCTCTGTAAGAAAGAGTGGTGTGTTGTTGAGATCAGGCATGCTCCAGTCTACCCAGCTGTAAATGGGTAACTCACCCTAGTCCTGAGTTAGGGAAGGCAAAGGCTCCAGGGGAAGCAGGCCCTAAACTTGGTCACTTCAACCGACGCAGGATGGTGTATGTATGGAGTAGAAGTGTAGAGTGTGATTACCGCGAATGGTGTACTGTTCGTGTGCTGACCAATATAACCACTCATACACTTGTGTCTACAAGGCACCAATGCAGACTGCTGGAATCTTTGTTTACTCAATTTATTCAGACGTACACACTGGGACATACGAGTACATCATGGTATGTTGACATATCAATTTGTAGGTATACATAGCAGATCTGAAGTCATGACACATTCAGATATAATGGGCAGTACATCAAAAGTTCAATGTCATGATACATTATGGCCGCATCCCCTATCTGACTAAACGCGTCAGTGAAGGCAGATCGGTAAATAACTAAAGTTACTTGACGTCCATAGTTTTGTAGTATATATCATGAAACCACGAAAGGGGGGGGGGGGTTTCTAGCAAGATTGAGATCTCCCTGTCACTGTCCGATAATAGGATAAATAATCTGTTCTCTTGGCAGTGATCAAAACATATGATGACCGAAATCTAACATGGCCGCCTCCCTGAGTTGTCGTTCACTCATTCATAGGAAGGAGAATATAAGCCAGAGTTAATTTATAATGGGTATATAAATGATTTCATAAATGTTTCCATACAGCTCTACGGTGATCAGGTTAATTCACGTAGCCATAACCGCTGTAGGAAAGTCTGTCATCTTCGTCGATACAAAACACGACCCTAGCGATACGAAGCACAATGTTCCATCTAGGTCGAATCGACATGAGATCATCAACATAGGGTCTGGCAATACATGGAGTCCGAATTATACATTGTACCGTACCTTAGGAGAGTCTCTAACATAAACTCTAGTAGAGATACCATCTCCTTTAGAAGAAAACCACTTCATAAATCATATTTCCTTAAGACTCTACCAGCCCTTTGAAAAGTGCGTACCCGCCATTATCACGGTACATCGGAACTCATCACGACTTGTCAAGACAACTCATACTTCCGCTAGACCGGAATAATAAGAATCTAGTCCCGCCTACCCATCCAAAATATACAATATAGGACTGATTCTACTTGTACTAATAATATGTAATACATATGAATTCAGGCCATAAACATAATAAGCAAATTAATCTATTTTCTGGCCCTAAAAATAAGTACAAATATAAGAGCAATATTCGTGCGCCGGATCAATATCAAGAACGATTACTCCTATAATCAAAAGTGTGAATCAAACATGGATTATCTCGCTTTCCCCATAGACAGCATTTTCATACACAAATGAATGAATGTCTATATTTTTCCCATATTAAATAGCCATATCGATTTTTGTAATATGTGCGTCAAAATATGCACGCAACAATCAGATACACTTATTGTCACGGTAGGCTAAGAAAATTCTGCCACTCTGTCGGTTTAGACCCCCCTGGTCTTTGTCCCTCCCATTTCCTATTTATTTTTGTCTCTTGACAGCTGTAGATTGGGGAAACTGACCTGTCACTTTGTAATTGGACAGGTTAACTCCACTTTCTCTAGCGCGGGTGAACGGGAGAATATCTTATGTCTTTTCATGTCTTCTGTCTGCTGGTCGGCATAATTTGTTAGGCGTCCTGTGACTCTTTTGTTGCTGGTGGCGACGACATTCCTAGAGTTCTTTGACACAGAGCTTGACCACTGCGCGCTCTTTCGGGTAGAATAGCGGCAGAATTCCCTGGTCTTTAAACCCGGTGAAAGCCATTGCCTTTCATGTGACCGTGCCTGGCTAGAAACTCTACGCCAGAATGTCGGTCCAGCTTTAGTATTGCTTTCATCTAGGAAACACGGGAAACCAAGTTCCCGG
Source organism: Oreohelix idahoensis (assembly GCA_024509875.1). Taxonomy (NCBI): domain Eukaryota; kingdom Metazoa; phylum Mollusca; class Gastropoda; order Stylommatophora; family Oreohelicidae; genus Oreohelix; species Oreohelix idahoensis. The sequence goes on from JAMPIV010022717.1 coordinate 273,928, forward strand.
TGGCCTTGCGTCATCATTACGCACGCACCATGTTTCCGGAGACTTCGACGCGCAGGTGAGACGAACATCTGCAGGCCTTAGCCTCCTATATAATTGGGCAACTCACTTTGTCTAGCACTTAATGTCTCCATAATTCTCTACTGTTGGGTGGGCGCTGTTCTATAACTAGTACGGACGACCAGCTACATTGTTGGTGGTATTGGAATTCTTTACATATAGGTAAGAGCTCTTAATTAAATAGGTAGTGGGTGTGTTAGGAACTTAGTCATAATCTTCATCAGGGGGCTAACGCGTATAGTGTTACGTTTTTTTTCTATCACGTATCATGACAGGAAAGTGAATAATTGTTAAGTTCGTTATTTGGCCGTGCAATACTGTTAGTTATGGTATCTGTCCGTTTGTTAGTGTGTTAATTTTGGAAGTTGATGACTGTTCGTTTTAGTAGAATGGCAGATTAGTCCATCCAGTGTGTTGGTTAGTCTGTCAGGTAGGCTATTATGTTAGACTTTCTGTTGACGACGTATTTTCTCTTCAGTGTTAAAGTAGCGAATATCTTTTGACGATGGTTCTCAAAATGTATTAACGCTATATTATCCCATGTTATGTGTCTTCTCTTGAAGAGTCGTATAGTGGTGAAGTTTTAGCACAGTGTTGTCAACATGAGTTGTTATTTGTCTTAAGAGATTGAGGCTGATGGAAACCTCATTTCCCAGGTTCTCCTGAGCAGCCTGCTGATGACTAGTTTTGGTTTTAAATGAATGATTGTCATCAAACATGAACGCACACCAATACAGGTTACGATGATGTAGACTTTACGACATGGAAAGCTGTGACGTCACGACAATTCCATGCATTGGTTTAAAAAAGATCCAAGAAAACGTTTTCTAATGCTGTTTATTTAGCTGAATAGGCCCATGACGTGCCGCTGTTTCTTATGTACTTGCTTTGATACAACATGATTCAAATATCCAGCAAAATCATAAGTTCCTAATCATTTCTCATACGATTAATACGGAGTGATTCATACTTGTCTGTCTTCTTCCATTTGACAACTACCAAATGTACTAGCAACGAATGGTTGGGTTTCTGTATCACGTTCTAAAATGCAACTGTAGCGGTTCTCATCTATGTGAAATCTCTGGTAACTTAAATTGTCAATCTCTCTGGTAGCATATCTTGACTAGGCTATTGCTCTGGTAACAGCCATTTTTAACGTTTCTCGATTTGTCGAAGATAGATATTTCTCTATACTTTCACATACGTTCCAGCGTTCTGTTTGAGCTTATATAAATTCACAAAGTACATAGCTTCGTTACCTCTCCTAATTTTGGAAAAAAAACCATTAACCGAAAAACGTAGTGCGTGGTTGTTGGAGACTGGTAGTCTTTTGGAGAGATCTCAATGCACGTACTTCTATCTATGACTTTTGGAGAGATCTCAATGCACGTGCTTCTATCTATGACTTTTGAAGTTCTTATGGCCGAAAGAGTAGCACTACCGTCTTAACGTCTCTCTGCAGTCTACCTCTACATGGTTGTCTTCGAGCTCTCTTTTTTCTATCTGCCCTATCTGCCTCTTTTATACCCCTCCTTGTTTTTCAACCGTTCCCACGCACTTTCTGCCGGCTGACCGACATTGTTTCGTGTCAAACCGTGCTGACATTTTATTATTTCAAGTGCGTGTGAACGATTCTAAACCTACTAGCAATAATCCGTCAATAATGACGGAAGTAAATTAAAAAAAACTGTAATATATTTTTAAAATATTTTTTATTTTTTGTGAAAGTGCGTGGATTTGTTTCAAAGAATGTTCCCTGATAAAAAGTCTTTTTAACAAAAACGTTCAAGTTGTCATGATTTGATCCTCGGGTGAGGGCGACATAGAGCTGGCTGTGTCCGAAAACAGGTTCAGGAAGGAAAACTCCTACGTGATCAAAACATTGTCCTTGCGCCTTATTGATCGTCATTGCAAATGCTAAAATCACTGGGAATTGACGACGTTGCATCCTAAATGACAAACTGCGCTCGCTCGGTTCTAAGTCAATGCGAGGAATTAAGACTCGTTCTCCCTTATTACTGCCAGTGATAATTTCTGCATCAATGGAATTCCAATGCACGACTTTTATGACTAAACGTGTGCCATTCAATTGTCCGTTTTTTGCGTTCAGATTTCGCAATAGCATGACAAAATTCAGCAACCTTTAATTTTAGCAAATGCGGTGGCATTCCTGATGGGCACTGCTCGTTAAGGAACTCGGTTGGGAAATCAACTGCGTCGTTGGGATTATCGGAAATCATGGTATCTATGCTTCAATAAACCGTTTCATTTCCAGCGAGTAGCTCCAACAATAAGTCTGCAATACTTTAAATTAAAATTTTGTCTTGAAGAAACAATCAAAAACTTACATTTTAAGGTTATTTTTAACAAAATAATGAGTTAAATCCGTTTCCGGAATGAAACTGGGTTCTACAATCAAAAACTTACATCACTGTCACTCACTTTGTGTTGCACAATTCACCGACTTTTCTTCGTTGAGTGTTACTATTTTCGGGAGAGTACATATAAGGGAAACAATACAATTAATGTCTAACTTTCAACACAGCTGCATCCCTTAGATGTGACCGACGTACAAACGGCGAGAATTATGGAGTTTGATTATAGTGATTAACATTAAACTTAGTTGGGAACTTTCCTCATATAATTTGAGAACCACTGTTGATGCAACTCACATGGCTGGTCTTAATGATCTGGTCTTCTAACTTAGGGACTTTCCCAATATAATTTTAAAACCGCTGCTTATGCAATCACGTACTAGTCTGTCCACTCGTCAATTTTGTCACATGTTGTGTCCTTGTGATCTGTTTTTCTCTTGCGGTCATCTCGCCCCCTAATTTTATTCAAACTAAATATATAATTGACCTCGTTAATTTGTCGTTTAATATAACTATCTGGTCATTGTGATCTGTTCTGAATCTTAGTCACTTCCCTAACACTTTTATTTAACTTAACCTAACTAATGCTACTTATTTAATCGTTTTATGTTCTCTTTATATTCGTCATCTACAAAATCGCATGTGCTTCGCGCGCGGCTACAGTTACTTGCCACTAAATTACCTAGAATGTGTCTATCAGTAACTTTTTTTTTGTTCGAAGGAAATTGGGTGTGAGTTTATTTCAATTTTTCCAAAAAACAACGGTAAACCCTACTTAAAGGGCTGTGTGGCATAGAGATTATGATCAATAAAATTTCTATATTCTTTTCTTATTCTACCCGTGTCTTCTACTTTATTATCGCTCCTTTATCTTTTTTTTCGCATTCGTTCGATTGCGAGAAAATATAACTCTCCCATTCAAACTTTCGCCTGTTTCTTTTCTCATTTAGAAACGCATTTTATTGCTATTAAGTAAGCCGTGACGAGACCGAATTGTGTGAGAAATTCGTTCTAGACAGACAGGATGGCAGACATTCGTCTCACTTTTCCATGACACGAGCGCTTCTATGGCTAAGTTTCTCGGAGTGAGGTGTGAAAGGCGCAAACACGCATCGCTCAGAAATGACCGTAGTTAGCAGGAGGCGTAAAGACGCGCATTGGCAGTTTATGGCCGGCGTCTGAGTTAATGTGAAGTGTTAAGAGGAGAGGGGGAGACGGGGGACTATTTCAGGGTTTTGAGAAATAGCGTGGCATCCTTTGTCTTTTTTTTTTCAGATATCTATACCCGCAGTTTAGACTTGATTTCATTCAGTCCTCCTCCAGTTGCAGAAGGCAGACGGCTCGTGCTAGAAAATATCTTGTGTATTGCGAAGTTCTAGTTTCTCGACATTGTGCCGAGTTCTGGACTACCCGTATATTGAATGATTCTAGTTCATGGTGTTAGTCTGTAGTTCTGTTTGGAGGTAACAATATATCTATCTAGTAGTGTTGAGTGATTTAGTGATCAATCGCTTATTTCATTTTTCTAGTTAGATTTCTGTGCAGAGAGATTAAATTATAAGTCTTTTATATTCTCTAGTTGACATGTTACAGTGGAAAGCAGAATAAACTATAATTTCTAGCTTAAACTCATGCAGCTGTAAATGAATTTAATTAAACTGCTAATAATCAGTCGAGAATATTTTAAACTACCTTTTTCACAGATTAAGGCCACGGGTAGATTTTGGGTTTGTGACCCGTACTGAATATAGGAAGAAAAAACAACCATATAATCACAATAACCACAACACCACTATTCTATCCTAAAATTAACCCGCACAGAATTATAAGTTATTATCCACTCGGTTATTTAACTCTGAATAGAACTACACGTGTATAGCTTATCTTATCGTTTTAAAAAAACTCGTGAAATAAGCGCTAGTCATTTACAAAATTATTCAAAATGAATTAGAAATAAATATTTATTTCGTCAGTACTCATAGTGAATAGTGCATTTACTAGTTGACCAAATATCTTTTACTGGTTACTAGCAATTAATTAATCAACGCTACAGCCGGAACAATTTAGCTATAAATTATTTTAATTCGCTAGTCACTTAACACACTGTAAATCCTAGTGAAATATAAATGACGGACTTTAAAAATTAAATCACTCAACACAGAAAAATCTTAGTGTAATATTTACCGCAGCACAGAAATTAAAACAACTCCAACGAAAAACTAAGTAATCCCAATGATAAAGTGGATCTAGAAATCGCAGCTAGATGTTCCAAAACTTCTGTGGGTACTGAATAATCTAAGTTTGAAAGCTGGAATATATATATATATCAAATAGACAAAAAGTCGCTGACCAGTGTGAGACATAACACCTTTGGGAAATTCTGCGGTTAGATTTTGAATCAAAGTCTATTTTGTCACTTACGCCGCCCGTAGACGTCGTTCCGTAGCTTAATTTACCTTCACGAACGAACGGATTGGGGGGAAGGGGGGGGGGGTAACTGAGATTGATTATCTTTCCTTTCCTCCGATTAATTCCCCCTGACCAATGTCTACCGAAAGTAAGTCTTAACTTATCAACCTTGATTTTCTTCATTAGCTTATCTCCCCCTTTTCTCTTTCTACGTGCATCTATCAACAGGTACAACTTTTGAATTATCGCTCTTGATTCTACCAATATACGACCCGTCCCCTCTCTCTACACGTGAAACGGTGATATTAAACATTCCTAGTGCCTGTAAGACAATAGAGAAAAGGAAAAAAATAAGGCGTGGTGTTAAATCATATTTTAATTAAGGGGAGTTAAGTGTTAAAGACGGGAATATACGGGTCGGTTTTTCTGTACACGCTTGTAAACACGCTCTGCGTGATGAGAGAATTTCTTAGTTGAGGGGTGGAAGGCGTAGTAATGTTTAAACTGTTACCGGACCAGTGGTTACTTTGTTTAAAGATAGGATAAAGAATCTGGTCGAACGTTCTATGAATTAGTTTTGGGGGGAAAGGCGGATGAATTCAGCTCACATCTCAAGCTGCGAGTTTGCGCTTGAATGAATTTTTACTGAGCTGTTTTGAGTAGCTGTTATTTCGTGACAGTACGTTTTCTGGCAGAGCTTGGGGAAAGGACGTTATCCATTTCGCTAGTGTGTTCCAGGATATTTTATGAAAGAGAGAATTTGTTATATTGAAGAAATATTTTCAGGCCATGGATTATACCGGCTATTATGATTATCATGATTCATATTTCCTCTGATAGATATTGTTCCCATGGATGTAATAGCACTGAGAGTTGCTGATGTTATAAGAATTATGATGTTGTTCCCTTTGATGGATTTAAGATGTTGGAAAGTTTGTTCCTGAGGGATATTTATGGTAACAAGTGTACTGTGCTGAGGCCTGTGGTTTATGCAACCAATGTAATGGATATTTGATACTATGTTCTGCATCCACTTTGTCCATGGATATTTTGTACTTGATGCTTCGTGATTTGCCGTGTTCTGTAACATGTGACAGTGTGCTATTACCATGATGTCTACGTGACTGTGATGTTAATAAACTGTGAAACGTTACAGCTAGTTCAATAATTCCTGACTCTTATGTTTGCTGTGGTGTGTGTTTCAAGTTGGTGCAGGTGTGCCCGAGCCCTTGGCATTCGCGTATGCATATATATACCACATTATACACCTGTCGGCCATACGTAAGCCCGGCCATAAGCTGATTGCCTTCATCAGCGAAAGATATTAACACAATGGCATATATGTAAATATTGTTGTTGGTTCAGTGGTTGTAACCCGATATGGGCCTTGTAGTGTTGTTATTAATTTTTGTAAAAGACGACTTGCGGGCGGAAATTTTCACGCAGACCGTGTTGGGTCAAACTCAAACGGTCACCGGGTTTGTTTACATTCAAGCCTTAAACTCATTTACGTAATCCATGTGTGCGTACGCCCGGTTTGCACAGACACCGGCGTTCGAACGGTCGATACAAAGGGAAGGGGAGAGGTTTGTGTGTGTGAGTGGCTCAGCCGGCACGGACTGGTTTGACTTTCCTAGCTAAAGTGTGGGGGGAACGTACATTGTTGGTTACTGTAAACATTGCCTGATGTAATATAAACTTTTGTAACTATATATGGAACCCTTATGTAAGGGCAGATGCTTATAGCGGGTGTATGTATTTGTATTTTCAGTAATGTACCCATGCACTACCAAAGGAAAACTGGGAGACCATAAGTCCCAGCCGGATGAGTTTTTTGTTGTGTGGGTTTTCTGTAAGTTAGTGGTTGTGATACACAGATAGCTCCAAGGGAGAGGATGGCAAGTTGGGGATAGGAATATATATTCCAATATGGAAAATGGCAAAAGAATATAGCATCACGGAAAATACATCACTAGAAATATTCTCTAATAACCATCCCAAAAAACTAACAGTTTTAACTGACTCTCTTTCAACAATTAAAGCACTTAAAAACTTACGAGAATGTAGTAGACCTGATATAGCAGAGGAGATATTTCTGGCTACTACATACTTATATTCCAGAGGATGTTCAGTCTTAATTGCTTGGATACCTTCACATGTTGGCATAGAAGGAAATGAAAAGGCAGATAAAGAAGCCAAGAAAGGTAGATCTGATAAAAATCTAATAAATGTAGGGACGAGTAAATCAGAGATTAAGAGCTTAATTAAAGATTTAATAACAGATGAATGGAAAGCAGAGTGGGATAAAAATCTGAAAGGAAGACATGCATATAAGATGTTCAAGGCTCCAACAAGAAAATGTCAGATATCTTGGGAATTGAAAATTCCCAATAATAAGAAACTTCTCAGACTACAGCTGGGAAAAGGCTATTTCAGAATAGAAGAACCTTACTGTGCAGGGTGTCTTCAAGACAATAATATCGAACATTTCTTGTTAAAATGTAAGAGGTATGAACAAATGAGAATACCAATATTAGATTATTTGCAAGCATCCAACTTACCTATAAATATAGAAAAGGTGTTAAGAATAGACAGACCTAGGGAACTGCATGATATAGTCAAACAATATTTAACACGAACAAATGTTAATATATAGTGGCTGGGAATGTGAAGGTCTGATGCTGTTCTTACAATGCATATGACTTTTAACAGAGGAAAGTCAATTAAATATCTGTTAAAGTCAGTTATATAACTGGAACCACCAGGCCTTTACACCCCTCCACTTTAATATTATTCTTGTTCAGAGTTTCTTCTTGCTTTTGTTTGTTTGTTTGTTTTTTTTATTTTTTTTTTATTTAACGTATACGCACAATTGTAATTGTCCCTATTTACAATGATTTGACAAATGTGATGCCACTTTCTCATATCGGCAGTTGTTCATATTATTTGGAATTGAAAGCAATATATATCCTAATTATAACACATCAGAGGTTGAACGGGATATTTTTCTTCATTAATATTATTTTTTTTTTTTAAAGACACAACAGCGTAAAACAGATCAGCTACACTTCGTCAAACACAACAGCTTAAAATATATCAGTTACACTTAGTGAGACACAACATCGTAAAACATATCTGTTACACTTAGTCATTCACAACAGTGTAAAACATATCAGTTACACTTAGACACAAAAGTGTAAAACAGATCAGTTGCACTTAGTCAGACACTTACTTACTTAGTCGTTCCCCTTCTACCGTGAGGTGTAGAGGTTTGGAAGAGAGAGCGCCAGACTATCCTATCGGCTGTCTTCCTCCTGGCCTGGTTACATTCTAGTCCTCGGTCCTTCAAAGATTGTCTAATGTTGTCCTCCCAGCGGACTCTGGGTCGTCCTCGGGATCTGGATCCTTGGCTCTTTGTTTCCCATGCTTGTCGTGGTATCCGATCTTCTCCCATTCTGCAGACATGGCCAAACCATCTTAATTGGGACTGTTCTACTTGGGTCTGCAGAGGGTAGGATTTAAGGCCTTGACGTATCGTCTGGTTGCGTACCATGTCTCTTCTTGTTACTTCAACCACCTTCCTCAGATACCTCATTTCTGAGGTTTGGATCTGGCTTTTATGGGTTTTAGTCATTGCCCATGACTCGCATCCATATGTCAAGACTGGGACATAGGTGGAGCGGTATACAGCCATTTTCGTTTTCTTACCAACCTCTCTCTTGCTGAGGAATCCTCGATTTACGGCCTGAAAAAGTGTCCCAGCTGCTGCTTTTCGAGTGGCCAACTCTTCTTTGATGCCTCCCTTTCGGTCTATAATAGCTCCGAGGTATTTAAAGTGGTCGGCCTGCTCCAGGACCTGTTCTACCAGCTTAATCTGATGTCTTCTTTCTTCTCGTGATATCACCATGGATTTACTTAGTCAGACACAACTGCTTAAAACATATCAGTTACACTTAGTCAGACACAACAACAATAAATCGGTTACACTAATGACATCAGACAGCAACAGTGTAAAACAGATCAGATACACTTACGAAGTTGGACAGTAACAACGTAAAACAGATCAGGAACTGTGACACAGATGTTGGAGAACTGAAAGTTTTACCTTGTGGGAGAGTTTAAAACGTACTATTGAAAACGCACAGAGAATATCTGCAGTGTAACAGAAGATGAAATCATTCTTTCAAAATCACGGTATATAGGCTGAAAAGGAGATCAGAGGATTGTATGGCGATGTCATAAAATTAACCATGATACAACGTTAAAATATCTCCAATGATACAACGTAGGGATAAAAACTAATGCGTAAGCTACTAGAATACATGATCGCCCACGCCGCGGGTCATCACCCGCCATGGAAATTAAATTGTTAGACGTGAAGGCAAAACGTTTACCCTTGGAGCGGGATGAGAACGGAGATCAGAGGAAAAAAATATGACTGAAACGTGCTTGGAACTAGCAAGGCTAAAAGGACGCAAATTGGTGGGGCAAGGAAAAATTCACGTCCCCAAGTTGACACAAGGTAAAGAAATCGACAAAAGGGACCTTAGCTATTATACGCCACAGTCATTTCTTGGACGCTTTTGCGATAACTTAGTCCGTTTATTTGAATGCAGTGATGAACGCATTATAGAAGATTCTAGAAAATATTTGAAAAGTAACTTTTTCTTAATAATAATGTTAGGAATATAAAACCTAGCTGGCCGGATGGCCCATCTTGAGCAGTGAAATAATATGCTTTCATTTATACAGAAGGATAGATAATAAGAAAGATATTGACAAAAGACTGTGTTGTTCATATCAGCGAGCGTCTGCATTGAAACAAAAATGTCCCTAATTTTCAAAAACTGCAGTCTTGAGACTCAAAGTGCTAAAATCTAGTTGGTATGAAAGAGAGGGGATGGGCTGGAGAATTGTGGCTAAAAATAACTTTAAAGGCAAAATTGTGTAGGGGAAGGCAGAGTTGGTTCAAAAAACAAGTGTGTTTTTTGTGAAACGCAAGTAGAGACGGACGGACCAACAGACAATAAGGCATACTTGACTGAGGTATGACTGAAATGACTTTTTGGTAGTAGGTTTGAATTTGAAAGGAAAAAAGGCGGTGATTGGCCATAGATGAAAATATTATCGGCGCTCAGACACGCATTTTTGCCATTCGTTATAAGTTGTCCTAGTAGACACAATAAATAATATAGTGGCGTATTCCCAGAAGCAAATTGATATCTTTAGAGGGACGCCATACTAAAGCCAGCAGCTCAGCTGAGTTTTGCTAGCAATTAACTGTGTTCTGTATTCATAATTCTGAGCTGTGAGTTTTTATTTGGCACCAATGTGGTGTCAAATGATGAGTTACTAATACAAGAGTGGACCCGTGCAGTTTATATTTTGGCAGAGCAACCTGATATTGCCCCCAAGCACGGAGAGGTGGGGCCACCAGATCTCAGCACCAGAGCTACACATTCAAGCTACGTGAGCGTCTGGTCTGCTGAGAATTCACCAACTCAACTTATTTTCTAACACACCCATAAAATTTCCATCAAATAACTGGACAAATGTGTAGTCGCCATAGACAGGGAGTGATGAGGCCACCCCAACAGCACATCCATTAAGTGTTCTCCCAAATAGATTACAACTATAAACAGTAGTAATATTAACTAGTCTAGTAACATGCATATGTACACACCTTTCATTTATTATGTCATATTCATGCATTTCTTTCATAATTGCAAAACCTTTCATATGTTCTGACCAAAATAAAACCTTGGTTCAGAACAGATAAATTTAAAGAAAATTACTATCCAAATTTTACACATCTCGAGTTAGTTCAGTGTGTTATAACATTTTATTACTATTATTAGACTTGTTAAACATCTGTGTGTGTGTATGTAAACCACCACAACACAATACATATCATTACCCTAGAATTTTAACGTAGCCACATTCATTAGTAAAAAAAGATAGGTGTGAGGTCGTAGTGGTAGCAAGAAGGGCCTTCTGACAATTCACAGCTACACTTATCTCAGGAGCCTTCACAGCTGGCCTCATGCATCACATTAAGTAATATCTCAATCAGACAATACCATCAATCCACTACATATATTGGGGTCTCTGGTCTTGGGATAATAAGCCTATCAATAATATTAGGATCTCCTGGGGGGAGAATTAGATTAGGGGAACACATTATAAAAATTAAAAGTGTCCCTGAAGATAAAAGTTGGTGAATCTTCACAGCCAGTGGTAGTTAATTGATTAATTAATTAATTAGAATTATTTAAGACTACTAGAGTAATTAGAATTACTTTAGTGGTTGGAAATTTTATCTTGCACATTGCTAGATTTGTTTAAAAAGTATGGCGGAGCTAGCCAAATTCAGATCAGCTGCTGTGCTAACGGCAAAGGAGATGGGAATGGATGGTCAAGTTTTAATTCAATATGTAACGGCTGAATGTGATAAGTATATTGAACGGGAAGAAAGAAGATTAGAAAAAGAGGCTGAAAGAAAATTAGAGTCTGAAAGGTTGGCTGAAGAGAAGAGGTTACAAATTGAGGCTGATAGAGAACTTAAGAGGCTGCAGATTGAGGCAGAAGAAAAACGACAGCAAAGGGAAGCAGAAGATAAAAAGGCCGAAAGGGAAGCAGAAGATAAAAAGGCCGAAAGGGAAGCAGAAGATAAAAGGTTGACTGCCGATAGGGAGGCATAAGATAGAAGGTTGCAGAGGGAGCACGAATTACGACTAAGGGAGCTGGAGCTACAAGGCCAGGCTCCTGAAAATGGTGCCAGCCCTTTTGCCTCAGATGCTACGCCCAGTCTGGGAGCCTCAACATCAGCTATGGGGTTTCATTTAGACCATTTTGTTGAGAAAGACGATGACATAGAGGGGTACCTAGGACGTTTTGAGTTATTAGCTACTACATATGGGTTAGAGAGAGAGAGAGGTGGAGTTTAAAGTTATCACAGGGACTGAGAGGTACTTCTTACGAAGTCTTCGCAAAAAATGAACAGAGAAGACCAGGAGAATTATGACATGTTAAAGCAGGCTTTGTTATTGAGGTACGAAAAAAATGGTGAATTTTATCGTAAGAAATTTAGAAATGCCAAACTGTTGTCTGGGGAGACATACCACCAATTCTCTGCCAGACTGGAAACCTATTTGGAGAAATGGACTGCTCTGGGGAAGACCCAAGATCTTAAAGAGATGATCATGATTGAGCAATTGAGAGAGTCCATGGCTCCAGACATGAGAAAATTTCTCATGGAACAAGGTGCAGAGAAGTTGGGGAGGTTTTAAATGTCGCTGAGAGGTATCAGGCAGCCCAGGCAGAGGTAAGTGGTGCTAAAAAGAAGCACATAGACAATTTTAAAGCTCCACAGCAATTTAATAAATTTGATAATAGAGAGCAGGGAAATAAAGGTAGGACAAACTTTGAACGGCCAAGAAATGACTACCGAGACAGAAACTCACAGTTCAATGACCAAAAATCCAATGAAAGAAAACCGTTTAACCAAGGAAAAAGATGGTGTAAATGGTGCAAGAAAGATAACCATAACACCGAATTTTGTAGAAGGAAACCTTCAAACATTGCTGCAATGAAGTCGGGGACGCAAAGATTAAAGGTTAATCCTAAGGGACAGCAGGAACCTTATCACCCCCCAGTTTGTGAGGATGTTATTTGTAATGGGGTCACCATAAGGTGCCTTTATGATACAGGTTTGGATTATGATTCAGTTGTGAAGTCTAGCCTAGTGGACCCAAGTCAGTATACCACAGAAACAGTGGAAATACAAGGGGCAACTAAGGACATACCACTCATGACACTTCCCATCGCAAGGATAACGGGGAAAACTCGCTATGTGGAAGGAGAAATCAGAGCAGCAGTGATAGATGAACCAATCTACCCTCTGATATTGGGGTGTAGATACGTCTTCTTGGGGAATCCCGAGAGACCTGTGATCATGGCGACAGTGCAGACCAGGTCACAGAAGAAGGAGGAAGAAGGTGAACCTATAAATGCTCATCCAGAGGAGATGAGGAAGGCGCAGGCTGAGGACAGGACACTCAAGCCATGTTTTAAAAAATTGCCCAAATGCCACACACCTCCGAGCAAGGGGGAATATTTTATGAAGAATAAACTACTATATAGGAAGACAGGAACTAGATCCACTGGTCACGGACAGTTGGTTCTTCCCAAGATATATAGGGCAAATTTAATAAGGAGCTTACATGTTGGAAAAGATGGGGACCATGAAAAAGTCGGTACCATCTGCCAAAAAGTTGCTCGCAAATACTATTGGCCCGACGTAAATGTCGATATTGAAAACTTTGTAGAAGCATGTGGCATATTTCATGAGGGAACACCCACAAAGGGAAAATATGTGCAGGACCTAGAAACGCCACGGGGCAAAATTAGGCCTGGAAAGAAAAATTATGATACTCAAGGAGACAAAGTGCAATGGGAGCCCCCTTTTCACACCCAGTCTTCACTTGAATGGATTAACATGGCCACTATGCGACGAGTACAAAGAGGAAATTTTACCCAGGATAAGATGACAATCCCTCGGTCAGACTTATATAAACTGGAAGAACAGAAAAGAGAGCGAAGATCTCTCATAAGCAATCTAAAGTGGGGAGACAAACCCAAGAAAAAAATTGGTAGTGGTCGATTTGTGAGTGATGATTCTAGGAAGAAAAGTCCTCACTATAGTGCTTCTAGTGGAAGGGACCCGACGGGTTCCATAAAAAATACGTATGATAAATTAAAGGTCCAGATGTAGCCTATTAAGGACCTGGACAGATGAGAAGGCGGAAGAGACTGTTACCTCATCTTATCAATACGTGAACGAACTGACCACTCGTTTGAAAGCTGGATGGAAACTGGCAAATGATAATTTGAAACAAGCCAGGAAGAAACATGCAGCATATTTTAATAGGAAGGCAAAGGACAGAGAACTAGCTGTGGGAGAGAAGGTGCTGCTTCTACTACCCGGTAGCCAGAATAAATTACAAATTGGATGGCAAGGTCCATATACGGTTCTAGAGAAGGTGTCTAGAACAAACTATAAAATTGACAAAAAGGGGAAGGAGAAAGTTTATCATGTAAACCTGTTAAAGAAGTATCTGGACAGACCACTCCAGGAAAGCACCCCCTTACTGACCTTAGCTATCGCAACTCAAATGCAAAAGGAACCACTCACCTCACATGAATATCCATTACATCCTTGTGAAACAGCAGCACAGGTAAAAGTCAGTAAGCACCTGACTAAAAACCAGAGGGAGAGAGTTCAACAGGTTCTGGAGGAACATACAGATGTATTAACAGATAAACCAGGCCATACAAATTTGCTACAGTATGACATGAAACTGGTAGACTCAAACCCAATCTGTATGAGAGCCTATTCTATTCCGTTCGCGAAGGAGAAGGCATTGAAGGAAGAAATAGATTATTTGTTGAAGGAGGGGATTATTTCACACAGTGAATCATCTTTTAGCTCTAGTGTCGTATTGTTGAGAAAACCGTCTGGGGAACACAGACTGTGCATAGATTACAGGAAACTGAATGCTGTCACAGAAGGACAAGTGGATCCATTACCAGACACAAAACAGTTATTTGCCAGACTGAACAAGGCAAAATACTTTTCAAAGGTGGATCTTAGTAAAGGCTATTACCAGATCCCAGTGAAGCCTGAAGTGAGACCTTATTTGGCTTTTAGCACTTCGGATGGACATTATGAATTCAACATGCTACCATTCGGACTGAAAAATGCTCCGAGTGTATTTTCAAGGATGATGCGCAAATTGTTGGATCCCCTGAATAACCCATGTATCACGAATTTCATGGATGATATTCTCGTCGCCACAGAGACATTTGAAGAACACATTGAAGCTCTAGAAATGTTATTTAATAGGCTTAGGGAGGCGAACTTGACTGCTAGGCCAACAAAATGTTGCATTGGATGCAAAGAGTTGGAATTCTTGGGACACACTGTATATCAGGGTAGCATGACCCCTGATCCCAAGAACTTGGAAAAACTGCAGAGAGCACCTAGACCACAAACAAAAAAGGACGTGCGATCATTCGTGTCGTTATGCGGATTTTTATCAAAAATATATCAAAGATTTTAACTCTATTTGTGCTCCTCTGACTGATCTGACTCGCAAGGGACTTCCAGATAAAATTATTTGGACTGCGCAAAGTGAATTAGCGTTCCAAGACTTAAAGGAAAAACTCACTAGCAAGCCTATTCTCAAACTGCCGAATTTGACACAGGACTTTGTCTTAAGAACCGATGCCAGTAATGTAGGACTTGGAGCGGCTTTGTTGCAAAGATCATCTTCACCTGATGGGGAATTGAAACCAGTCGCTTATGCAAGCCGCAAATTGAATAAGGCGGAACAAGGATACTCCACAAGCGAAAAAGAATGTTTAGCGTTAATCTGGGCAATAAAGAAGTTTTAAATCTATCTGTATGGTAGGACTTTTGTGGTCGAGACGGACCATCAGCCTCTCGTATTCTTATCTCAGGCTAAGCATGAAACCGCAAGATTGCTGAGGTGGTCTTTATTTCTTCAACCTTATCAGTTTAGTATCCAATATATCCCAGGCAAATTGAATGTCGGTGCAGTTTTCCTCAGTCGGCACCCCTGTGATCAAAATTAGAGTAATGGCAGGAGTGAGGAGAAATTTTATCTATGTGTATCACTGGTTTGGGAACTTGCCGTAGGCATGTTTTCAAGTGGGGAGATGTGTCATAAAATTAACCATGATACAACGTTAAAATATCTCCAATGATACAACGTAGGGATAAAAACTAATGCGTAAGCTACTAGAATACATGATCGCCCACGCCGCGGGTCATCACCCGCCATGGAAATTAAATTGTTAGACGTGAAGGCAAAACGTTTACCCTTGGAGCGGGATCAGAACGGAGATCAGAGGAAAAAAATATGACTGAAACGTGCTTGGAACTAGCAAGGCTAAAAGGACGCAAATTGGTGGGGCAAGGAAAAATTCACGTCCCCAAGTTGACACAAGGTAAAGAAATCGACAAAAGGGACCTTAGCTATTATACGCCACAGTCATTTCTTGGACGCTTTTGCGATAACTTAGTCCGTTTATTTGAATGCAGTGATGAACGCATTATAGAAGATTCTAGAAAATATTTGAAAAGTAACTTTTTCTTAATAATAATGTTAGGAATATAAAACCTAGCTGGCCGGATGGCCCATCTTGAGCAGTGAAATAATATGCTTTCATTTATACAGAAGGATAGATAATAAGAAAGATATTGACAAAAGACTGTGTTGTTCATATCAGCGAGCGTCTGCATTGAAACAAAAATGTCCCTAATTTTCAAAAACTGCAGTCTTGAGACTCAAAGCGCTAAAATCTAGTTGGTATGAAAGAGAGGGGATGGGCTGGAGAATTGTGGCTAAAAATAACTTTAAAGGCAAAATTGTGTAGGGGAAGGCAGAGTTGGTTCAAAAAACAAGTGTGTTTTTTGTGAAACGCAAGTAGAGACGGACGGACCAACAGACAATAAGGCATACTTGACTGAGGTATGACTGAAATGACTTTTTGGTAGTAGGTTTGAATTTGAAAGGAAAAAAGGCGGTGATTGGCCATAGATGAATATATTATCGGCGCTCAGACGCGCATTTTTGCCATTCGTTATAAGTTGTCCTAGTAGACACAGTAAATAATATAGTGGTGTATTCCCAGAAGCAAATTGATATCTTTAGAGGGACGCCATACTAAAGCCAGCAGCTCAGCTGAGTTTTGCTAGCAATTAACTGTGTTCTATATTCATAATTCTGAGCTGTGAGTTTTTATTTGGCACCAATGTGGTGTCAAATGATGAGTTACTAATACAAGAGTGGACCCGTGCAGTTTATATTTTGGCAGAGCAACCTGATATTGCCCCCAAGCACGGAGAGGTGGGGCCACCAGATCTCAGCACCAGAGCTACACATTCAAGCTACGTGAGCGTCTGGTCTGCTGAGAATTCACCAACTCAACTTATTTTCTAACACACCCATAAAATTTTCATCAAATAACTGGACAAATGTGTAGTCGCCATAGACAGGGAGTGATGAGGCCACCCCAACAGCACATCCATTAAGTGTTCTCCCAAATAGATTACAACTATAAACAGTAGTAATATTAACTAGTCTAGTAACATACATATGTACACACCTTTCATTTATTATGTCATATTCATGCATTTCTTTCATAATTGCAAAACCTTTCATATGTTCTGACCAAAATAAAACCTTGGTTCAGAACAGATAAATTTAAAGAAAATTACTATCCAAATTTTACACATCTCGAGTTAGTTCAGTGTGTTATAACATTTTATTACTATTATTAGACTTGTTAAACATCTGTGTGTGTGTATGTAAACCACCACAACACAATACATATCATTACCCTAGAATTTTAACGTAGCCACATTCATTAGTAAAAAAAGATAGGTGTGAGGTCGTAGTGGTAGCAAGAAGGGCCTTCTGACAATTCACAGCTACACTTATCTCAGGAGCCTTCACAGCTGGCCTCATGCATCACATTAAGTAATATCTCAATCAGACAATACCATCAATCCACTACAGGCGGCATATAACAGAAAAGGAATTCATTTATACGTCATTCATTCATCATTTTCACTTGTGCTTCTTACGGAGTAACGAGCTACCACTGTAGTTGGCCCCCTTGCAGGAAGCCTGCACAATGCATTAGAATGCTCATACAGCAGTGCTTTATGTGGCGATTAGTTTACATGATCATGTTTCCATGCTTATTCACAAACTCGTAACAGTGCAGGATGTCTTCAAGACAATAATATAGAACATTTCTTATTAACATGTAAGAGGTATGAACAAATGAGAATACCAATATTAGATTATTTGCAAGCATCCAACTTACCTATAAATATAGAAGAGGTGTTGAGAATAGACAGACCTAGGGAACTGCATAATATAGTCAAACAATATTTAACACGAACAAATGTTAATATATAGTGGCTGGGAATGTGAAGGTCTGATGCTGTTCTTACAATGCATATGACTTTTAACAGATGAAAGTCAATTAAATATCTGTTAAAGTCCGTTACATAACTAGAACACCAGGCCTTTACACCCCTCCACTTTAATATTATTCTTGTTCAGAGTTTATATATATATATATATATATATATATATATATATATATATATATATATATATATATATATATATATATATATATATATATATATATATATATATATATATATATATATATATATATATATATATATATATATATATATATATATATATAAACGTATAAGCACAATTGTGATTATCCCTATTTATATTGATTTGACAAATGTGATGCCACTTTCTCATGTCGGCGGTTGTTCATATTATTTGGAATTGAAAACAATATATATCCTAATTATAACCCATCAGAGGTTGAACGGGATATCCTTTTTTTTCATTAATATTTAAAAAAAAAGTAACAGTCGCCTTGTACGACATGCCTGAGTTAGCAGTAGGCATGTTCTTTATTTATCCCTTCAGAGAGCCCTGGGGACTACACAGGACACAGTTACTGGGTTAAGGGGTCTCAACCTGGGAGTACAACTCTACAGTCATGTATATACTTACTACTTGAAAAAATAGACAGAGAATAACGTTACATAATAGCATAGCTAATTAGATCAAATGCACTTTAAACAAAAGTCAGGGCAAAAATTGTGTATAATAGAAGAGGGAATAAAATATACTTTCTAAGTCTGTCAATTACGGTAAATAACAGAAATAACATAAAATATGCTTTTTAAAAAACTCACGGGAAAACGGCGCATAGTTGAAAATGATATTAAATATATTTTCAACACACACACACACACAAACAACAATAACAAACAACAATAAAACATATTGGTGCATAATAGAAGAAGAAATCAAATATTTTTCACTGATGTAAGAGACAAGGGAACAATAATTTTTTAAGAAGTTTTGGCATGTCACCAGTTTTAACACGGACACAAGGTCCATCCTTTACATTATGGCGTATGTCCAAATATAAAAGACATTGTGGCCTTGAAAATACTTCGGTATTTAGAAAGAAATCTAATGCCTTGCCTTTTAGTATTTAATAAATATACTGTTGTGTTATGAGAATAACACATGTGCACATTGAATGACACAATTCGTCAAAAGACGGACTGTTTTAACTAGTGCCCTAGATTCATAGAAATCTAGGGCACTAGTTTTAACCATATGAGCCAAGCATTTTACAAAAACCAAACACCACAAAAAACCGAAACAAAAATGCAGGAACAACCTGTAGGTATACCCTATAAAATGTACTCGCTCGACAGATGCCCGTCAATTTGGACTTTAGTCCAAAGTGGAACGCACTGTTGTCTATTTTCCATGGATAATGCGGCGCATCTCGTGGAAATGAAGAAAACGAACCCATAAATCATAGAAAAGCTAGGAATGGGCAGAGAGTTCATGAATGAAATCGGCAGATAAAATAAGGTAGCCAAATAAAAATACATAACGCCTTGTTGAAAACCATAATGGATGGAGAAGTTGAATGCAAACGTGAAAAAGGAAAACAGCGTTATAAGTGTGAAGATAACATCAAGAGATGGACAGAACGAGTTTATCGGAGTGTACCATCAAGACAAAAGACAGAAGGCGTTGGAGATTCATTACATCAGACTTTTGATGCGCAGATGGCAGCTGATCAGATCAAATCTATGTTTCTTGCATGAGCCTAATAAGACACTACGTCAAGCTGAAGAAATCTCAATTGTATACCTTTGGAAAAAAATAGAAGTTACAGATGACATGTACACCTGTTATAAAGACTTCTGTTCAACCTAAGTATAGACGTTTTATTGAACTAATTCTATTTTATGGAAGTGATGCATGGTCAGTAAATATATGAATATAGAGATTATTGAAAACTATTAAGATGTAGTTCTTTAGAAAGATGAGAATAGACCAAAGACAGCAAAGAAATCTAGTGAGAATATTCTGAGGGTGTGACGAAAGCAGTTTTGCCATTTTCATCAATTTCGTTCTCTCCTGCATTATTAACTTATTTCTTCATTTTTCTCACTCATCGTCCTTTTATTTGGCATATTTTTATGCACCTACATTTTTGCTCTGACCACACCCTAGACTTGTTTACGTTTCACCAAGTGACTCGTAGTATTGCAAGTCTAATTAGACAGGTCAGCGGATAATACTTTTATCATTTAAGTTGTCTAGCCACCTTTGAAAGAGACGATCTTTGTTGACACAAGGTGGTCGCGCACGATTTATGGAAAGCAAGCCAGATTGGCTGTCTAAGAAATCTGTCTGTGAGGTGTACGCAAACACAGGTGATAATACGTAATCACTTCCGCTGGACCATCTCGTCACAAATACAATCGGAAGTATTACTGTCACATTTGAAAGAGATCACGAGTTTAAATTTTAAAATTGATATTTTAAAACACGCGGGGGATAGTAATGATTTAACACCCCGACCCACATAGTTCTAAAGAGCTTACCATTGGTTTAATTTGAGAGCTGGAATAAACTTTGGCTTTCATTGGAAAGTTTTGTCGGGAATACTATCTGGGACTTGACCTGAGAAATGGAAATATCATCTAGCGAAATCGGAGACACAAATCAGACTGCATCGTAACGTCAAATTAGCAACTCCCAGGAGCCAGAGAGACATCAGACTAGTATTCCAGAATTAAAAGTGACAGATCAAAGTATTTTGGCGTTTTTATAACTTAAAAGAGAACCCACAATTTTAAATACCAAAACTGGAAACTTAAGGAAGCAGAGCACCCGTCATAAGAGGAATACTAAAATTTCCCAGACCAAGTGTTCGAAGTATCTGAACAAAGTTGCTGTGTCCATTCTACTGTGCCAGGAGATTGTGTTCCCAAGTACTTTTGGGTAAGTTGTGAACATATATTTTACAAAAGTGAATGTGACATGTTACTTGCTAAGTGGTTATACAAGTCATACGAGGCTGGCAACCTCAACATATGAAAATAGTATATTCATAAACAACTACAGCAAGCGCTGGTGATTGCTTCTTGCTAGTCGTACAGAAAACAGACAGCAGCGGTGGCCCCAGACTCCGAATGGAGCAGTGAGTAAGTGAGTGATGATTAAATCACATGTGCGCAGCGTGTATAGTATCATTTTGTGAGAATATGTAACTTGTTAATTCAGGCAATCCATTGCACTCGCGCTGTCCAGACACATTTTCCCCATTTAAGTGACCAGAAGAATAACGGTGATTTATAATCATATTCCCTGAATTATACTGTGTATACTCAGTGAGAACAATTGTTCAGAGAGGCTAACATTGGTGGGTGAACAGCGAGACAATGCGCCTGTTAATCTTCAGCCCACAAATGTACTTAGCAGAGGCATTTGTTGTTTTATTTTTCCTAAAGTTCGTTGTTCGAAGCTACAAGACGGTTCTTAGACCAGACTAGTCTGAAGTAAGAATCGTCGCCACTATCTTGTGATTCAAGAAACTGGGTTCTTCTTCTTCGTCCTGAAAAGGACGGTGGTTGCGTTGTGTCTGTTTACGCCTAAGCTGTGATATCTGCACCTTTCGGTCGACACATCCGACTTCTGCACGGCATTTTTTAGGGCCGGGTTTGCCTTCCCATTTCGATCCACACTCGCTCAGCCAGACTGCACAGCTGCAGACTGTTTCCAGGACCACCACGTGTGTCGTAAATTTATTTTCAGAGAAAAGAGTCGTAGAAATAGTGGTCCGGTTTAGAGTGAAAAAATGATGGAAAGCTCAGTGATAGAAAATGTAGAGATTTAATAGTTACTTCACAGCGTGCTGGAGGAGAGTAAAGACAGACTTATTTACGACAAATCGTGTCTCTCAATCTTCTCTTTCACTCTCCTGGTCAAACAATTATTTGCCAGTTTTCCAGACTCGCATCTGCGCGCACACTGATTCGTTGTTTTAAACAGAAACAAATTATCACATCCCACTTAAAGGCACGGTCTCTGATACCGGGGTGAGGATGGTGTGGTCTATTTGACTATGCCGCTGATAACAAAATTCTTACGCGTGCTGGTACACTTTATCCGTGAGGTATGGTTTAAGTCCAGTGAGAAAACTAGTCACATCACTGTTCAGGAAATTATGAATTATCTCTCTGTGTCAGTAAACTAACAAAGCTCGGGCCAGTGTTCTTCTTCCGTTACGACTTAAGTTGTTTGATGGTGCGTTAAATTTGTCTTTGGGTGTGCTTTCTTTGCTATAAGTTAGATAGCGGAATTCCAAACATAGAATCGCCTCAAAGATTAAAAATTTACAGTCTCAACAAGTTCTGCGTCAGGGGAACTCTACACACTGTTTATGCTTTGCTTTGCTTAGATTGATTTCTTTATTGCTTTCTTAATGCTGGGATCGCACAGGTTACGATCACTCTGTATGAAAGAAAAAAAAGACATGTAATATACCGAAAACAAATAACCTTCTAAAGCGCGATGAATTTCCCGTTAAGCCTATAATACACTCGAGTATTTAATTATGTATTTAATAAACACTGCGCGAATTCTAGTGGTTAAAAACCCACATCTATAAAACTAGGACTTAACTGAATTTATTAATTATAAATTCCTTCGCGACTTTAAAAGTTAATTTAAGCATCTATTATCTTTTGAAATAATATAATAGATAGATCATTATATTTAAAACTGGAACTCTTGAGATGGTTTAATTAAATAGATTTAAATTAACACAAAATCCCTTGAAATAGAATGACTAGACCACTGATCACTTTACACAATATATATTTTACCGCTTTGCACAGAATTAGAAATCACTGCAAATATATATAAAATCCAGGGGAAAATCTATAACAAGATTTCAATAAAGCTAGTGCTTCTGTAAAGGTCTGGCCAGCGAGTGATAACGTGTCTAGTTCTTCATGGTCTATTTAGCTAAAATGAAATGTAAGTTGAGTGGGACATGATAAACTTGACAGCTTATTTGATCTCACGAACTTTTGGGGATCTGACCGCCAAATCAAGAGAAAAAGCCGCCCCCTGGTCTTCGTATCCGCTCGCTGCTGCCCGTTTCGCTTTCCCCCGTTCGCTCGGTTCCTCGATTGACACCGAGACGCGAAATTAGCGGCAAGCAACTGCGTCTCGTATCAGGGAAAACTACTGTCTTTGATAGCGCCGATAGTCTCCCCTAAGATCCCTCGGTCTGTCTCTTGATCTCGTCGCTGTATCCTACATGAGTCCCGGTGGAATGCGTTCTGGCAAACGAAAAGTTACAACAAATGTTCAGGGGTTCTAATGTTATGAAAAGCTAAAGGTCCCTTTAAATCATCCATCATATCAGGGAAAATTCACTAGTCAAACTAGACGTACGTCACAATCGTCCCCACTTTTAGACATGAAAACATTTTTCATGTTTTCATTTTTGACAATGGAGGTGACCTGATTGGTGATTTTAGGATGAGTGGTATCTTCAGTTTGCTCTTCTTCCTCTGTAGACCAGTTTCTACTCAGAAAATCAGCCCCGACATTCTGTCTTCCCGGAATATATTCCACTTTAAAAGAATAAACGCTTAAAAGAAGCGCCCAACGCATGATCCTTGCGTTAAATTCTTTATTGGCACCAAGAAATGCTAACGGAGCGTGGTCTGTTTGCACCGTGAAAGATGTACCATAAAGAAACTCATGATGGCGTCTGATACCGTCAATCAGAGCAAGACATTCCCTTTCAACTACGCTGTAGTTCCGTTCCGCTTTATTTAATTTCCGACTGCCATAGGCAACTGGAAATAGCATGTTCAGGTCACTGTCATCGGCTTGAAGCAGTGTTGACCCGATGCCCTGACCTGACGCGTCGACTCTCAGTACAAAAGGTTTCTTGAGGTCAGGCAACCTCAAAATGGGGTATGCAGACAACTGTCCTTTCAAAGTGCTATACGCGTGTTCGCACTTTTGATCCCATATGACCTTATCAGGACAACCTTTCTTTGTGAGGTCAGTCAGAGGTGCCGTCAGTCCGTTGAAGTTCTGGATGTACTTCTGATAGTATGCACATAGCGATATGAAGGAACGTACGTCTTTCTTCGTTCGGGGTCTTTTTGCTGCCACTATTTTCTCCACGTACTTCTTAATAGGCCAACTGCATCCGTGAGAAATAGTGTGCCCCAGGAAGTCTAACTGTTCAAACCCGATGAGACATTTGCTAGGTCTGGCTGTGAGACCCGTTTCCTGTAGTCTCCTGAGGAGCATAGCAACCGTAGCAATATGTTCTTCATATGTTTCCGATGCAATTAAGATGTCATCCATGAAATTATGGATATGGGGACTTTGCAAAGGTTGTAGAAGCTTCCTCATCATCCTGGTGAACACTCCTGGTGCATTATGCAAACCGAACGGCATCACGTTAAATGTGTAATGTCCTTCATTAGTGCTGAAAGCTAACAAAGGTTTAATTTCCTCCTTGACTGGTATTTGATAATAACCTTTGCTGAGGTCAATCTTGGAGAAGATCTTTGCTTTGCTGAGCTTGGTGAACAACTCAGAAACAGTTTGGAGAGGTTCGGGCTGGAATTCCGTTACAGCGTTTAGCAACCTGTAATCAATGCACAGCCGAACTTCCTTATTGGGCTTCTGCAACAGCACTACACTCGAGCTGTAAGGAGATGTAGACTCACTGATAATTCCTGCCTGACGCAACTTGTCTAGACTGTAAATTATTTATTTATTTCCCTAATTCACAAAGACAAATCATTCACACTCTACCTAGTTAGACCCAAACTAAATCAGACTCAAAATATCTTTAACCCGGCTATGCGATTGCCTCAAATGTAGCTCAAGATCCCAGAACCAGCCCACAAATATGTGTGCATCAAATGTATCTCAAAATTATCCCAGACGAGCCGGCCAAATATTGTCGTAAATTTATTTTGAGAGAAAAGAGTCGTGGAAATAGTGGTCCGGTTTAGAGTGAAAAAATGATGGAAAGCTCAGTGATAGAAAATGTAGAGATTTAATAGTTACTTCACAGCGTGCTGGAGGAGAGTAAAGACAGACTTATTTACGACAAATCGTGTCTCTCAATCTTCTCTTTCACTCTCCTGGTCAAACAATTATTTGCCAGTTTTCCAGACTCGCATCTGCGCGCACACCGATTCGGTGTTTTCAAACACACACACGACGTTGATACAAACTATATTAAACGAATAGGGGAAATGTTGGGCTTTGGGTATATCCAACACACAGAACTAAATGAGTTTAGGTGATTTTATTCACTTTAAACATCAATCACTAAAATATCAGATATTACATAAATTATCATAAGTACACAAATGCAAATAACAAGTTTGGGAGGGGGTGAAGAAGATTGGTATCGACTAAGCCCTTCCCGCTCATTAGACAAAGACAAACCCAGTCCAGAGATAGATAATATCAGGAACACGGGTACGTTAACCTAACAGTAAAGTTAATTACTCTGAAAGAGGTGTTACCAAGTTAGGTATAAGTGATAGAAAAAAAAACCTGTTCTCCCCAGCTGTTCTTCCCTTTACTAAGCAAATGGAAAGGAGGTGGTTTTAAACAGAGTTAACAAATTATCAACTATCCCACTTAAAGGAACAATGTAGGGTATACAGAAAAGATATATGTTACCAGGTAAGCAAGTTAACAAAATGGTCACACAAAAGAATTAATTTCCTGTCATTCATACACGCGCTAGCAAAGGCCTTCACTCATCTTGCTCTCACTTACCGATTGTGAAAAAATCTTGCACTCCATAGAATAACACAACAGCAGTTACACCTCAACTAAATGTATGAGTGTTTGTTCAAGTTCTAGCCCCAGATTATCGGGTAGGCGGTCAGCACATAAAAGGATCCCGTAATCGCTGGAAAATGAATCTGTAGTTGTGTCTCTTTTCTTAATAACAGTTTCTATGGGAGGGCACGGTCTCTGATACCGGGGTGAGGATGGTGTGGTCTATTTGACTATGCCCGCTGATAATAAAATTCTTACGCGTGCTGGTACACTTTATCCGTGAGGTATGGTTTAAGTCCAGTGAGAAAACTAGTCACATCACTGTTCAGGAAATTATGAATTATCTCTCTGTGTCAGTAAACTAACAAAGCTCGGGCCAGTGTTCTTCTTCCCGTTACGACTTAAGTTGTTTGATGGTGCGTTAAATTTGTCTTTGGGTGTGCTTTCTTTGCTATAAGTTAGATAGCGGAATTCCAAACATAGAATCGCCTCAAAGATTAAAAATTTACAGTCTCAACAAGTTCTGCGTCAGGGGAACTCTACACACTGTTTATGCTTTGCTTTGCTTAGATTGATTTCTTTATTGCTTTCTTAATGCTGGGATCGCACAGGTTACGATCACTCTGTATGAAAGAAAAAAAAGACATGTAATATACCGAAAACAAATAACCTTCTAAAGCGCGATGAATTTCCCGTTAAGCCTATAATACACTCGAGTATTTAATTATGTATTTAATAAACACTGCGCGAATTCTAGTGGTTAAAAACCCACATCTATAAAACTAGGACTTAACTGAATTTATTAATTATAAATTCCTTCGCGACTTTAAAAGTTAATTTAAGCATCTATTATCTTTTGAAATAATATAATAGATAGATCATTATATTTAAAACTGGAACTCTTGAGATGGTTTAATTAAATAGATTTAAATTAACACAAAATCCCTTGAAATAGAATGACTAGACCACTGATCACTTTACACAATATATATTTTACCGCTTTGCACAGAATTAGAAATCACTGCAAATATATATAAAATCCAGGGGAAAATCTATAACAAGATTTCAATAAAGCTAGTGCTTCTGTAAAGGTCTGGCCAGCGAGTGATAACGTGTCTAGTTCTTCATGGTCTATTTAGCTAAAATGAAATGTAAGTTGAGTGGGACATGATAAACTTGACAGCTTATTTGATCTCACGAACTTTTGGGGATCTGACCGCCAAATCAAGAGAAAAAGCCGCCCCCTGGTCTTCGTATCCGCTCGCTGCTGCCCGTTTCGCTTTCCCCCGTTCGCTCGGTTCCTCGATTGACACCGAGACGCGAAATTAGCGGCAAGCAACTGCGTCTCGTATCAGGGAAAACTACTGTCTTTGATAGCGCCGATAGTCTCCCCTAAGATCCCTCGGTCTGTCTCTTGATCTCGTCGCTGTATCCTACATGAGTCCCGGTAGAATGCGTTCTGGCAAACGAAAAGTTACAACAAATGTTCAGGGGTTCTAATGTTATGAAAAGCTAAAGGTCCCTTTAAATCATCCATCATATCAGGGAAAATTCACTAGTCAAACGACCCATTGCAGTACTCCTCCGGTTAAGTCTTTTTGTAACAGGCACACGCAACGGACAACACTAGCCATCATTCACCGGTTTAAGTCTCAGTGAAGACAAATTTTAAAACCCTCTAAAGTCACTTTCTTCCATATTTATTTTAACGTGTTAAAGACTAATTGATTATTAAATTTGTTATATGTTAATGTTACAAATTCATACTTGATTCAGTTCTTATAGATAAGGGAGCGCATGTATGATCGAAAATCTTTCATATATATACATATATTTATAGCTATAGAGCCAAAAATTACTTATAAAAGAAATTTCGCTGGATTAAACCAGCTGAGGGCTCGAGCAAGCCAAACCCTTGCTTAAAACTTCACAAAAGGTGCCGGATCAGATATAAGTTAACAATTGCTCTGCCCTATGCAGCATTGTTTTTAACTTCTGAATTATCCTGTGAATAGTCCCTTGAGATAGAAGTGTCATTATCTTTCTATCTACAACTCTGCCAGCCTTAGGGGGAAAGACAGAGAGAGAGAGAGAGAGAGAGAGAGAGAGAGAGAGAGACAGACAGACAGACAGACAGACAGACAGACAGACAGACAGACAGAGACAGAGAGAGACAGACAGAGAGAGACAGACAGACAGAGACCGAGAGAGACAGAAAAAGACAGAGATAGAGAATCCAAAACATACACGAAGAAAAGATGCTGAGACAGACGTTCAAGGTGAAAGATACACCTGAAGACACTTGGAATGCATGTGAGACGATATGAAGGCGATGTGTGTGTTTATTTGAAAAAGAAGAAGAAGATGATGATGATGATGATGATGATGATGATGGTGAAGAAAGTATACCTCTTCATGCTTTCTGACATCTGAGATGGTCCCTGTCGTGACATACGTTGGCGAAGCTTGAATTATACTACCATCCCGTGGATAACTGCTTTGTTTGACTAAGGATGGATGTAAGCCACCGTCTGCAGACCAGTCAGGTGATTTGTGGGTAAGTTTCGGCGTCCCAGTTCTGAAGAGACTTGGGCTGGAATACGCATGATCGAGCGGCTGCTCCCCGTGATCGTTAATATGTAGTTCTGATTGGGCACGTGAATGGAGACCTACTGTATAATGCGGATGGAGAGTATTTCCCTGTTTGTTGGGGGATTCTATGTCAGCAGTGTTTCTGTTTGCAGGTGTAAGGCTATCTGCAATCTGTCTGGAGAAGATACTGTTGAGTTTGTCTCGTACATTAGCCATCGTGGAAATCTCGGGAGTTTCAGGAACGCCTTTTTTTATCTGCGCATAATTGTAGCTGGGTGCGTTATGGTTAAAGTTCCCCTGAGCGTCTGGGTTGTGATGGCTATTAGCAGCTTTATTCTGGAGTTGTGCATTGTTAGATTGGTGTCCCAACACATTGGAATGATCAACATTGTAGCTGCTATCATATGTATTTTCTTTGCTCCTGTGGAAACTAGATTCTGGTTTCATTCTGGGCAGTGGTGGTGCTGGTGGAACGCTTTCTACAACAAATGTATCTTTATGTAGCGACCCCCGGCGTTTGTTCATATCCATGTCGGCTCTACTGCTGTCACTCGAAGAAATGTTAATTTGTGGGGGCGGACTTGTTTGATTTGAGAACTTGTGTTGAGTGTGAAAGCTTCCAGCTGAACTTGTGTGTCTTAATGAAAAGTCAGAATGTTCGTTCCGGCGTGGACCCGTGTACATTTCCATACGTGGATTTGGAGACAATCTACCTGAAGATGGCCCGTATAGCCGTTGAGGTGGCGTCAGAGAGTCACTTGAACTGCTAGTGCTGATGAATATTCCAAACTCACTTCCACCGCCATCTTGTATGTCCGCAAATCCCTGTAATTTATCTGTTCTTCCGGGAGGAGTTAGTGCAGGTCGACTGTTATACTGCTCTCTAAACTGATGAGTCATTTGATGTCTGCGTTTGTTGATTTCCGACTGCGAGATCTCATGTGCAAGTAAATATACATTATATCCCAATGGTTTTCGAATAATCGAAGAGTGGGCACTGACTCCACAACGAATGTCACACGATTTACTATTGTCAGTATTCAGTATATTCGCACTAGACGCTGATCGGTTTCTGGGCTGAATTATCACAAGACTGTCACCTACGTCAAACTCTGTCAAATCCGCAAGTGATCTCGACAGACGTCTTTCAGATTTGGATACCATCTATTTTTGAAACAGGGAGAAATAGGGTTCGAGGATTGGTTAATTTGGTTCACCAGATACAGGCAGATTGCAGCACGTAAAAATTGCAGATTGTTTCAATAGATATGGCTACATGAGTAGATCGAGCTATTGCCCGAAGGGTGAATTTAAGATGAAGATGTGAGATCACTACCAGTTATTTCAGAGCATTAGGAATAACGAGGGTAAATGAGGTAAACGTGTATAATAATGTTAAAACACAGTGCGCATGTTTTATAAGCAGTTTATGCCTTATATCATTTCGCCAGGTTCACCGAAAAGATCATATAATTAAAAACTTTAGTTTTTGTCTTTCTGTTTTGCCCCATGGAGTCATTTTTTTTTTTTAATGTAAAACTTTTGTCTCGTTTTGGCGAGGCGCGTCCCGTTCAACCTAGTCGGTTATATTCGGGCGCATGTCCAAATATAAAAGACTCTTAGGTCTGAGACAATATTGTTAAACGCTGTGTTAGGGCTTTTCTTTGTGTGATTCGGTGAAACTGTTCTTAACGTTTGTATGTGTGTATTTGTATGTGCGTATATCAAATTTTGCATTCATTTCAAGGTAGATTAATACGATGTTCAGTGAACCAAAACGGATAAATATTCATAAACTTCTGTGCTTTACAATTTATTCTCGGAGAAAAACGGGTTTGAACTTAAAAGAATGCACAAAGCAACGTGCACATCATCAGATCACAGAACAGGAAACCAGACTGACCATATATGCACAAACAAGAGGTTCAGATCAACTTTGCATGTCACTAAAAATACAGAGAAGCAGATTTGGTAGCAGGTGACCATATTATGTTAATTAAAACAAAGTTTTAAACTCATAATCTTAACCAACAGATAACAATTTTTAATGAGATGTCTCAAAAATCATGATACAGATGAAAAATGTACATTCACAATATCTAGTAAGTACCAAGTGCTTCAGCAACTAGAAGATGGAGTAAATATAGAAGACCAATAGCAACAGATCAAAAATACGTGGGGGACCTAAGACACGTCAAAAGTGAGGAATGCAGTCAGCTACCCATAGCTGACTGCTTGCGTCAGGGTCAGTGAACCAGAGCTGACCAAGGCCCTACTCCACCTCCAAATGGTGGTCCTGGAAACAGGCTGCATCACTGCAGTCTAGCTGAGAGAGTAGAAATCGAAGTGGGAAGGCAAACCCGGTCCTAAAAAATGCCGTTCCGAAGTCGGATGTGTCGGGCCGAAAGGCGCAGATATCGCAGCTTTGCTGTAAACGGCGACACAACGCAACTAACGTCCTTTTCAGAACGAACGCAGAAGAAGAAGAAAAATACGTGGAATGAAGCGTCTAGATACGTTCTTGGGGAAAAAGGACCAGTAAGCATGGACGAAAACAGAAACCATCAACAATTTTTAAAAAATTTTTAAAAGAAGCAGAAATACGTTTTTTTTAAATTTCGCAGATTTAAACAGAAGCAAAACGGAAGTTTCAGAGCCAAGGATCATGAAATATACCGGTACGATAAAAGCAAAGAAAGACTTATGAAGAAGTACCAGAAAAGACAAAAGAAAAGAATTGGCAAGAGAAGAAGAGGAAGTTGCAGCCAAATTGAATATAAGTGATTACTTCAACAATACAAAGAAGCTAACAGGAAAATATAAACAACAAAATTGCCTTATCAATGACAAGAATGTAACATTATTTAGCAAGATCAAGGAATAGATGAAGAGATGGACAAAACGTTTTGAGGAAATTCTAAATAGACTAACTCCATAAGTTCCAAAATATTCAGCCAGCGAAAGTGGACATGTAACTGTAGAAATCGTAAGAGGGAAGAAATAAAGACAAAACAGTTTGACAATTTACAGTAGATCTTGTCGATCACCTGGCTCTTCAGTCAAAAAACCTAAACCAAATGCAAGATAATTTTAGAATACTTCATAACAGATCCCAGTAATTGAATCTGACAGTAATCTGGGAAAAGAAACCCATGACCTTTGTGAATAGATGCAGCAAATAATAGCCAGATTGTACTTATATAAACACCCCTACATGATAAATAAACACTCCTACATGATAAATAAACACCCCTACATGATAAATAAACACCCCTACATGATAGATAAACACGCCTACATGATAAATAAATAAACACCCCTACATGACATGGACTAATACATATGTCCTGGCCGCATCAGACAAAGCTAAAAGACGGACAAAACAAGAATGTGTGGCAGGGCAGGTCACGGCATCAATTAGAGTAGTGTGTGTGTCTGTCAGTTGGCCGGGTCAGTTCAGTTAATGGTGTTGAGCGCAGGTAAATATTTTTGACGTGAGCTAACTCTTGTACGTTCTGGTTCAAGTCGTTACAGGCCTTTCGCCTGAGGTGGAAATTCTTGACCTTAGTTTACTCTTCTTCCCAGTATTCGTTCGTACCCTTTTTATGTTTAGTGAAAAGCAACCTCGTATAATGGTTTTGTTAAAGTAATCCACTGTAACGTTCCAAAGAAAACTCAGCAATGTAGAAAAATGAAATATAGTTTATTAACGTGATCAGAACAGAAATGTTATTGACACAATGGTGAAGTACTAATTTCTTGCTTACACAAAGTAGTGAGTATCCTTTTATGAAAATGTATATCCAACATGAAAAAGTATCCAACAGAAGAAAATATAAACTGGTGTACTTAGAAAACTAACTTGTCTACTTAAAAACTTGTCAAGTTAAAATAAACTTGTCTTGATAATCTCAAAGACGAAGTTCTGTAAAAATCCTCTCGCCTAATGAATCCTAAAAATCTGTAAAAGCCTGTCTATCGCCCACGTCTCTCCTTTTTATACTATTTCTTCTTTTTTCCCGCCAATTTTCACACGGTGCTTTATTTTTCACACGGTACAAAACATCTACATTTGCACACGCTTTCTCAGCTTTTCGACTTTTTCCACACGGCTCTCTCTCTAACAACGGAAAAAACCCAGATTAGCAACTTCTCACAAAACTTTCCATTTAGAAACATGCATTTACTATTTTGTTGTTCTGGGACAGCTTCTCTCAAAGCCGTGAACTTTTCATGATACTGTGTTTTGTGCACAAATGTCTTAACTGCTTTTAACGTTGTTATTCTCATTCTATGTGGTTTTAACACGTATTAATGGTAGTGTATGTCAAGCGGTCACACAAGTCCCGGGCCACAAAAATGTATCCCATATGGAGACATTTTCGTCCTATCAACTAAAAATATCAAGTATCTAACATACATACTGGAGAAAAATATGAACTGGGGGCATATATTTATGAGTCGATTGGCAATGGACAATGGTTGAGAAAAATTTATGTTACTGGTATAAGTCATTGACTGGGGGCATATACTTATGAGCAAAATGAGAACGAAAAACAAATTACAAGGTCTCAGTATACATGTGAGCCAAAAAAAATTTTTACAAGATCTCAGTATACCTGTAAGGTAACTGAAAAATAATTGTATTACAAGATCTCAGTTATACATGTGAGGAAAAAAAAAAATTTTTTTTTAAACGAGGGATCCAGTAGATTTATATTGCGTAAAACGGGGGACAAATACAAGTTGTTTATACACTATGTCATTAAACAGAATGGGATATGGATAGCAATGTGCAATACGCAATGTAAATTATTCATGTATTAATACACTTATGTAATCTTTATTTAACAAAAAGGCTAGTATTAATTATAAAAATATGGAGTTATGATATGAAATATACATAATTAATATTAAACTTATTGAACTTTTTATTTAAAGTCAACACATATAAGGTTTGGTCATGCCAAACATAACTCGAACTTTTAATCAACACTCGGGACATTAAGTGTATCCTATCTTAATATTTACATGTGAATGGTAACTGACGTGTGATCATGACCTCCGCGAGTGTCAACGGGAGCGGTGAAAGGTCACACTGTCTGGATATTTTTGAGAAGTCCCATTGACTAAGGGACAGCGTGGGGTATAGTACGATGAAATAGCTGGCGGGGGGGGGGGGGGGAGTAAAGAAAGTAGTTCCGGTTTGGATGAACGCGAGGCGCGGGAGAAAGGGAAAACAAAGAAGAAGAAAACTCGCAGGGGAAATTTACACGGGGGGAAGATAAGGATTGCGAAAAACAAAGGTTGGATTGACATAGCGAATCACAGGAGGTGTTATTGAGGTCACTACGTCTGGACAGCGTAGGGAATAGGGAGAAGAGAGGTGTGGGGTTTGTGGTGAAAAATTCTAATCCACATATATAAATTAGAAAATAAATGTAAAGCCTAACGAAGTAAATACAATAGAAAGAAGAATGGTGAAAGACCAGTGCTTTCCCAATAGCGTACACCTGCGTTGTAGAGCGCCATAATGGCTGAATCAGAGATCCCCTTTTTCTACCTCGTCTGCATAACTGTAACGCTTCCACGTACGATAGTAAAAGCCTACAGCATCATACACGCGTTTCTAAAAATAAAACTGGTACTGTATTTCTTAGACGACCTTGATAGGCACACTGCTTAATGACCTAGATACAAATACTAGCATTAATGTCATTATACACACTACGTTAACCTAAAAGACAGACGGGCTTAGAAGAGAGAGAGAGAGAGAGAGATGCACGGAGGAACGCCAATCACACGCGAAAGGCATGAAGACCTGATTTTTTTCAAATAAACAGTGATAAAAAAAACACTAACGATACGAGGTTAGGTTTTGAAAACAGGTTTAAGCTCTTATTGGGAAACCTGACATTCTACTGATTTATGTCTAAGCTCCTGACATTAGTCTGACAGTACAGAAGACATCCCTTGGTATAGAAGTGAACGGGTGGTAAAAACAAATACATGACTATCCTAGAATAATACATATTTTGAACGAAGCCACTTAGCCCCATTAAACTTATATATTCTTGTGCCTTAGGACTTGCTGACAAAGAATATGTTATGTGTTACGCAAATAGTCTAGTAATTAACAAATTATAGCCAAAATACTATAGTCTGACAGCACAAGATCATATTTGCTTGTAATGGCATGTTTGAAAAACACTGCTTTAGGGGAAAGGAGGCCAACAAGTTAGATACGATTTGATTGGCTGTAGTAAAATGTAAGGCGAAACCTTATTAGTCGAACTGCAAATACTATTATTGTTGTTAATGGCTACGTGTAGGATGGGTAAAAATTTTTCAAAGGCTCTTGTAAACATGGTCTCATTGGTTAGAACGTTCGATATAGTCAAATAGAAGCGTCAGTTCAGGGCCAGTTTTGAAAATAAATTTTGTGAGAAGCAAGTGCGTTGAGATCAAGCTAATATTTTTCTAATAAAAGCCTGGGATAAGGCAGATCAAAATTGTGCCAGAATTCATCGCCAGTCAACGTTACTTGTGTATATTTCCTTGAATTGTGGTAAGCTAGACATATTTCCTATATATATATATATATATATATATATATATATATATATATATATATATATATATATATATATATATATATATATATATATATATATATATATATATATATTATATGAAAATTGAATATGAAATGATAAATTGTGTCTGTATGTGTGTGGTTCCGTAGCAAACAGAAGGCAAAGCCTAGATATTGCTCCACCATGTAAAAGCTTGTCAGAGAGGAGTATAACTGCAAAGGCATATATGGGATTGCCAAATAGTAACATGACACCTATCCTATTGTATAGAAGGAATTAACGCTGGAATTGCAGAGGCGTTGTAACCATTAGGGAGAGGAATACTGGTGTATATTGTCACATGAGAAGCTAGCAGTTGGCCTACAGCGCTGAACTCTGTGTTTGTAATGTCCTGTACTTCAGTGTGGAAATATATTATATATTAGTTCTGAAGAAGGAGGTACAACCTTCTTATTTCAGGGACCGTGGTACTGAAGTATTAGAGCAGCATCTGGTCTGAGTTTTGCTGGATCCAGAGGGCTGGCAGCAGACTCCCTGTCCAAGATATCGACCAGTGATGTATTTCAAGATAACTGAGAAGCAAGCGAGCAGAGGAGACAGTTTTCCTGCCGCCGACATATGAGCTAAGGATTTGTCAACCAAAGCAGCTCACCCTTGTATAACCCACCCTAAAATTGACTGTAATACTAAATCAAGAGGGACAGTTATTGTTGTACAAATAAAAAGAAACTGTGATCCCTTCAATATTATTTCCACCAGTAACAAACACATGAAGTCGTGATGACAAACAACAATCTAGCTTCAAAAGCCAGTATTACCTCATAATACTACATCACAACACTACACACATATTGTAATAATATTATATGTCAGGACAAAGATCCTTTGTATAAATTTTGTACATAAACATTGTGTATACATTTGATTGTGATTCCTGATTCACTCTGTACTTGGATCAGGATATCTATTATTGAAAGAAACTAATACATAATTTAAAAGTTAACACTTGACTTACTTAAGCTAGTCTTCTAGAGTGTTATATGTATGTGCTTGTCATAGTGTTGTAAAGTGTTGTGGATCTTAATTAAAGTGTTTATCTGTCTGTTGGTTGTTGTGAACTTACACTTCATCACTATCATAACCCTAGACATTCAACGTAGTCATCACTATATTCCAGAATAAGTCTGATTGAGGTCTAAATGTGGTAGCAAAGTAAGGTCATCTGTAACACACCACACTAATTAGATACAGATACCTTCACAGCTGATCTCAGTCAGTACACTAAGTCCCCTATAACTATTTATATAATCCCAACTTACCACAGGGTTAACATTTTAAATACGCATTATGGCATAAATAATTTCCACTGTACGAGTACACATCTGTGTGTCTCGAACACAGTAATTTGTTAAAAAGACATGATACATGGTACATAGTTATTTATGCGATATTAATGAAATTCAAACAAATTATAATAAGTAATCATAAAAACGATCCATAGCATTTGTCTTGTTCACCAACTTCTGAACAGACAAGTAGAAAATGTGTTAATTGAGAAAAAAATGCTCTGAGTATCGTTCATCATTTGTGATGCTACGGCTAATGACATGTATAATAATGTTTTGGTTTTCCGCCAAAGTCTTAATATTATGACATAAACTGTCATAGTTGTGGTCGGGTGCAGTGCCAACAAAAACTGTAGCGCATTGCCTACAAACGGCAAAATCGCCCGTTTTGGTTGATGTGCTTGTCTCATATCATGAGAGTGTAGCTTAAGATCAAACAATGTCTTCTTTAACCCTTGAGATTCTTCCTTAGTGGCAAAAAGTACATGCATGTGTTTGGTTAAGTTTATAATGTACAACAATACATATATTTCTAAGTCCAAACAAAATGTAATTTAAATTTTCTAATACAAAATATAATGGTTTGAATACTGTAACTGTGCATGTTGAATAGAGTTGCGCCTCGGCAGATCTTTCTTTTCACTGGCGGTTATGACTGCCGCTGATAGCATCAACTGGACGATATAGAAGGTGGCTGGCATCATCAGAAAAACTTTTTAGAGCAGCCAGCAAGAGCATGCCGGCCGACTCTAAAATAGCATGCCTCTCCTGGGCAGTGCTATCGCACTCGGACAAGGAAAATGAAACCAGTTAGGGTAACCCAGCCAGAGCAAACTGGGTTAACTCTAATATAGCATTGTCTCTCCTGGACAGTGCTATGGCACTCGGACAAAAAAATGAAACCATTTAGGGTAACCCAGCTAGAGCGAACTGGGCTAACTCTAATATAGCATGCCTCTCCTGGACAGTGCTATCGCACTCGGACAAAAAAATGAAACAATTTAGGGTAACCCATCTAGAGCAACCTGGGTTAACCTGGCCATCTCTAACAGAGCGATTTCTCTCTTAGACAAGTCTGCCATAGTACGTTTTCTCGTGGTCGATCTATCCTCTTCTTTGTAATCGTCATTCTCTGTGACCTCAACATCTGTCTCTTCATTCACCATTTCGATCACAAGTTCGCGCACTTCTTGTTTCCTTTTTGATAAGTCTTTGTCAAACTTTAGTTCTAGCATTTTCCGTACCTTCCTTGTTGTCAAGGTGTTTACAGGTAGGATGTTGCAATGTTGATGCACTGTGCTGTGCGATGTTTTGTCGCTTAGATGAACGTTTGTTGTACAGAGCGTCTGTCGTAGACAATCGTCTATCGTGTTTCTTCTCAGTGTCTACAGCAGTGACGGTTGATGTAGTGTTACAGGTAGGGAGTTGCGAAGTTGATGGACTGTGCTGTGCTACGTTCTTTGGTTTAGCTCGACGTTTCGTGTACAGCTTTTTACGAATATGCTCTTGTGGAAGGCGTATAAACTTTGACTCTGACTCATCTTGTTGTGTGGAAGTGGGAACGGAAGCATTTCGCTTAGTTGATGAGGCAGATGATAACTCTGCATCAGAAGATAGTTGTGTAGGTACATGGGTGTTGGTATCTTGTACAGTGTGCTGTTGTTGGGCTAGTCGTTCCTGCTGTATTTTAGTAGGAATGTTGTCTTCGCTACTTGTAGGCGAATGTGAGTGGTGACAGCTAGTACCGGGTTTCGGTTGGTTTGAAGTACAGTACTTCTGTGCTTGTTCTGGCTGTAAAGATGTGTTGCTATCTTTGACTTTTGCTGGAATTTCTGTAATTTGTTTCATTAGTGTAACGACTTCCGGGTCTTTCATTTGTTCCTGTAGGATGTCGAAGTTGTCTGTTCGATTTTCTTCTATATATTTGCGTTGTGGTTGGAGAAGGTTGTGATTGTACTAGGTTCAGCATCTAGAGGTGAAGGTGACCAGTTCCGTTCCTCGCTGCCTTTTCCTTCCCTAACTCAAGAGACAGGTCAGGTACTAATATAAAGCTGGGTAGACTGGAGCATGTCGATACCGTGAATTGAACCCGGCACCCTGGCCGCTAGAGACCACCACTCTAACCACTCTGTCGATCGGACGCTGCTAAGAAGTATAAGGAGACCTACAATCTCATGGGGAAAGGATTTGAAGGCATACTTCCAAAGATGAAAGAAGACAGGGAGAACTTGGAAGTGATGACATAAGACAGAAGAGCTCTGCGTGAACTGACCGAAAGCGTATGCTCCAGGGGGAGCTGAAGGGGTAATTCTGAATGATTGATAGCATTATGTGAGCAGTTAGCTGTAAGAAGAGATAACCGTATTCCCACAGCGTTTCTCAAAGTGTGGTACTCGAAAGGGGTTCAATGGGTACATGGTAGAATTTTTTTAATATTTTACTTCATTATACTATTTTTAGAACTCATCAGAAGGTTTCTTAATTTTTATTATTACTAACATTACTTTCATTATTTCTTTTTACAAATTGTATATATATATATACATAGCGTTCATTATATATGTCCTAAGGGTAGATATAATAGTACCATTAAAACTACATCCTAATTATATTCGTTCAACAGAAGTATGACGAGAAGACCGAAGTCTCATAAAGGGTACGCGACTACTGTAGGTTTGGGAAACACTGCCATAGTAGATACTGCCAAGAGGAGTGAAGTGATAGAGACTTCATCATACTAGGTCCAGCTTTTATGAGGTGAGGTGGCGTGTTCCTTCCCTCGCTGCCTTTGCAATCCCTAATTTAAGAGCTTAGTCAGGTACTCATTTCTCGCTGGGTATACTGAAGCATGAGATATCGGGTTTCGAACTCGGAACCTGGTAATTGTGTCATGAGAAGCAAGCGCTCTAACCTTTGTGATAGTTGAACGGTCAGCTGTTATACTTCCAGTGTAGCTTTGTGTCTGTGCAGTATTTGACGGACACAGCGGGACACACAATATTAGAAATTACCATGGTTTCAGAGAGGGGAACAGCTGTTTCCTTAAACCTAGTGCTTCTTAACTAGGGGGTGAGTGATATGGGGCAGGGGTGCGAGAAATACTCAGTTCTCATATTTTCTAACAAATATTTTTTAGAATGTACCTTATGTTTAAATGTAATTACTGTCGTTCTTTACTTATGGTTATATTGTACTTGAAATACTAACCTTTGTAAAAAGTTTCGGTTAATGATGAGAGTATTATTCAGATGAATTCTTTTCGCTATGTCTACAGCTATATGAAAAAAAAGGAAATTACTCATAAAAACGCTTGTGATTCATGTTCCTCTAACGACCAGTTTCCCATTTTCCCTTACTTACTTACTTAGTTGTTCCTCTTCTTCCATGAGGTGTAGAGATTGTATAATGTTGTTCACCCAGCGGACTCTGGGTCGTCCTGGAGGTCTGGATCTCTTGGCTCTTAGTTTCCCATGATTGTTGTGGTAGCCGATCTTCTCCCATTCTGCAGACATGGCCAAACCATCTTAGTTCGGACTGTTCTACTTGGGTCTGCAGGGGTTTAGTTTATAGGCCTTGACGTATCGTCTGGTTGTGGACTATGTCTCTTCTTGTTACTTCAACCACCTTCCTTAGATACCTAATTTCTTAGGTTTGGATCTGGTTTTTGTGGGTTGTAGTCATTGTCCATGACTCGCATCCACACGTCAAGACTTGGACATAGGTGGAGCGGTTTACAGTCATCTTCGTGTTTTTGCCAACTTCTCTTTTGCTGAGGAATCCTCGATTTATGGCTTGAAAAAGTCTCGCCGCTGCTGCTCTTAGGGTAGAACTCTTCTTTGATGCCTTTCTTCCAGTCTATGAAAGCTCCGATGTATTTAAAATGGTTAAACCTGCTCCAGCACGTATTCTCCCAGCTTAATTGCATGCCTTATTTCCTCTCGTGATATCACCATGGTTTTTTTTTTTTTTTTGGAGCTGCTGACAACCATTCCTCTCTTCTCCAGCTCTTCCTTCAGACTTGTAGGTTGGATTGGAGATGTGCCTCTGATTTAGCAATCAGGGCAACAGCATCAGCAAATGCCAGCTCTGAAATACAGACATGTCTCATCTTCCAGTATCCCACTGAATACTTTCTTGTTCTCTCCTTACATGCCTTGATGACATCGTCCATGAAAAGTATGAAAAGATAAGGTGACAGGATATCGCCTTGTCTTACACCAGTGGTGGTCCTGAACTCTTCTGACGTATGGTATACTGTCCTCACATAATTTCTGCAAGACTTGTAGAAGCTCCGTATAGCATGAATCAGAGGTGATGGAATGTTCTTTCTTGCCAAACAATCCCAAAGTTTGCTCCAGGGGACCTAGTCAAACGCCTTTTCCAGATCTAAGAAACAAAGATGCATCTCACTCTTATACTCAAAGGCATATTTCACTCAGCTATCTGATTGTGAAGATTAGGTCTTGAGTACTTCGGTTTGCTCGGAAGCCACGCTGGACCTCATCCATTTGTGCCTCAGCTAGACGTCTGAGTCTCTGCTCCAAGATTCTAGACTAGATTTTACCAGGGACACTGAGAAGGGAAATGCCTCTATGGTTTCCACGTTGTCGGTTGTCACCTTTTTTTAAAATGGGTGATATGATGACAATCTCCCAATCCTTTGGTATGGTCTTGTTACATCAAGCTGCCTGTAGGACCCTCGAGAGTAATAGGTCGCCTGCTGCTCTCATATACTTAACCATTACTTGTGTTATACCATCACGCCCTGCTTCTTTGCCCCTCTTAATTTTTCCAGTGCTGCCTTCAGGTCTTCCATCTTTATGCCATCTTCGCCACCATTGGCTTCCTCTTCTGTGTTAGTGGTTTTCATTTCTGATGCTTGACCTTGCTCACCGTCAAGGAGTTCTGAGAAATATTATTTCGATCTTTCCATTACTTCCTTTGGGGCAGTGAGCAATTTACCTTGCCTGTCCTTTATAAATTTAATATGGCACTGTTTTTCCTTCCTCGTGTTCTTTAGGGTCTTGTAGAACAATCTCAGGTTTTATTTAGCATTTTTTTTTTTCTAGCTTTTCTCCAGATTCGTCCCAGGACTTCTGTATTGCTGTTAGCACCTTGTTCTTTGCTTCTGTTCTGAGTATCACATATTCTCTATATTTATCTGTTTTTCCTATTGTGTTTTTAGATCTTAAGTATTGTTTCCAGGTTGTTCTTCTGTGCTTCTCGCTGCTGTAGCAATAAGCCCCTAATATCTGGTCATAACTTCTGACTCTCTCAGCTTGTAGGTCTTAATGCTCATTTCTCCTATTCGTTTACTTAGCTTCTTGCGTGATGTTTGTGTGACGATATTCTAAATACAATAGCTAAATTAGAGAATAGTATAGTGCATAAAGTCAAAAATAAGATAGAACATAAAAATTAAGTCCAGCTTCTTCGTCCCCACGCCAGCCGGTATGTGGATTTTGATAAGCCTTATAGCCGAATGAAAGATACTGTCTTTTCGAAATTCGTCCTTGAGATTAAATGTAACACTTGTGCAAGTTCAAGACGATAGAGTGATAGAATAAAAGAAAAGGAGGGGAGGGATAGAAAGACAGAACATAGGGACGCCGTCTCGCGTTGATTGCACAAAAGCCAACTCGCGCGACTTAGCCTTGGGCGATTTTCAAATTACGATACAAAACTAAAAAATGTTCGTCAATTGGATCATGTAAACAACCTTAGCTCTTATAAGGAATGACGTAATTCTAACGTACTACGGACAAGTCTCGTATTTGGTTTGAAAATAGTTAGAAAAAGAATGGAACAGGTGGTAGTTTCTGGATTTGAACGACTAACATAGAAAAAAATATGGAATTATGAACCATAATACATAGGGCCATAAAAATTATATATTCTGATGCCTTATGATTTCCTGAGCAATAATACGGTGTCAGTTACGCACTAGTACAATAAATAACCAAGATATTGGCAAAAATACTATGTTTTGTAAGACGGACTGACGAAAACAAAAATCATGCCTGCTTATTTTTTTCATAGCATGTTTTGAAAAAAAGCTTTTGGGGAAATAAGGACTAAAAAGTACCTGTAATTTGATTGGCGGTAGTTTAAAGGAAGGCGCGATAGGATTGGTTGACCTAAAACTAAAAATATATTTGCAGGAGTAAACATAGTAGTTTGAGAGTTTGGTTTTTTTAAAGTTTGATTCAAATGTGCATGGTCCGATTGGCCAATGCATTCTATATTATCGAAAAACGTAGACTGCTCGTTGCCATTTTGAGAAGAATCTTTGATAAACTAGGAGCGATGAGAGCAGGCTTGTGCTTTTAAAACTAATAGAAAGCAGTCTGGACGGAAGGCAGATCAAAAGTGTGCCATAATTGTTTGCCAGTCATCGTTTACTTGTGTAAAATTCATTGAAATCTGTGGTAAGAATGATTTTATTAACTTTTTATTTAAAATAAAGTTTGAATGTGAGATACTAACATACAACTGTAAGTAAGTGAGTCGATGGCAGACTTAGGCAGAGCCTAGAGATTGATCCATCATATGATAGACTATCAGAGAGATGTAGAACTACAAAATTATATATGATTGTCATCAAGGAGCATAACACCTATCCAATTGTATGGAAAAAGATTACTGCTGGAATTGCAGAGGCGTTGTAACCATTAGGGGAGATGAATACTGGTATACATTGTCACGTCAAAATATAATAGTAAAACAGGTTGTCATCAAGAGCTGACCCTATTCGTTTGTTTGTACTGTACCTGTAATAAATTGTGGAATATTATTGTATGCTTGTTATAAAGAAGGATGCATAACCTTCTTATTTCAGGGATTTTGTGGCCCTGTCATTTAACGTAATAACAAGCTCGTG
Organism: Oreohelix idahoensis; assembly: GCA_024509875.1. Lineage (NCBI taxonomy): Eukaryota > Metazoa > Mollusca > Gastropoda > Stylommatophora > Oreohelicidae > Oreohelix > Oreohelix idahoensis. Next base: position 316,975 of record JAMPIV010022717.1, read on the forward strand.
GGAACTGAGTGATTCCTGACACTGTTTGCATATTTCGGGCACGTGCTGGATGCCATTGCCTTTCACGAAGTGGAACAGATTGTCCAGCGAGCCTAGGAAAAGATCTACCGGTGTTATCCTTCGAAGATAAGTGCCTGTTCGGCACCAGGAAGCTCAACCTCTATGAACTCTAGTTTTTAAGAATAAAGACTGAAAATATTAATTAAAAAATTCCACCTGTGACAAATGAAAAGCAAATGAACTATAGGGAGGGATGTTAACTAACAACCTACCATTATATATATATATATATATATATATATATATATATATATATATATATATATATATATATATATATATATATATATATATATATATATATATATATATATATACCAGTATTAACCTCATTTAGAAAATTACACCTACACACTTTATTATAATAATACTTATATTATGGACAGAAGATCCATTGTGTAAATTGATTAATGTAAATAATTCCCTTGATTTCACTTTGATTGTCAGTCCTGATTCAAACAAATAGAGTCAGGACAAAATAAATTGAAAAAAAATTAACGTTACACAACATTCAACCACTGACTTACTTAAGATGGTCTTTTAAAGTGTACTTTGTATGTGATTGTCGTAGTTGTGTTGTGTTGTGTTGGATAATAAAATAGTTGTCTATCTGTTCAGTTGGTTAATGCAACATTACACTACATATTCATAACCCTAGACACCAAACGTAGTCATCATACATTTTAGTCAAAGAATAAGTCTGAATGAGATCATAAAGGTGGTAGCAGAAAGGTACCCTGTATACTTACCATAATAATTTGTTATATTCAGGGACCTTCACAGCTGACCTCATTCAGTACACTAAGAGTACATAATAACAACATTTCTTAACATCAAATCCACCACATATTTTGGGTAGCTCGATTCCGGGATTTTTAAATTCTTATAAATTATATTAGGGTCTCAGGTCCCGAGAATTTTAAATACCTGTAAAATAAAACGAAAAGTATTCTTTTGTGGAATTTAAATCGTGGTTAAGCTATCAGTGCCTGTGGTTGTTCTTAGTCATAATTAGAAATTGTTAGTCACAATTAGAAATTTGTCTAGTTAGAAATTTTAAAGGTTGCATAGTACAGAATGGCTGATCTGGCAAAGTTTCGATCTGCTGCTGTGCAGACTGCTAGAGAGATGGGCATGGATGGGCCAGAGCTGGTCCAGTATGTAATCTCAGAATGTGACAAATTTATTGAAAGAGATAGGGAAGACAGGAAATTAGAAGCAGAAAGAAAATTAGAGGCTGAAAAAGAAATTAAGAGGTTGCAGATTGAGGCTGACGCTAGGGCATTGGAGGCGGATAGGAAGGCGGAGATTAAAAGGCTCCAATTAGAAGAAAAAAGGCCGAAAGAGAAGCAGAGGAAAAGAGATTAGCTGCAGAAAGAGAAGAAAAGAGACTGGTTGCTGAAAGAGAAGCAGAAGAAAAGAGACTGGCTGCTGAAAGGGAAGCAGAAGATAGGAGATTGCAGAGGGAGCACGAGTTACGACTAAGGGAGTTGGAATTACAAGGCCATGCTCCTGAAAATGGTGCCAGCCCCTTTACCTCCGATGTCACTGCTAGTCAGGGAGCCTCAACCTCGGCTATGGGATTTCATTTAGACCATTTTGTTGAGAAAGACGATGACATAGAAAGTTTTCTGGGTGGGTTTGAACTTTTGGCTACCACGTATGGTTTAGAGAGAGAAAGGTGGAGCCTAAAGTTATCCCAGGGTCTTAGGGGAACAGCTTATGAAGTTTTTGCCAAAATGAGCAGGAATGATCAAGACAATTATGACATGTTAAAGCAGGCTCTTTTGCTAAGGTATGAAAAGAATGGAGAATTTTACAGAAACAAAATTTAGGAATGCCAAGCTACTGTCGGGTGAGACCTATCACCAGTTCTCTGCACGGTTAGAGACCTACTTGGAGAAATGGACTGCTCTGGGGAAAACCCAAGATCTTAAAGAAATGATCCTTATTGAGCAATTGAGAGAGTCCATGGCTCCAGACTTGAGAAAGTTTCTCATGGAAGAAGGTGCAGAGAGGCTGGGTGAGTTACTCAATGTCGCTGAGAGGTATCAGGCCGCCCAAGCAGAGGTAGCGGGCACAAAAAAGAAACAGGTAGACAATTATAGGGCTCCTCAAAACTCTAACAGATTTGACAACAAAGATCGGGGAAACAAAGGTAAGCAACATTTTGATAGGCCCGCAATGATTATAGAAATAAAAACCCACAATTCAACGACAGAAAATATGAGGAAAGAAAACCTTTTCATAAAGGTAGATTATATTGTAGATGGTGTAAGATGGACAACCATAACACCGAAGTGTGTAAAAGGAAACCTCCTAACTTCGCTGCAATGAAAACGGGGAGACAGGGAGTAAAGGCCAACCCTACTAAAAAGCAGGAACTTTATCACCCCCCAGTGTGTGAAGAAGTAATATGCAATGGAGTCACCATAAGGTGCTTGTATGATACTGGATTGGATTATGATTCAGTTGTGAGTTCTCACCTGGTGCAAGCAGATCAATACACCACAGAAACAGTGGAGATCCAAGCTGAAACCAAGGACGTAGCGACCATGACACTTCCTATCACCAGGATAAATGAAAAAACGCGATATAAGGAAGGAATCATCAAAGCAGCAGTGATAAATGAACCAATCTACCCTTGATATTGGGGTGTAGATATGTCTTCTTGGGGAATCCCAAGAGACCTGTGATCATGGCAACAGTGCAGACCAGATCACAGTCCAAAAAGGAGGAGGAAAATCCAATAAATACCCATCCAGATGAGATGAGGAAGGCGCAGGCTGATGATAAGACCCTCAAGCCTTGTTTTAAGAAATTCCCCAAATGTCATACACCTCCAGGCAAGGGGGACTTCTATATGAAAAATAAACTGATATATAGGAAGGCTGGAACTGGATCCAATGGTCACGGACAGCTGGTCCTTCCCACGTCATATAGGAAAAAAGTGTTGGAACTAGGGCATGCGATTCCCTTCAGTGGTCATATGGGGATCAGCGCAACAGGACAGCGTATAGCTTGTCATTATTTCTGGCCAGGGATAACTGAAGATATGAGATATGTAAAATCCTGTCCAGAATGCCAACGGGTAGCTCCAAAGCATTAGACTGCTCCAGCAACTCTAGGGGAAATGCCCATAGTGGGAACACCTTTTGAGAGAGTTGCCGTGGACATTGTTGGACCTCTCACTCGGACCAAGAGGAGGAACAGTTATATTCTGACTCTGGTGGACACTTGCTCAATGTGGGGAGAGGCGGTAGCCCTGTCGTCATCGATTCGAAGCATGTGGAAGAGGCATTACTCACAATCTTCACAAGGTTAGGCTTTCCCAACCAAATCTTGACTGATAATGGCTCACAGTTCAAGGGGAAACTAACGGAAGAAGTTTTCAGGATCTTTCAAGCCAAACACTTTCATTGTAGCCCGTACCATCCACAAGGAAATGGCCAAGTGGAAAGATTTAACGGGACACTCATTGCGATCCTGAGAAAGTTGGCACATGAAAAACCAGATACATGGGACCAGTACCTTCACGCCGCCCTGTTTGCTTATCGGGAGGTACCCCATAGTTCAACCGGTATGGCACCGGCAACCCTGTTATTCGGGAGGCCAATAAAAGGTCCATTGGAAGCCTTGTTAAGGACGTGGACTGATGATAAGGCAGAAGAAAATATTACCTCATCATATCAATATGTGAACGAGCTGACCACTCGTCTTAAAACTGGCTGGAAACTTGCTAATGATAATTTTAGACAAGCCAGAAAAAACATGCTGCCTATTATAATAGGAAGGCGAAGGATAGAGATTTAGCTGTGGGAGAGAAGGTGCTCCTTCTATTACCAGGCAGTAGTAATAAGTTACAAATTGGATGGCAAGGTCCATATACAGTTCTAGAGAAGGTGTCTAGAACAAATTATAAGATAGATAAAAAGGGGAAAGAGAAAATCTATCATGTGAATCTCCTGAAGAAATATCTGGAAAGAGAAAATCAGGACGAGACACACTTACTAACCTTGTCCATCGCAACGGGAATGAAAAACGAACCACTCACCTCTCATGAATATCCCCTACATCCCTGTGAGACAGCCGCACAGGTAAAAATCAGTAACCACTTAACGAAAAATCAGAGGGAGAGAGTTCAAAAGGTTTTGAATGATCATACAGATGTGTTAACGGACAAACCGGGGCATACGAATTTGTTGGAGTATGATATGAAACTTGTAGACCCAACACCAATCTGTATGAGAGCCTATACGATTCCGTTTGCAAAGGAGACAGCTTTGAAGGGGGAGATAGATTATTTGTTGAAAGAAGGAATTATTTCACACAGTGAATCTCCGTACAGTTCTAGTGTGGTTCTGTTGAGAAAACCCTCTGGGGAACACAGACTGTGTATAGATTACAGGAAACTGAATGCTGTCACAGAAGGTCACGTGGATCCATTACCTGATACAAATCAGCTGTTTGCTAGGCTGAACAAAGCCAAATATTTCTCTAAGGTGGATCTGAGCAAAGGCTATTATCAGATTCCAGTAAAACCTGAGGTTAGACAGTATTTGGCCTTTAGCACCTCGGACGGACATTATGAATTCAACATGTTGCCTTTTGGGTTGAAAAATGCTCCGAGTGTGTTTTCTAGAATGATGCGAAAATTGTTGGATCCCCTGAATAATCCATGTATCACGAATTTCATGGATGATATTCTCATTGCTACAGAAACATTTGAGGAACACATTAACTCTCTGAATATGTTGTTGGATAGACTCAGAGAGGCAAACTTGACGGCTAGACCGACCAAATGTTGTATTGGATGTAAAGAGTTGTAATTCTTGGGACACACAGTATCTCAGGGAAGCATGACCCCTGACCTCAAGAACTTGGAGAAATTGAAGAAAGCTCCGAGGCCACAGACAAAAAAAGATGTGAGATCTTTTGTCTCGTTGTGTGGTTTTTACCAGAAGTATATTAAAAATTTTAACTCGATATGTGCACCACTGACGGATTTAACGCGCAAAGGAAATCATGATAAAATTACTTGGTCAGCGCAGTGTGAATCGGCCTACCAAGAGTTAAAAGAAAAACTCACAAGCAAGCCTATATTGAAATTGCCCGACTTGAGTCAAGACTTTGTTGTGAGAACGGACGCGAGTAACGTCGGATTAGGGGCAGCCCTATTACAGAGATCCAGTTCACTTGATGGGGAATTAACCCCAGTTGCTTATGCTAGCCGTAAGCTGAACACAGCGGAACAAAAATATTCAACTAGTGAAAAGGAATGTCTGGCTTTAATATGGGCGATAAAGAAGTTCCAGGTCTATCTCTATGGTAGATCATTTAGGATCCAAACAGACCATAAACCACTAGTATTTCTGTCGCAAGCAAAGCATGAAAATGCTAGATTATTACGTTAGTCATTGCTCTTACAGCCATACCAATTTATCATAGAATATATCCCCGGGTCTGAAAACGTAGGTGCAGATTTTTTAAGTAGACACCCGTACGACGAAAATCAGAGTAGTCACCAGGCATAATGATTTAAATTTATCTATGTGTATTTCGAATTATGAACTGACATCATGTAGTCTGTTCTAAAGTGGGGAGATGTGTGACGATATTCTAAATATAATAGCTAAATTAGAGAATATTATAGTGCATAAAGTCAAAAATAAGATAGAACATAAAAATTAAGTCCAGCTTCTTCGTCCCCACGCCAGCCTATATGCGGATTTTGATAAGCCTTATAGCCGAATGAAAGATACTGTCTTTTCGAAATTCGTCCTTGAGATTAAATGTAACACTTGTGCAAGTTCAAGACGATAGAGTGATAGAATAAAAGAAAAGGAGGGGATGGATAGAAAGACAGAACATAGGGACGCCGTCTCGCGTTGATTGCACAAAAGCCAACTCGCGCGACTTAGCCTTGGGCGATTTTCAAATTACGATACAAAACTAAAAAATGTTCGTCAATTGGATCATGTAAACAACCTTAGCTCTTATAAGGAATGACGTAATTCTAACGTACTACGGACAAGTCTCGTATTTAGTTTGAAAATAGTTAGAAAAAGAATGGAACAGGTGGTAGTTTCTGGATTTGAACGACTAACATAGAAAAAAATATGGAATTATGAACCATAATACATAGGGCCATAAAAATTATATATTCTGATGCCTTATGATTTCCTGAGCAATAATACGGTGTCAGTTACGCACTAGTACAATAAATAACCAAGATATTGGCAAAAATACTATGTTTTGTAAGACGGACTGACGAAAACAAAAATCATGCCTGCTTATTTTTTTCATAGCATGTTTTGAAAAAAGCTTTTGGGGAAATAAGGACTAAAAAGTACCTGTAATTTGATTGGCGGTAGTTTAAAGGAAGGCGCGATAGGATTGGTTGACCTAAAACTAAAAATATATTTGCAGGAGTAAACATAGTAGTTTGAGAGTTTGTTTTTTTAAAGTTTGATTCAAATGTGCATGGTCCGATTGGCCAATGCATTCTATATTATCGAAGAACGTAGACTGCTCGTTGCCATTTTGAGAAGAATCTTTGATAAACTAGGAGCGATGAGAGCAGGCTTGTGCTTTTAAAACTAATAGAAAGCAGTCTGGACGGAAGGCAGATCAAAAGTGTGCCACAATTGTTTGCCAGTCATAGTTTACTTGTGTAAAATTCATTGAAATATGTGGTAAGAATGATTTTATTAACCTTTTATTTAAAATAAAGTTTGAATGTGAGATACTAACATGCAACTGTAAGTAAGTGAGTCGATGGCAGACTTAGGCAGAGCCTAGAGATTGATCCATCATATGATAGACTATCAGAGAGGTGTAGAACTACAAAATTATATATGATTGTCATCAAGGAGCATAACACCTATCCTATTGTATGGAAAAAGATTACTGCTGGAATTGCAGAGGCGTTGTAACCATTAGGGGAGATGAATACTGGTATACATTGTCACGTCAAAATATAATGGTAAAATAGGTTGTCATCAAGAGCTGACCCTATTCGTTTGTTTGTACTGTACCTGTAATAAATTGTGGAATATTATTGTATGCTTGTTATAAAGAAGGATGCATAACCTTCTTATTTCAGGGTTTTTTGTGGCCCTGTCATTTAACGTAATAACAAGCTCGTGGGAACTGAGTGATTCCTGACACTGTTTGCATATTTCGGGCACGTGCTGGATGCCATTGCCTTTCACGAAGTGGAACAGATTGTCCAGCGAGCCTAGGAAAAGATCTACCGGTGTTATCCTTCGAAGATAAGTGCCTGTTCGGCACCAGGAAGCTCAACCTCTATGAACTCTAGTTTTTAAGAATAAAGACTGAAAATATTAATTAAAAAATTCCACCTGTGACAAATGAAAAGCAAATGAACTATAGGGAGGGATGTTAACTAACAACCTACCATTATATATATATATATATATATATATATATATATATATATATATATATATATATATATATATATATATATATATATATATATATATACCAGTATTAACCTCATTTAGAAAATTACACCTACACACTTTATTATAATAATACTTATATTATGGACAGAAGATCCATTGTGTAAATTGATTAATGTAAATAATTCCCTTGATTTCACTTTGATTGTCAGTCCTGATTCAAACAAATAGAGTCAGGACAAAATAAATTGAAAAAAAATTAACTTTACACAACATTCAACCACTGACTTACTTAAGATGATCTTTTAAAGTGTACTTTGTATGTGATTGTCGTAGTTGTGTTGTGTTGGATAATAAAATAGTTGTCTATCTGTTCAGTTGGTTAATGCAACATTACACTACATATTTAGAACCCTAGACACCAAACGTAGTCATCATACATTCCAGTCAAAGAATAAGTCTGAATGAGATCATAAAGGTGGTAGCAGAAAGGTACCCTGTACACTTACCATAATAATTTGTTATATTCAGGGACCTTCACAGCTGACCTCATTCAGTACACTAAGAGTACATAATAACAACATTTCTTAACATCAAATCCACCACAGTTAGGCAATGCATAGGCCGAGCAACTCTTTCAGTTGTTCTTTTAATTTCCAGCAAGTAGTGATCACTTCCAATCTCTGGCCCTCTCCAGACTCTAGCATTCCAAACATACTTGAATCAGCTCTTCCTAACTATGGCACAGTCGATCACTGACTTCTCATTCTTTGTTGGTTCACATCTAGTGTACGCATGTATGCGCTTATGGGGGAACTTTATGTTTGAAATGATCAGGTTTTGCTCAGTGCAGAAATTAAGGAGTAGCTTTCCATTGTCATTAAGAGTATCTTCTCCGTACCTTCGGATAACTCCACCCCATCTAGCATGGTCATTTCCAACTCTGGCATTGAAATCTCCGAGCAGGATAATTCCACAGTCCACTGTCCTTTGAAGCAGCTCGAAGAATTTTTCCTTGACCTCTGCTCGCTCATCTTCATTCGGCCCATGCATAACGACAAGGTTGAATATGGTTTCTCCTTCTTTTAGTTTTAGTACCATAATACGCTCGTCCCATTTTCCCAGGATCACTAAATATACTGTATAAATAAAATGATATTTTTCTCATAACTGCGTGTAAAAGGACGTACTTTTATCTTTTTTTTTTTTTTTTTTACACGTCCAGAATATTTTGCCAGCTAGAAGATAATGGGGTGCACAGTTTCTTAAGATGCTGTAAAGGGGTGAGGGGCTTCTTAATATGTTTTAAAGGGGTGCGGAACTTCTAAAATGTTAAGAAGCTCTGTTTAAACCACTGTATATTATACCTCTTAAACATTAATTATTTTTTTTTCTCCATTCTTTAACTTCTTTAAAGATCATTGGTTGATTGTCGCTCTTTAGCAAGGCCAGTTTTGGATGTTTTTGTTTTTTTCATCTCCCAGACGATTCTTATTTTCTTTATACATTATCCAGATTTCTCCTTTAAAAACACAAATAAAATTGGTGATGCTGTGTACACTTTGTTTTCCCTAATTCTCTTCATATTTTTCTCTAATCTAACATCTCTAACATTGTTTTCTCTTATTCTATCACCCTTTCACGTCGAAGTATCCCAGAAGTTTTGTTATTGTAGATGTTTCTGGGGCATTGTTATTTTCATGCAGTGAATTTGCGAATCCCATTCTGGATTGTACTTTTTTCATCCGAGCATATCAAAAGTGCAATGAATTTTTTTATTTTATTTTAACGTCTGCTAATTCATTTTGCATCTATGCATCATCGCACGTGCGGGGGGTTGGTTTCTCTTTGTCACGTGGCTATGATAATTCTGTAGATTTCACAAAAGATAGCATATAAACCTTTTTAATTTACACCACTTTCAGATATGACAAGTAACTAGTATTTGCATGTCTTACCAGTGGCGTCATTAGAAAAGAGCTTTTGCGCTTAAGCCGTCCCCCTCCAAAGTTTATCCTGTGTGTCCTAGGTGGATTAGACGCTTTTTCTTTGCGCTTATAAATTTAGATTACATACTTGTAGTGAAGGACGTTAGATTATATACTTGTTTTGAAGGACGTTAGATTACATACTTGTTTTGAAAGACTTTCGATTATATATTTATTTTGACGGACGTTAGATTACAAATATGTTTTGAAGGACGTTAGATTACATACTTGTTTTGAAGGACGTTAGATTATTTACTTGTTTTGAAAGACGTTCGATAATATATTTGTTTTGACGGACGTTCGATTATATATTTGTTTTGGCGGACGTTAGATTACAAACATGTTTTGAAGGACGTTAGATTATACACTTGTTTTGACGGACGTTAAATGAAATTTTCGTTACTTACAAAACTACTAAATATTATACTTTATATTTAGAGTTAAATAAGGACAATTATTCTAAAAGACATGCCGGCTCTTACAAGATTGAAAACAGGTAGTATCTCCAGCAAATCATGGGCTGAAATAGTACAAGCTGACTCACAGAATGATGATCAAGGGGAAATCAGGAATACAAATAGAGAAAAGGAAGGACAGAAGATACAAGCTTCAAAGGAAACAATTAAGAAAAAAGGAAGATGTCAGAGTAAAATGATAGAGAAAACCAATAATCTGAACATTGTGTCAAAGAATAATGGTGTTGAGAACCATATGAAAGACCAACAAATCAAAAGGCCTACTCATAAAGTTGAACAAAACCTCCCAACGTTAAGGATTTTTCAAATCAGTGGCAAAGTGGTAAGTATTAGAGCATTACCAGACAGTAAGATCATCAATGTACTAGAAACAGTTATAGATAAAGGGTCAATAACACACATAAAAAGAACAAATTTTGGCATAATACTCACAATGAACATGACTGAAAAGTCAAAAGCTTTAATAAAACAAATTGAAGTAAGTCCTGTTCAAGTAGAATTGGCACACAGCATTAAAGCTATGCTAGAATTAGTCAAAGAAACCAGGAAATGTGTAATTTAAGGAATACCTGTAACAGTTCCAGAGGAAGAAATAGGAACTAGACTACAAACAGAAAATCCAAAATATAGGATTCTTAAACTGGAAAGGATATCACAGCAATTAGGAACTTCAACTGTAATAATAGTTACATTAGAAGGGCGAGAAATCCCATCACATTTCTTCAGTGGCAGTACTAAAATCAAAACAGAAGCTTACATACCACCAGTCATTCAATGCTCAAACTGCCAGAAATTTGGCCACACCAAAAGAACATGTAGAAGTAAGCCTAAATGTCGATATTGTGCAGGGTACCAACCTATCATCACTGCAAATTAGTAGAAGATGATAAAGATTACAGAACAAGAAATATAAACAGAAAATGTGCAAATTGTCTAGGAAACCACAGTGCACGTTTCCTAGGATGTCCACATTACCAACAAACAAAACTAGCTCTAATAAAATCAATCAGTACTAACACACCATTTAAAGTAGCACTACAACAACATCAATCATCGGTCGCTACATCTACAACTCCGTCACCAAGAGAAATCACAGTCAGAACCAGAAATGCTGAAATAACCCAAAAGAAAAATAAAGTCCAAAAAATACTGACAAAAGATAGCAATCTACCAGAAGAAAGTGAAATAATCAAATCATCGATAACAGAAGGTACAGTGAGAAAGGCAGAGGAAATCTTGAAAACCATGAGAAAAATACAGCATGAATTAGCTAAAGATGTGGCTAAATTAGCAGAACTCAAAGAAGAAAATGAAGATTTACTGAAAAGGATTGAGTCAGAAAGACAACTCATAAGGAGTGAGCAAAAACGAACAGATAAAAAACAAGAAGAGATGTGGAATGAAAAAATGACAGATTGTCAAAAACTTATTCATTCTGTATCAAACATTGTGAAAGGCTTTATGCTGAATCTTCAATGTCAATTACAAACTCACTTTAACAGAGAAACCAAAAATCTAGGAGACTTTGTTGTTAACAAATAAATAAATATATTATACACTTCTCAGAGTAAAAGAGTACAACACTATTTATAATAAACTTAACAATTAAATAATGGACGTACAGAACATTAGAATAATACAGTGGAATTGCAGAAGTGCCAAAAAAATATACCAGCATTAATAGGCATGTTTAAACAATCTAAAGTAATATGTGCCATTCATGAGACTAATCTTAATCCGAGTCAACGTTTTACCATCCCTGAATATAAAGTCTTTCGAAATGATAGGACAGAAACTCAAAAAGGAGGAGGTGTGGCATTTCTAGTTATTAAAACATATATAATAACTGACTGGGAATCATTTAGAACAGAAAACTTTGAAGGAATAACTATAACAGTGTCTACTGAGTTAGAAAAAATAAAAATAGTTAACCTTTACTGTTCAAGTGGAAACATAAACGAAAGAGATATCTCAGACGTGAATAAAAGAATAAACAACAGAACTATCATAGTGGGAGATTTCAATGCTCATCATACAGCTTGGGGAGGCAATGTAATAGATAAATCAGGAAAACTACTGTTGGACTTCATTGAAAACAATGAACTAATAATACTGAATGATGGATCAGTAACAAGAATTAACCCTTGTGCAAATCAGCAAGACACAGCTATTGATATAAGCATTGTAACACCAAATCTTGCTAATGCAAAATGGGAAGTTATTGGGGATACAAATTCAGATCATTTACCCATTGAAATAACACTAAAAGATAATTACAAACCTAACAAACTGGTAGAAAAACCGAAATTTTACTATAATAAAGCTAATTGGGTAGCTTTTCAAGTAGAAATGGAACAGATAAAAATGAATAACATAGAAAATGAAAATATAGATGTATACAGATGTGTGGAATAAGTTAAAAGCCATTAAAGGCAGAACTAAACATATGATAATACCTAATATAAAAAGACCTGAAAGGGCAGAGACTGACTGGCAGAAAGCAGAGGTGCTGGCCATGTACTACCATAGAGTTAGTTCTAAGGAAAATCTAGGACAGGCTGAAGTCAACAGAAGAGCAACACTTCTTAAAAAACTCAGTAAAGAAGTACCTTATAATGCTGACAATTTATTATATTTAAATGCACATATTACAATGGAAGAAGTTGAAAATACAACAAAGGACAAAACAAATACATCAGCAGGGCATGACATCTTGAGCTATGAAATCTTGAAACACAATACCAAAAAGTACCATAGAAATTATAACATCCCTTTTTAACCAAATTTGGAATACAGGAAAAATTCCCAAAACATGGAAAACAGCAGTAATTATTCCAATACTAAAACCAGAAAAAGATGCCCATGATGCCAGTTCATACAGACCAATTTCTTTAACTTCCCATCTAGGTAAAATATTAGAAACCATAGTAAATAAAAGATTAAAGTTTTATTTGGAAAAGAATAATTTATATAATCAAACTCAGTCAGGATTTAGGAAGAACAGATGCACTATGGATCAGATAATTAAATTGGAACATGAAGTAAAATCAGGATTTCAAAAGAAAGAAAAAACTGTGGTAGTATTTTTAGATATAGCTAGGGCTTATGACGAATGCTGGAGAGAGGGTGCTCTCTTTAAAATGAAGAAGATAGGAGTAACCGGTAAAATACATAATTATTTAGAGAATTTCCTGCAAGATAGATACTTCACTGTTCAGGTAAACAATGATAGATCAGAACTGTATGAACAACAAAATGGAATACCCCAAGGATCAGTAATGTCTCCTTCAATTTTTACAATAATGGTAAATGATTTAGGTGAGGAATTTAATGATATAACAAATAAATTGTCACAGTTTGTAGATGATGTTGCTATATGGAGGACTGGGAGACATCTGCCAAAATTATATAAGGATCTACAGAAGCAAATAAATAAAGTATGTAAATGGATGACAAAATGGGGTTTTCAGCTGAATACAAAAAAAACATTGGGTATGATCTTCAGTAAAGGTAGGGTTGTAAAATATAAAATTATAGACATAAATATCCAAGGGCAAAACATTAATACAGTGCAAACCACTAGATATCTAGGAATGATATTGGACCAACAGCTGAACTGGAATAAACACATAGATAAACTAGTGGAGTTTTGCAGAGGATTGACTAACTTATTAAGATATTTGAAAGGTAATGGATGGGGTGCAAGCACTAAGACAATGCTCACTTTTTATAAATCTTTTATTAGAGGAAAAATAGATTATGGAAGTATAATATATGACTCTGCTGCACACAGTAACAAAATTAAATTAGACAAAATTCAGCATCAGGCTTTATGTACAATAGCAGGTGCAATCAGATCAACATCAATGGGAGCTATAGAGGTGGCTTTAGGAATTCTACCCTTAGAATTACGGAGAAAGGAGTTAAGACTAAATTACATGAACAGAGTTATGTTAGATAAGTCTCACCCAGCACATACAGCTTTTACCAGATGCCAACTAACAAATCAGAGCAATCCAATGAATACCACTAGATACCCTACAGGATGGAAGTGTATGGAGGAAATTGTCCATCTGGGTACATTAATTACATCAATTAATAACAGTTGTGAATACAAGCCAGTGATTCCGCCCTGGGAGATCAAGAAACCAGACACGGACTACCACCTAGCAGAAATACGTAAGAAAACAAATAATATAGAAAATATTAAAAACACAGCTAATAAATATATACAACAAAAATCAAAGGACAGCATTACTGTGTACACAGATGGATCCAAGGGAGAGGATGGCAAATTGGGGATAGGAATATATATTCCAATATGGAAAATGGCAAAAGAATATAGCATCACGGAAAATACATCAATTTTCACTGCAGAGATGGTGGCAATACTGAAAGCACTATAAATATTCTCTATTAACCCTCCCAAAAAACTAACAGTTTTAACTGACTCTCTTTCAACAATTAAAGCACTTAGAAACTTACGAGAATGTAGTAGACCTGATATAGCAGAGGAGATATTTCTGGCTACTACATACTTATATTCCAGAGGATGTTCAGTCTTAATTGCTTGGATACCTTCACATGTTGGCATAGAAGGAAATGAAAAGGCAGATAAAGAAGCCAAGAAAGGTAGATCTGATAAAAATCTAATAAATGTAGGGACGAGTAAGTCAGAGATTAAGAGCTTAATTAAAGATTTAATAACAGATGAATGGAAAGCAGAGTGGGATAAACATCTGAAAGGAAGACATGCATATAAGATGTTCAAGGCTTCAACAATAAAATGTCAGATATCTGGGGAATTGAAAATTCCCAGTAATAAGAAACTTCTCAGACTACAGCTGGGAAAAGGCTATTTCAGAATAGAAGAACCTTACTGTGCAGTATGTCTACAAGACAATAATATAGAACATTTCTTGTTAAAATGTAAGAGGTATGAACAAATGAGAATACAGTTGACATTCAAAAATCCGGCCATCGATAATCCGGTTCCTTCAGATTTCCGGCATGGATTTCGGAGCGCATTTTTTAATTTACCTCGTTGGCGCGCCACTGTTTTCTGGAGCTGTTTATGTTTTGATGCAGCTGTTGGGTCTTGCTTGCATGTGTTAACAGGCATTCCTGCTCATTCCATCTCATTTTATCATTTATTTGCTGCTGTATATTTCATGTTAATATATAGTGGCTGGTAATGTGAAGGTCTGATGCTTGCTTACAATGCATATGACTTTTAACAGATGAAAGTCAATTAACTATCTGTTAGTCAGTTATATAACTGGAACCACCAGGCCTTTACACCCCTCCACTTTAATATTATTTTTGTTCAGAGTTTCTTCTTGATTTTGTTTGTTTTTTTTTTTTTGTTTGTTTGTTTTTTTTAATTTATTTAACATATAAGCACAATTGTGATTGTCCCTATTTACAATGATTTGACAAATGTGATGCCACTTTCTCATATCGGCAGTTGTTCATATTATTTGGAATTGAAAACAATATATATCCTAATTATAACCCATCAGAGGTTGAACGGGATATTTTTCTTCATTAATTTTTAAAAAATAAAATTACATACTTGTTTTGATGGACGTTAGATTATATACTTGTTTTGAAAGAGGTTCGATAATATATTTGTTTTGACGGACGTTCGATTATATATTTGTTTTGTCGGACGTTAGATTATACACTTGTTTTGAAGGACGTTAGATTACATACTTGTTTTGAAGGACGTTAGATTATATACATGTACTTGTTTTGAAAGACGTTCGATAATATATTTGTTTTGACGGACGTTAGATTACAAACTTGTTTTGAAAGATGTTAGATTATATACTTGTTTTGAAAGACGTTAGAGTATATACTTGTTCTGAAAGACGTTAGATTATATATTTGTTTTGAAGGACGTTAGAATATAAACTTGTTTTGAAAGACGTTAGATTATATACTTGTTTTGAAATATGTTAGATTATATACTTGTTTTGAAAGACGTTACAGTATATACTTGTTCTGAAAGACGTTAGATTAGGCCTATATATTTGTTTTGAAGGACGTTAGAATATAAACTTGTTTTGAAAGACGTTAGATTATATACTTGTTTTGAAAGACGTTAGATTACATACTTGTTGTGAAGGACGTTAGATTACATACTTGTTTTTAATGACGTTAGATTATATACTTGTTTTGAAAGACGTTAGATTACATACTTGTTATGAAAGACGTTAGATTACACACCTGTTTTGAAGACGTTTCGTTTATTCATTTTTACTTACCATTTAGCTCCCTTTGAATCGTAGACCTTCAACAAATTCACGCCAACCCTTCTTGTCTTGTGCTATCTGTCTTATTTGCCTCTTTCATGTCTGCCTCCAAAACAATTTGGGATGGCTGCACCATGTCCAACACTAAAAGACTCTATTCATTACAAAAACGTGCAGTGCGCCTAATTTCAGACAAAAACCTCACACAGTGTGTAGACGCATATACATATCTTAACATATTACCACTAAGAAAGCGCCTTCTCTTCAACAAAGCCAAATTTATTCACAAAATCTTGTCACAGAATGCTCCAACGTATCTGTGGCCTATTTTCAAATACAGCGGAAGACGCAGTCAACGCTTGAATAAATTACACATGCCCAAGCCTAGGCTCGACTTATTCGAGAAAAGTTTAGCTTTTTCTGCTGCTGATCTGTGGAATACTCTTCCACACGACTTAAAAAATACTCTTAGTCCATATTCATTCAATCACAGACTTTTCAAATACATCATGAGTGCAGATTATATGCCACCCTAATTTCGTTATGTTCTTAAATAATTACATAACATCAAATGTAGGTTTTAAAGTTAATTTTGTCCTGTTTAGTATAAATTATGATACGCATCTGTAAATCTGTGTAACTGTTATTGTACTGTTACAATGTTGGGATTTTATTTTATTGTACTTTTTTGTTATTTTATTATTTAAGTAACATTTAGGATACGTGTGAGAATAAATGGATTAACTATGGAAGAAGAGAGAAAGGAAGGGCAGAATGTTAGACGGGCCTGCGTGACCAATTCTAAACCCTTTTAAAATAAAGTTCGTTCTATCTATCTATCTATCTATCTATCTATCTATCTATCTATCTATCTATCTATCTATCTATCTATCTATCTATCTATCTATCTCTCTCTCTATCTATCTATCTATCTATCTATCTATCTATCTATGTATTAATGTTTATTTTTATTTATTTTATTTTTACATTCATTATTATTATTATTATTCTTTTTTAATGTTAAAAACGTACTTTAATTATGATGATTATTGCAAATGTAATATTACTTTTATAATGATAAATGCCTTAATTATGCTTATAGTAAATGTGAGGATGAAAGGATATAGTATATATGATGAGAGAGAGAGGAAGGGCAGAATGTCAGACGGGCCTGCGTGCCCAATTCTTAACCCTTTGAAAATAAAGTTCGTTCGTTCGTTCGTTCGTTCGTTCGTTCCCTTCACCATTAATTTTTTTTTTCTCCATCTATGTCTCTTACCCTGGAGACTCAAAAACAAGGACTGCCATGTAATGCTATCTTCAAGCTTCCTCATTATGTATCCCTTCAAACGCTAGCGTGTTTTTTTTTTTCCTTCATCTCTTGTTCCACTGTTATTTGTCTCTTCTCTGATTTTTTTCTGCCTCATTTGCGATCTTGTTATATCATTTCAATCCTTCTATTCTTTGCAAGCAGCCATTTATGAACGTCTGTAATTTTGTTAGTGCAGTTATTGTTGTTCTCCGTGTTTCAAAGTCATACGAATAAGACTGCTTTGACACTTGAGTTGAAGACTTTTATTTTTGTTTTTGTTTTGGACTTTGATATCTTCCTGTTTCCTTGTATTGTGCAATGAAATCCTCCCATACGCTCAGTATCACTTCAAAGGTGTTGTAATAAAAGAGCTTAACGCGTGGAGTGGAGATGGGAGAGGATCCTTAAATTAAGCCTCAGAGTAGGCGCCTCTCACCCGAATAGCCTGCCCCCTCACGCCCCACCCCGCCCAACCAAAAGACTTTCCTAAATACGACGGTGTCCCTAACTCAAGAGAACATAAAATGAAAGACTAAAAAAGGGAGGTAACAGAAATAGGGGCCAGGATCGGAATCAAAAGACAGTTGTCGTCGCTGCCTTTAGGCTTTACGAGGAATGACGATGATGAAAACAAATACGTATATAAATATCCATACACGTATATTAACACGTACATCTGTATATATATATATACACACACGCACATATATGTGTGTGTGTGAGTGAGTGCGTGTTTGTGTATATAGCGTGGGTGTGTGTGAGTGAGTGCGTGCTTGTGTATATAGCGTGTGTGCGTGTGTGTTCGTCATTACCCCGTGTAGTTCTCGGGGGTCTCAAAGAAGAAAAAGACAGAATAGGACTACAACTGCTGCTGCAGGCATGCCGAAAGAGCTGACTAATATGAGCAAGGCCGTAGATACGGGGGAATGGGGGGGGGGGGTTCAAACCCCCCACACCCCCCCCCCCCTTTCCTAGGGTTTGGTGAAAAACATTTGTGAGGAGATTATACTGTACCAAAATAGTGCATTAAATTTTTTTTTATTAACCCCCCCCCCCTTTTTTTTTTTTAAATTAAGTCCTATCTACGGCCCTGAATATGAGGATGTGCATTTGGGCTGGCAATTTCATCATGTAAAACTAAGTGTTACGAAAACCACTATTACAAGAGCACATAATTGCTTCGATGTAGGTTTCCTACTTGGAGACCAGCCACAGCGTGAGCTCCGTGCTCCATGGCGAGCGGAAAAGAAAATGATTATAATAAATGTTTTTTTTTTTTTTTTTTGCGTACGCCCGTTATTACTCAAGGCGAAATGTCAGGTTAGTATGTCTAACCTGAGACTGATTTTACGTGAGTATCCTTTTTTTTTCTTGTACAGAGGTGTCCCTCGCCATTCAGGCAGATACTCGCCGATTTCGGAGGTACCCATTAGAGCTGGGTCGGCTCAGGAGCCACCAGTCCCTGGTCGACGAAACACCTTCAAAAGTCCTCGCCAGGGCTCGAGTTAATCCAGTCCAAATCCCGGTCGACGAAAAATCTTCAAATGTTCTCGCCCGGGTTTGATCCTGGGTCACCCGGTCGCCAGCGCAGTTTGGTAACCGCTACACCAGCGCGGCTCCCTATAATACATGTATATCGTGCATTACGTAAGTTATACTAATAATCATATAACATCAGTTTCAATTTGGCTTTATTTACTCTACTAACTCATCATCATCATGTGACGTATTCTCTCCAGAACGTTGGCTCCATTACAGCTGCTCTGAACGCATTACGATTCTGGGCAAGTCGACCTGCATCATCCAAAGACAAGTTCAGACTCTCTGTGATGTCCTGGATCCACTGTCGTCTAGTTCGTCCCCTTCCCCTTTTTCCAGGGACCATGCCTTCCATTACTAATTTTTCCAGACTATTATGTCTTTTTATATGACCGAAAAATGTCAGCTTCCTTATTGCGATGGTTTTTAAGAGCCAATTTTCCTCTACATCCAATGAGTGCAGTACTTCTCTGTTGGTCTTTTGCACCAAAACATTCATAAGATCTTGCTGCGGTGGTTTATGTAACAATCTGTTTTACACTATGAGATTGTCAACCCCATACACAACCTCATATTAGTCTCTTCTTACGACACTAGTGTAAAAGCGCGTCATTCTTACGACACTAGTGTAAAAGCGCGTCATTCTTACGACACTAGTGTAAAAGCGCGTCATTCTTACGACACTAGTGTAAAAGCGCGTCATAAGACGGGAATTAAATTCAAAAGCTACAATACCTAACGGCAATTTTACTTATTCAAAAGTATTTTTTAAAAACCATTGTATATCACCACAGTACACGAACTACATAGTAGCAGCGAGGATCCCAATGTGTGTATACGGGATCACACATTCTATAAATATTTTTGAGCACACCGTCATTTGCGCACTTTTCTTTGTCGAGCGTTAGTATTTTCGGGAGAGTACATATAAGGGAAACAATACAATTAATGTCTAACTTTCAACCAAAGTTGCATCCCTTAGCGTTAGTGACAGAAAAAGCTGGGATTTTATATATATTGATATCTGAGGAGGGTGGGCAGTGGCCCTATTTTCTTTATGTCTCCTCAGATACCCCTGGAAACTACATATGGCGAATGAGATGTTCTGATTGCTTATTTATAAATTATACAGGGTGTTTCAAAATTATGTACAGTATACGTACTTCAAATGTATATAACTCACACATAACCACGTAAATTTACTATTTTGCAAGAACAGAGCAGAATAATGCTAGATACAAATGAATAATGCCATTAGATTATTACTCGTGAATTTTTATTTTTTATTTTATTTTTATAGAAGGTTGTGCTCATCTCAAAACGCCCACAGTGAGGGATCTGAGATATGAAACTAAAACTGCGTGTTACACTATTCATTTAGTAACATTACAGAATGGCAGTCAGATTTTCATCGCTGTGAACAATGCATTGTTGTAGGTCGTTAACACTTCGAACATTTGTGACTTTAAATGTGAATATTCCATAACTTTATCTCAAATGATAATTGTGCTATCAGCATTCAAAGTTTGTATACATAATTTTGAAACACACTAATTTGACTTTATTGAAGATATGTGTTATCGTAAATAACATTCTCACACTTACTCCTCCAGGATTGCAACACAAATAATGGTGTAAGACATAATGGAAATGTTGCATTTATAACAGTATACTTATATATAGTCTGGATCGACATTATGTTAATAAGGAAGTACGTAGTCACCGCGGATGACAGAGTTTATGTGCCAGGTTTGAGCGAGTTAAGACAGGGCAAAGCAGGACACACTAAAGATTGATGACACCTAAGCGTGTGATTAAGGACACAATGGCGTTACTTTTGTTAGTGTTTTTTTTTTTTTTTTCGTTCTACACTTCCTGTCAAGCATCGGGGTCGGAGTGAATTAATTGCTTCACTTCTTGAACAAGGATGTGACTGTTTATTTTTGTTATTTCTTTAGTAATGTTAGTACTAACTAATACCATTCACAACTTAAAAAAAAAAAAAAAAACAGAAATGAGAATGCCCCGAAACTGAAAGAAGCCTGCACGCGAATGAAGTTTATTACTAACATAAGAAGGAAGCAATCCGCATTTTCTGGGAATGTTATGAGAAGAAAAAAAAGTGGATATGTCGTGACATCAGAATAAAATGAAGGTAAAAGAGAAAGATAAGGACAAAGATATTGAACAGTTTGACAACGTTGTATGGAAGGAAGTTAACAACGATATTGATAAACAGTACCGGGAGACAGGAAGTTGTGGTGAGACATGATAGCCTACACCAGAGCCGGCCTTAATAATTGCGGGGCCCGATTTGGAACATTCTGGTGGGGCCCTCAGGACTTAAGAAAGATTGTAGTTTTGTTTTAACATGTTTAATGACAAAATATAGCTAATAAATATAGATATTGTTTTCTTTTAAACACGATGTAGTAGCATATTTACTTTATATCTAATTTGAAATTATCTTCGTTCCTAATTTATTTTTTTTTTATTTTTTTTTTTTTTAACGAGATGGGAACCTAACAGCCGGGCCCCTGTACTCGCAACTGGGTCAAACAGCTTAAATCGGCATAAGGTCGGCCCTGCCTTGCCCCAACCAGCATTGGTAATCGAAGAAGTACTAACTATCTGCTTTCTTGATAAAGATTTAAAATTAAGAAGACACTGCAAAAACAAATACAGTATTATTAAACTGTAACATGCAAAGAAAGTAATTACATTTTGTTGTACTGGTTGTAAATGTTTGTACCTCAGATGATGCAAAGCAAGCTTTATAATATAAAAGTAATCCCATAGCATACACTATCGTAGGGGAATGAAGTGATATAGACTTTACCATACTAGGTCCATCTTTTTTATGAAGTAAGGTGACAAGTCCCCTACCTCGCTGCTTTTTGCCTTCCCTAACTCAAGAGCGATCGTTCGATTGACAGAGTGGTTAAAGCGCTGGTTTCTCGCGGCGAAGATGCGGATTCGAAACACAGCGGCGTCAGTTTCCAGTCTACTTAGCTGTAAATTGGTACTTGACTCTGCTCGTGAGTTAAGGAAGGAAAAGACAACAAGGAAGGGAACTAGTCACCCTCGACTCTCGAAGCTGGGCCTAGTATAGTGAAGGCTCTACCACTTCACTCCCCAACGGCAGTATCTGCTGCAGGACTACCCTTACCTTTAACTTAAGAGCAGAGTCAAGTACCCATTTACAGCTGGGTAGACTGTGAAGTGATGCTACCAGGCTTCGATCCCGGAACCCGGTAGCATTACCGCGAGAGAGAAAACGTTCCAACCCGCTTAGCCAATCGGACGTCACCTTTTTAATACATGTTGTGGGAGCCGCGCTGGTCTAATGGTACAACGTTGTACTGGCGACCAGGTTTTCAAGGTTCAAGCCCAGGCGTCGGCGCTTGAAGGAGTGTCAACGACCGGGATTTTGACTGAATAATCTGAACGGCTCCTGTGATAAACCCTCTGTGGATGGGAAGGAGCGAAGCTCCTGACCGGGTTAGAAGGAAAGTCCTCAGGTTCCCCAGCCTCGCAATGACATGTCATTGGGCCGAAGGGCTGAAAGCCCAAATGCCGCTGGTTAAGAAAAAAAAAATATGTTGTAATAATAAATAATCCCTATCTTTATTACTGAATATGAACTGAAGACAGGTTTAACTGATGAGTTTAACATTAACTTCTTTTAAGACCTCTGGCTATAATGAAAAATCTTGAGATCAAGTGTACATAGACTCTCGCAAGGCTGAGTCATAACATGTTGAATAAAACCCACAGAGAAGCTTCATACAGGGAGGGCTTGATAATGATGTGTATGCTATTTGTTGATTTTAAAAAAAAAATTTTAAACGGAGTTATGTAAATAATCATTTGTTGGTCTTGGGTTTCAAAGATGATATTTTGTGTTCTTTACCAACTACACTTCGATCCTAATGAGGAAAGCCCTCACCTCCTTTATTGCAGTCCATCATTTGGTTTGGTTTGGTTTTTTAACCATGCACTTGAAAACTGACGTTTGTCGTGTTCAAAGGATACCCGGTTCAACCCCATTTGGGTTATAATTAGGTTATATAGTGTTCATCATTCTATATAGCTCATTACATTGTTATTTTTCTTGTGGGTGGGGTCGTCCAGGCTGTAATTTATCTGCCGTTTGTTGTGGCATTGTTAATAAGTGCGAGTAGGGTTCGCTTGCATTTTTATCCTCCCAGATAGAAGGAAAGGGAAGGGAGATGGGAGGATTATATTATGATGTATTCTGCTATCTTCTGCTAGTATTTATTCCTCTGTGGATTACATTAAGCATTCATTTGTTTCATAACCACCACACTGATTTTTTAATGCCACGGATTTCCTCAGATCTACATGTGTTTCAGTAAAAATGTATATCCGAAGGGCTCTGAAAATTGCCCTACACGGTCATTAACGGATGACTCATGTTTGGATAACATCATGTATCTTATTTCAAAGTCCTTAATACATTTTTCCCCAATGGAAGATAATTAGATAACTGTGTGCATGTTCTGACTCTTCTGTGCCCCACCCCCCACACACATATACACATACGTACGCATGCAGGCACACACAATCACACACGTCTTTTCTTATCTTCCTCTCTCTAATTTCCTAGTACAGTTATTACACATTTCGTCCTCTCTACCGTGTGCCGTGAAGACAATAAAAGGGCAGATGCTATAAAACTCGAAGATAAATCAAAACATAAAAATCTGTATGCAGTCAGTTTTACAGACGAACGATATTCTGGTACTTGAGACACGGGTCGTTTTAGTCTCTCCTTCGCCAGCCAGTCAAAATCAGGAGACAAAGACATGCTGACATCAATATTATTATTATATATATATGTGTGTGTGTGTCTGTGTGTGTGTGTGTGTGTGTGTGTGTGTGTGTGTGTGTGTGTGTGTGTGTGTGTGTGTGTGTGTGTGTGTGTGTGTGTGTGTGTGTGTGTGTGTGCGCGCGCGCGCTTTTGCATTTCCCGTAAAAAAAAGTTAAACTTTTACACCAAGCCAAATTCCCACTTTCAACTGTGTCTTTGATCTCACTGAACTGTTGTCGGCATAGTGGTAACTTGTAATTGTTTTTTTGTTTTTTTTTAATTTTATTTTAAATCTAATTTTAATCAACAGTACAGTTTATTGTTTGCATTTTTTTTTAAGGTGCGTCTAGCATTATATATTTTTTTTAAATAAAAGGAATACCATATATAATTAACCAGTTAAAAATTGTAAAAATTATCCGATATTTCAGCTGAGATTATAATATTAATATAAGTCATCCACGAGGGAGTTGTTAACTATTGCAGATAAAACTATGAGGATTGAGGTTACAAAAAAATCTTTTTTTTTTCCCGACATCACTTATTGAAGTTAGCGGGCCTCACTCGTGTTTTTGTGTGTGTGAGTGTGTGTGTGTGTGTGTGTGTGTGTGTGTGTGTGTGTGTGTGTGTGACGTCACAATTTTGTCAACCCCAACACTTGCGTTATCGTCACACAACGTCACAAAAGTTTGAACCGTCTCCCCTCTCACTGTGTGACGTCATATGTGGGTGTTCCCTAAAGCCAACGAAGATGGAAACAGGTCCCCCCCCCCCCCCCCCCTCCTCATAAAGCTGAGACCTAGAAGTCTCAAACACTACAGTTCTCTAGTGCAGTTCCTATTATGTGACTGCCTTTACCATCATAGAGTAGCCCCATGCTCCGTAATGATCGCGAAGGAAAATAATAATGATGATGATGTATGTATGAGAACGAAACAGAAGCAGGTGCCATGACATTCAGTTCTGAAAATTGGACAGACAGATGAGTGTCCATGCGGGGAGGATAAACAGACAGTAGAACATGTACTTCAAAACTGTCGGATCCATGAGAGAAGCAGGTTGCCAGTATGGCTTTCTCCAACCCAGTTATGGGAGAAACTGTATGATGATGAGAGAGACCTGAGACCGGACCGGATGTGGTTTATTTGAGAGCGAACGACGAAGGAGAATTCAGGATATGTTTGTTGTTTTTATTTTTATTTTACATACTTAACGTTAATAAAAATGCAACAATAACTGAAAAACACAAACGTTTGTATTCTTTCTGTTTAATTTAGTAAATTAAATTATTCGCATACTTTTAATAGTTTTTAAAAGGTCATGAGCCGAGTTCATATGTGTTCTACGACAAACTAAAGTGACCAATGAGAAAGTGAGAGACAGTTACTGTGTTTCGTCATATCTATTTCCCACGATTCGGGTATTCTTATTTACCTCTCCTTCTTTCCCCCTCCCCCCACCCGTTTTTTTGGGTGTTCATAGTGCCGTTGAACGTAACTGAGAGAAGAAATTTTTTTGGTAAAAAGTTGTGCCTCGTTTTGACGTGGCGCACATCGTTCAACCTAGATACAAAGGCCGTCGGTTATATTAGGGCGCAAGTCCAGATAAGAAAGACATCGCGATCGTTTAAGCGTTCACTCTTGCTCGAGATGTTTTGCTTTGGCCAACGTCGTACCATTTTTCTTCATGTTTTTATTTTAGCATCGTCAACCCTCCTAACGGTCATCACCTTCATCTAGAAATGATATCACAGAAGTATAGAAAGAGGCTCTGATACTATTAAAATGCGCATTTCACTTAGATGTTAACACGACGAGAAACTGTCATTTAATCTGTTGTTGAAAAAGAGAGTAACAGAAACTTCTTTGACTTGTTTAAAGTTATTTATTAAGACTTCAAGAACCAAGGTAATGGTTAAGTCAGTTCAAATATACAGTAATATGAAGACATAGTTGCAAAGGGTTTCTCAGTGAACTTTCGCGCTTCTTGTATTTTGTTTAAAAAAATAAAAAAAAAAAAAAAAAAAAAGATTTCACATTCCTAGCCTACTCAGTCAAAGCCACAAACATTTTACAAGGATGTTATTTGGGGTTTGTCGTAAATTTTATTTGAGATAGGTCTTAGAAATAGTGGTCCCGTTATAGTGAAGAATGATGGTGAAGGCTCTATGATAGAAAGGGGTAAGAAATAGATAGTTGATTCACAAGGGTGCTGGAAAGAGTAAGGACAGTCTCTGAAATCGGGTAATCTTCTCCGATTTGCCTATCTTACGACAATTTTATTTATCTGTAGACTCCTAAATCTCTCCTGGCTAAACAATTGTTGCCAGTTTCCAAACACTCATGTACACACACCAATTTGGTGCTACAAACACACGAACGTGAATACGAACTACATATAACATATATGGGGTAATGGGTCGGCCAACACAGTACTTTAATGTTTATGGTGTTTATTATCATTAAACCAAAATCACAACATTTAGCATGGTACAGTCAAATATCATAGTTACAGAAAAATACAAATAACAAGGTGTGGGGGGGGGGGGGGGGGGGTGAAGAGTAGTATCCCAATATGCCCTTCCCGCTTGTATAGACAAAATAAAAACCCAGTCCAAAGACAAGTGGTTATCAGAAGGAGATAATTTAACCCAAAATAGATTAATTTATTCTGATAAGAGGTGGTACAATATTTGGTATGGGGTGTAGGAAAGGTAAGAAATTACACATGAAGATAACAATACAAGGAATACAGTAAAAAAAGGTATTTACCAGGTAAAGCAAATTATAATTTTAGCAAATACCTTGTATATATATCTCATTCATTCATGCACGCTAGCAATGGCCATCACGCATTTTTCTCACACACACTTACTGATCGTGGAATCTGGCACTCCATAGAAAAATACAAACAGCAAGAAAACACACAACATATGTATGTGTCCTTTTTCTTCGTGTTCCAGCCCCAGATTTAGCGGGTTTAGGCGTTTAGCAAAGTGACCCGAAATCGCTGGAAGGTGAAGCCTTAGTAGTTCTTTTCATTTTATATATATATATAAAGTTTCTATGGGATGGCACGGTAACAGATACAGGTATGAGAATGGTGTGGTCTCCTGGAGTTTCACCGCTGGTGGTGGAACACTTCTTATAGCGTGATGACAGACGAATCAGTGAGGTATGTTTTTCCTTCGGGTTTTTTTTTAATCCAGTGGCAAATACGTGACTGACAGTATGCAGGAAATATATGTTCTCTTCCACAGTAAAGCAGTAAAAATTATATATATATATATATATATATATATATATATATATATATATATATATATATATATATATATATATATATATATATATATATATATATATATATATATATATATATATATATATCGCTACTGGCAATTGTTCTTCTCCAGTTTATCTTTACAGACTTTATTGATTTATGATTTAAATGTTCTTGGGTTGCTTTTTCTCAGGTAAATTCAGAGAGCGAGACCCCAACAGGGCCGCTGCAAGATTATATTTAAATGTTTATAAAATCTCTGGAGTTAATAGAACCGAGTCTGGAGGACTCTATATAATTTGCTGGGACGCAAAGGTTTATGATCACCCTATGTGGAAAAATAGAAAACATGAAATCATAACGCAAATCAAATCATAATCTGACGCGCGATAAATTTACAGTTAAGACTATTTTATACACTCGCGTATTCAATTATATATATTTAAGAAAACTCTCCGCGAGTCAAATGGTTAAAAACACATGTCTATACAGAACTTAACTGTATTAATTGGTTATAAATCCGTTCGCGACTTCAAAATTAATTTAAGCATCTATTATATTGGGAAATAACTTATAGATATATCATTGTCATAAAATTAACCATGATACAACGTCAAAATATCTCCAATGATACAACGTAGGGATAAAAACTAATGCGTAAGCTACTAAAATACATGATCGCCCACGCCGCGGGTCATCACCCGCCATGGAAATTAAATTGTTAAACGTGAAGGCAAAACGTTACCCTTGGAACGGGATGAGAACGAAGATCAAAAGGAAAAAATATGACTGAACGCGTGCTTGAAACTAGCAAGGCTAAAAGACGCAATTGGTGGGGAAAGGAGGAAAAAGTCACGTCCCCCAAGTTGACATAAGGTAAAGAAATCGACAAAAGGGACCTTAGCTATTATACGCAACAGTCATTTCTTGGACGCTTTTGCATTAACTTAGTCCGTTTATTTGAATTCAGCGGCAAACGCAGTATAGAAAATGCTAGAAATATTTCGAAAAAAAAAACAAGATAACCTTGAAAAGTAACTTTTTCTTAATAATAATGTTAGGAATATAAAACCTAGCTGGCCGGATGGCCCATCTTGAGCAGTGAAATAATATGCTTTCATTTATACCGACGGATAGATAATAAGAAAGATATTGACAAAAGACTGTGTTGTTCATATCAGCGAGCGTCTGCATTGAAACAAAAATGTCCCAAATTTTCAAAAAACTGCAGCCTTGAGACTCAAGTGCTAAAATCTAGTTGGAATGAAAGAGACGGGATGGGATGGTGAACTGTGGCTAAAAATAACTTTAAAGGCAAAATTGTGTAGGGGAAGGCGGAGTTGGTTCAAAAAACAAGTGTGTTTTTTTTTGAAACGCAAGTAGAGACGGACGGACCAACAGACAATAAGGTATACTTGACTGAGGTATGACTGAAATGACTTTTTGGTAGGAGGTTTGAATTTGAAAGGAAAAAAGGCGGTGATTGGCCATAGATGAATATATTATCGGCGCTCAGACGCGCATTTTTGCCATTCGTTATAAGTTGTCCTAGTAGACACAGTGAATTATTTAGTGGTGTAATTCCCAGAAGCTAATTGAAATATTTAGAGGGACGCCATATTAAAGGCAGCAGCTCAGCTGAGTTTTGCTAGCAATTAACTGTGTTCTATATTCATAATTCTGGTAAGACTGAAATTATTTCTTTGTATATTTTAGTATGTGTTTAATGTTTCGAGTGATTTGATACTGCCATATCAAAATCTATTCCTTACAACAAGTAAGGATTCGCTCTAGACCCCCCGCCCCAGTTCAGGGTCTAGAGACAAATAAAATACATAAACACCAGCAAGGATTATGAAAGACAGATCAAGTGTTGAGATCAGTGGAACATATCACCTATCCTATTCTATGGCAGGAAGCTAATGAACATATTTCAGAATATGTAGTCTGGGAGAACTTATCCTATGTAAAACCAAATTTAAAAGATGTGTTGTATGGTCAAAGAGATCTGACCCGTCTATGTGGTGTTGTTGTTGTGTGTAGTGTTGTGTCCAGAAATGGGTTAGAGGATGGAATTCTGACACATGACCAATACTTTATTGCAGAGCTGTGAGTTTTTTATTTGGCACCAATGTGGTGTCAAATGTGATGTTGAATATTACAAGAGTGGACCCGTGCAGTTTATATCTTGGCAGAGCAGCCGTATATTGCCCCCAAGCACGGAGAGGTGGGGGCCACCATATTCCAGCACCAGAACTACTCATTCCAGATACGTGAGCGTCTGGCCTGCTGGAGATTCACAAACTCATTTCCTAACACACCAATTATATTTCCATCAATAAATGGACCATGTTAGTAACCATAGACAGGGGGTGATGAGGCCACCCCAACAGCACATCCATAAATCGTTCTCCCATATAGATTACAACCATAAACAGTAGTAATATTAACTAGTATTGTAAAATCCATATGTACACTCCTTTCATTTATTATGCCATATATTCATGCATTTCATTAATAATTGCAAAACTTTTCATATGTTCTGACCAAAATAAAACCTTCGTTCAGAACAAATAAATTTAAAGAAAATTTTTCTATCAAATTTTACACAACTTGAGTTAGTTCAGTGTGTTATAACATTTTGTTAGTATTATTAGACTTATTAAATATCTGTGTGTGTGTATGCAAACTACCACAACACATTACATATCATACCCTAGAATTTTAACGTAGCCACATTCATTAGAAAAAAAGATAGGTGTGAGGTCGTAGTGGTAGCAAGAAGGGCCTTCTGAAAATTCACAGCTACATTTATCTCAGGAGCCTTCACAGCTGACCTCATGCATCACACTTAGTAATATCACCATCATACAATACCATCAATCCACTACATATATTGGGGTCTCTGGTCCCGGGATAATTAGCCTATCAATAATATTAGGATCTCCTGGGGGAGAAATAAATTAGGGGAACACATTTTAAAAATTAAAAGTGTCCCTGAAAATAA
Organism: Oreohelix idahoensis; assembly: GCA_024509875.1. Lineage (NCBI taxonomy): Eukaryota > Metazoa > Mollusca > Gastropoda > Stylommatophora > Oreohelicidae > Oreohelix > Oreohelix idahoensis. Next base: position 347,157 of record JAMPIV010022717.1, read on the forward strand.
AAGTTGGTGAATCTTCACAGCCAGTGGTAGTTAATTGATTAATTAATTAATTAGAATTATTTTAGACTAGAGTAATTAGAATTACTTTAGTAGTTGGATATTTTACTTTGCTCATTGCTAAATTGTTTAAAAAGTATGGCGGAGCTAGCCAAATTCAGATCAGCTGCTGTGCTGACGGCAAAGGATATGGGAATGGATGGTCAGGTTTTAATTCAATATGTAACGGCTGAATGTGATAAGTATATTGAACGGGAAGAAAGAAGATTAGAAAAAGAGGCTGAAAGAAAATTAGAGTCTGAAAGGTTGGCTGAAGAGAAGAGGTTACAAATTGAGGCTGAGACTAAGAGGTTACAAATTGAGGCTGACAAAGAGGCTAAAGCATTGGAGGCAGAAGAAAAACGACAGCAAAGGGAGGCAGAAGATAAAAAGGCCGAAAGGGAGGCAGAAGATAAAAAGGCCGAAAGGGAGGCAGAAGATAAAAAGGCCGAAAGGGAAGCAGAAGATAAAAGGTTGACTGCCGATAGGGAGGCATAAGATAGAAGGTTGCAGAGGGAGCACGAATTACGACTAAGGGAGCTGGAGCTACAAGGCCAGGCTCCTGAAAATGGTGCCAGCCCCTTTGCCTCAGATGCTACGCCCAGTCTGGGAGCCTCAACATCAGCTATGGGGTTTCATTTAGACCATTTTGTTGAAAAAGACGATGACATAGAGGGGTACTGTTGCTGTCATTTTCGACGGAGTCATCTGTCAAGTTATTTGCTTATGTTTGTATCATAAGTATAATTGTGTCTTTACCTGCGATGTCAGGTTGATTAGGGGTTGTCTTCCCTTGTTTATTCATTCATTGTGTTTGACCTTTAGGGTCAGAGGTTGACAGTTCGGGTAGGCCTATGGGAAGGTTTTTTAAGCGGGAGTGAGATATACTTCCGGGAAGCCGGGAGGTCCTGTTTTTCTGAAGGGACCAAGAGTCCATTGTTTTTCGGGGAGAATCTTCGAAGTAACTGCTATGGCAGTTTCCCCCAGTGAATCTCTGTGCGTCGGGATGACGACAGAATTCCTTGTGATGTTCTGAGGATTCATTTGCCAGGTAATACCGACCTTTATGCATTATTACGCTTTTCGGTGGCAGAACATGTAAAGGATTACCTAGGGTGAACAGCAGCTCACTGATCCGCCATTTCAGAACTTATATATTTGTGCTCGAGGTAGCCATCTAAGACTGTTAGTCTTATATTGTCCAGAAATCCAGTGACGAAGATATATTGTGGAATTCCGCAGATTGGCGGAATTCATATCTACAATAAGTATTACTGCAGGGTTGATGATAACCTATTTAACAGAAGTACACGGCCAACGTCAGAACGAGGCCTGTGCTTTCGGCTATTATACTACAGCCTGATAATGTGCAATTGGCGGGGAGTGCCAAGTTGCACCTATGTGTCATAGTAACTAAGGCATCTGACGCGGTTAGTCAGAGACGCCAAGGGCGACGCTACGAACTGTCATTATTGAAGAACTTTGCTATTGACCATGCACGTCTATTCTGATGTTTACCTTTTTGAATGCCAAATGTATACCTATCGATGTCAGGTCAGCATGACCTTGTTACACTGACTGTTCCTGTTGATATTATGTGTGTTCCCGTCAATAAATGTCTTGAAACATGCCTGCAGTGTCAAAGCATCCTTGATTACTGCATGTGAGAGTATGGGTTGCAGGATCTACATCTATACGAGCCTAAACACATTCGCGCCTTCATTCGCACCCACACTCAATTCATCATACGCTCGCACTACACATCTAACAACATGTATACTGTCTTGGGCCAGTGATCACCTCAACAAGAAAAAAAGACAGTTACAGGTACCTAGGACGTTTTGAGTTATTAGCTACTACATATGGGTTAGAGAGAGAGAGGTGGAGTTTAAAGTTATCACAGGGACTGAGAGGGACTTCTTATGAAGTCTTCGCAAAAATGAACAGAGAAGACCAAGACAATTATGACATGTTAAAGCAGGCTTTGTTATTGAGGTACGAAAAAAATGGTGAATTTTATCGTAAGAAATTTAGAAATGCCAAACTGTTGTCTGGGGAGACATACCACCAATTCTCTGCCAGACTGGAAACCTATTTGGAGAAATGGACTGCTCTGGGGAAGACCCAAGATCTTAAAGAAATGATCATGATTGAGCAATTGAGAGAGTCCATGGCTCCAGACATGAGAAAATTCCTCATGGAACAAGGTGCAGAGAAGTTGGGGGAGGTTTTAAATGTCGCTGAGAGGTATCAGGCAGCCCAGGCAGAGGTAAGTGGTGCTAAAAAGAAGCACATAGACAATTTTAAAGCTCCACAGCAATTTAATAAATTTGATAATAGAGAGCAGGGAAATAAAGGTAGAACAAACTTTGAACGGCCAAGAAATGACTACCGAGACAGAAACTCACAGTTCAATGACCAAAAATCCAATGAAAGAAAACCGTTTAACCAAGGAAAAAGATGGTGTAAATGGTGCAAGAAAGATAACCATAACACCGAATTTTGTAGAAGGAAACCTTCAAACATTGCTGCAATGAAGTCGGGGACGCAGAGATTAAAGGTTAATCCTAAGGGACAGCAGGAACCTTATCACCCCCCAGTTTGTGAGGATGTTATTTGTAATGGGGTCACCATAAGGTGCCTTTATGATACAGGTTTGGATTATGATTCAGCTGTGAAGTCTAGCCTAGTGGACCCAAGTCAGTATACCACAGAAACAGTGGAAATACAAGGGGCAACTAAGGACATACCACTCATGACACTTCCCATCGCAAGGATAACGGTGAAAACTCGCTATGTGGAGGGAGAAATCAGAGCAGCAGTGATAGATGAACCAATCTACCCTCTGATATTGGGGTGTAGATACGTCTTCTTGGGGAATCCCGAGAAACCTGTGATCATGGCGACAGTGCAGACCAGGTCACAGAAGAAGGAGGAAGAAGGTGAACCTATAAATGCTCATCCAGAGGAGATGAGGAAGGCGCAGGCTGAGGATAGGACACTCAAGCCATGTTTTAAAAAACTGCCCAAATGCCACACACCTCCGAGCAAGGGGGAATATTTTATGAAGAACAAACTATTATACAGGAAGGCCGGAGCTGGAACAAATGGTCACAACCAGCTGGTTCTTCCCACTTCATATAGGGATAAAGTGATGGAACTCGGGCATGCGATTCCCTTAAGTGGTCACATGGGGATCAGCGCCACAGGACAGCGTATAGCTTGTCATTACTTCTGGCCAGGGATAACGGAGGATATAAAAAGATATGTCAAATCCTGCCCAGAATGTCAAAGGGTAGCTCCAAAGCACTGGACTGCTCCTGCAACTCTAGGGGAAATGCCCATAGTGGGAACACCTTTTGAGAGGGTTGCAGTGGATATTGTGGGACCTCTCACTCGGACCAAGAGGAGGAACAGTTACATCCTTACTCTGGTGGACACTTGTTCTATGTGGGGAGAGGCGGTAGCCCTGCCATCAATTGATTCAAAACATGTAGCAGAGGCACTACTTACAATATTTACCCGATTAGGATTCCCGCATCAAATCTTGACGGATAATGGTTCTCAGTTCAAGGGGAAACTAACGGAAGAAGTTTTTAAGCTATTTCAAGCCAGACACTTTCATTGTAGTCCGTACCATCCGCAAGGGAACGGCCAGGTAGAAAGGTTCAACGGGACTCTCATTTCTATCCTGAGAAAGCTGGCACACGAAAAACCGGATCTGTGGGATCAATTCCTGCCCGCCGCATTGTTTGCGTATCGGGAGGTACCACATAGTTCAACCGGGATGGCTCCCGCAACTCTGCTATTTGGGAGGCCAATAAAAGGTCCATTAGAAGCGCTATTAAGGACCTGGACAGATGAGAAGGCGGAAGAGACTGTTACCTCATCTTATCAATACGTGAACGAATTGACCACTCGTTTGAAAGCTGGATGGAAACTGGCAAATGATAATTTGAAACAAGCCAGGAAGAAACATGCAGCATATTTTAATAGGAAGGCAAAGGACAGAGAACTAGCTGTGGGAGAGAAGGTGCTGCTTCTACTACCCGGTAGCCAGAATAAATTACAAATTGGATGGCAAGGTACATATACGGTTCTAGAGAAGGTGTCTAGAACAAACTATAAAATTGACAAAAAGGGGAAGGAGAAAGTTTATCATGTAAACCTGTTAAAGAAGTATCTGGACAGACCACTCCAGGAAAGCACCCCCTTACTGACCTTAGCTATCGCAACTCAAATGCAAAAGGAACCACTCACCTCACATGAATACCCATTACATCCTTGTGAAACAGCAGCACAGGTAAAAGTCAGTAAGCACCTGACTAAAACCCAGAGGGAGAGAGTTCAACAGGTTCTGGAGGAACATACAGATGTATTAACAGATAAACCAGGCCATACAAATTTGCTACAGTATGACATGAAACTGGTAGACTCAAACCCAATCTGTATGAGAGCCTATTCTATTCCGTTCGCGAAGGAGAAGGCATTGAAGGAAGAAATAGATTATTTGTTGAAGGAGGGGATTATTTCACACAGTGAATCATCTTTTAGCTCTAGTGTCGTTTTGTTGAGAAAACCGTCTGGGGAACACAGACTGTGCATAGATTACAGGAAACTGAATGCTGTCACAGAAGGACAAGTGGATCCATTACCAGACACAAAACAGTTATTTGCCAGACTGAACAAGGCAAAATACTTTTCAAAGGTGGATCTTAGTAAAGGCTATTACCAGATCCCAGTGAAGCCTGAAGTGAGACCTTATTTGGCTTTTAGCACTTCGGATGGACATTATGAATTCAACATGCTACCATTCGGACTGAAAAATGCTCCGAGTGTATTTTCAAGGATGATGCGCAAATTGTTGGATCCCCTGAATAACCCATGTATCACGAATTTCATGGATGATATTCTCGTCGCCACAGAGACATTTGAAGAACACATTGAAGCTCTAGAAATGTTATTTAATAGGCTTAGGGAGGCGAACTTAACTGCTAGGCCAACAAAATGTTGCATTGGATGCAAAGAGTTGGAATTCTTGGGACACACTGTATATCAGGGTAGCATGACCCCTGATCCCAAGAACTTGGAAAAACTGCAGAGAGCACCTAGACCACAAACAAAAAAGGACGTGCGATCATTCGTGTCGTTATGCGGATTTTATCAAAAATATATCAAAGATTTTAACTCTATTTGTGCTCCTCTGACTGATCTGACTCGCAAGGGACTTCCAGATAAAATTATTTGGACTGCGCAAAGTGAATTAGCGTTCCAAGACTTAAAGGAAAAACTCACTAGCAAACCTATTCTCAAACTGCCTGATTTGACACAGGACTTTGTCTTAAGAACCGATGCCAGTAATGTAGGACTCGGAGCAGCTTTGTTGCAAAGATCATCTTCACCTGATGGGGAACTGAAACCAGTCGCTTATGCAAGCCGCAAATTGAATAAGGCGGAACAAGGATACTCCACAAGCGAAAAGGAATGTTTAGCGTTAATCTGGGCAATAAAGAAGTTTCAAATCTATCTATATGGTAGGACTTTTGTGGTCGAGACGGATCATCAGCCTCTCGTATTCTTATCTCAGGCTAAGCATGAAAACGAAAGATTGCTGAGGTGGTCTTTATTGCTTCAACCTTATCAGTTTAGTATCCAATATATCCCAGGCAAATTGAATGTCGGTGCAGATTTCCTCAGTCGGCACCCCTGTGATCAAAATTAGAGTAATGGCAGGCGTGAGGAGAGATTTTATCTATGTGTATCACTGGTTTTAGAACTTGCCGTAGGCATGTTTTCAAGTGGGGAGATGTGTTATAAAATTAACCATGATACAACGTCAAAATACCTCCAATGATACAACGTAGGGATAAAAACTAATGCGTAAGCTACTAGAATACATGATCGCCCACGCCGCGGGTCATCACCCGCCATGGAAATTAAATTGTTAAACGTGAAGGCAAAACGTTACCCTTGGAACGGGATGAGAACGAAGATCAAAAGGAAAAAATATGACTGAACGCGTGCTTGAAACTAGCAAGGCTAAAAGACGCAATTGGTGGGGAAAGGAGGAAAAAGTCACGTCCCCCAAGTTGACATAAGGTAAAGAAATCGACAAAAGGGACCTTAGCTATTATACGCAACAGTCATTTCTTGGACGCTTTTGCGTTAACTTAGTCCGTTTATTTGAATTCAGCGGCAAACGCAGTATAGAAAATGCTAGAAATATTTCGAAAAAAAAACACAAGATAACCTTATAAAGTAACTTTTTCTTAATAATAATGTTAGGAATATAAAACCTAGCTGGCCGGATGGCCCATCTTGAGCAGTGAAATAATATGCTTTCATTTATACTGACGGATAGATAATAAGAAAGATATTGACAAAAGACTGTGTTGTTCATATCAGCGAGCGTCTGCATTGAAACAAAAATGTCCCAAATTTTCAAAAAAACTGCAGCCTTGAGACTCAAGTGCTAAAATCTAGTTGGAATGAAAGAGACGGGATGGGATGGTGAACTGTGGCTAAAAATAACTTTAAAGGCAAAATTGTGTAGGGGAAGGCGGAGTTGGTTCAAAAAACAAGTGTGTTTTTTTTTTTTTGAAACGCAAGTAGAGACGGACGGACCAACAGACAATAAGGCATACTTGACTGAGGTATGACTGAAATGACTTTTTGGTAGGAGGTTTGAATTTGAAAGGAAAAAAGGCGGTGATTGGCCATAGATGAATATATTATCGGCGCTCAGACGCGCATTTTTGCCATTCGTTATAAGTTGTCCTAGTAGACACAGTGAATTATTTAGTGGTGTAATTCCCAGAAGCTAATTGAAATATTTAGAGGGACGCCATATTAAAGGCAGCAGCTCAGCTGAGTTTTGCTAGCAATTAACTGTGTTCTATATTCATAATTCTGGTAAGACTGAAATTATTTCTTTGTATATTTTAGTATGTGTTTAATGTTTCGAGTGATTTGATACTGCCATATCAAAATCTATCCCTTACAACAAGTAAGGATTCGCTCTAGACCCCCCGCCCCAGTTCAGGGTCTAGAGACAAATAAAATACATAAACACCAGCAAGGATTATGAAAGACAGATCAAGTGTTGAGATCAGTGGAACATATCACCTATCCTATTCTATGGCAGGAAGCTAATGAACATATTTCAGAATATGTAGTCTGGGAGAACTTATCCTATGTAAAACCAAATTTAAAAGATGTGTTGTATGGTCAAAGAGATCTGACCCGTCTATGTGGTGTTGTTGTTGTGTGTAGTGTTGTGTCCAGAAATGGGTTAGAGGATGGAATTCTGACACATGACCAATACTTTATTGCAGAGCTGTGAGTTTTTTATTTGGCACCAATGTGGTGTCAAATGTGATGTTGAATATTACAAGAGTGGACCCGTGCAGTTTATATCTTGGCAGAGCAGCCGTATATTGCCCCCAAGCACGGAGAGGTGGGGCCACCATATTCCAGCACCAGAACTACTCATTCCAGATAAGTGAGCGTCTGGCCTGCTGGAGATTCACAAACTCATTTCCTAACACACCAATTATATTTCCATCAATAAATGGACCATGTTAGTAACCATAGACAGGGGGTGATGAGGCCACCCCAACAGCACATCCATAAATCGTTCTCCCATATAGATTACAACCATAAACAGTAGTAATATTAACTAGTATTGTAAAATCCATATGTACACTCCTTTCATTTATTATGCCATATATTCATGCATTTCATTAATAATTGCAAAACTTTTCATATGTTCTGACCAAAATAAAACCTTCGTTCAGAACAAATAAATTTAAAGAAAATTGTTCTATCAAATTTTACACAACTTGAGTTAGTTCAGTGTGTTATAACATTTTGTTAGTATTATTAGACTTATTAAATATCTGTGTGTGTGTATGCAAACTACCACAACACATTACATATCATACCCTAGAATTTTAACGTAGCCACATTCATTAGAAAAAAAGATAGGTGTGAGGTCGTAGTGGTAGCAAGAAGGGCCTTCTGAAAATTCACAGCTACATTTATCTCAGGAGCCTTCACAGCTGACCTCATGCATCACACTTAGTAATATCACCATCATACAATACCATCAATCCACTACAATCATTCAATTTACAACTGGAAACTTTTGAGATGGGTTTATTTAATATGTTTAAATTGACACAAAATCCAGTGAAATAAAATGAAAGAAATAGACCACTGATCACTTGAAACTAATATATTACCTCTGGCACAAACAGAATGAATTTAAGTCTCCGATATAGAAGATATTCACAGGAAATCTTGTTCTCTATATAGCTAGCGCTTTCTTCAAGCTGTCTGGCGCAAATGATAAACACATTCTTCAGTGGTTTCAATATATAATTAAAGAATTGAAAGATCAGGGGGACACGCTAAAGTTCACAAGTTTTTTTTATATCAGGGAACTCTGCGATTCTGCGCCGCTAGTCCCTGCTCTATTACTCAATTCTCTGACCGCTCGTCTCCCCCGTTCGTCTCAGTCTTGCGAGCGATTCATAGGTTCACACTGAGATGTGAAATGACGGCGAGAAACTGCTTCGTCCGTTCTGGGACCACCGCTGCCTTTGATCGTATTTCTCTCCCGATAAGCTTTGGCAACTCCTACTAGGCGGTGTGCCAGAAAGGTGTAGAGAAATGCTTGATTTAAATCGCTCCAGAGATTGGCAGTAGGTGTGGCCAAACTCAACATTAAGACAAAGCGATGTCCTGGCTGCCCGCATGAAAACTGTTTATCATATTAATGAGCAAACGTGGTGAAAGCTCCACTCTGCCATGGTGCATACTAATGAGAAAACGTGGGACCCACGTTGGCGATTAAATTTTCAACATAAATGAATGAGGGCTCTCATGCTTCCCCAGGGTCTACCATATCATCTAACAGTTCAGGGACGCTGAAATTCGCCTGTCACAATCGTCCCCTCTTTTCAGACATGAAACCATCTTTTCATGTTTCATTTATGACAATGAAGCTGCCCTGATCGGTAGCTTTTGGATGATTGGTATCCTCGGTTTCCTCCTCTTCTTCGTAGTCCAGTTTCGACTCAGGAAATCTGCTCCGACGTTCTGTTTTCCCGGAATATATTCCACTTTGAAGGAGTATACGCTTAATAGCAAGGCCCAACGCATGATCCTTGCGTTAAATTCCTTATTTGCGCCTAGAAAAGCTAAGGGGGCGTGGTCTGTTTGCACCGTAAAAGATGTCCCGCAGAGAAACTCATGATGGCGTCTTATGCCGTCAATCAGTGCAAGACATTCTCTTTCAACTGTGCTGTAGTTACGTTCAGCCGTATTTAATTTTCGACTGCCATACGCAACTGGGAATAACATATTCGGGTCGGTGTCATCTGTTTGCAGCAGTGTTGGCCCGATGCCCTGACCCGACGCATCGACCCGCAATACAAAAGGTTTCTTGAGGTCAGGTAACCTCAAAATGGGGTATCCAGACAACTGTCCTTTTAAAGTGCTGTACGCGTGTTCGCACTTTGAATCCCAAATAACCCGGTCACGTCGACCTTTCTTTGTAAGGTCAGTCAGGGGTGCAGTAAGTCCGTTGAAATTCTGGATGTATTTTTGATAATATGCACATAGTGATAAGAAAGAACGGGTGTCTTTCTTCGTTCGGGGCCTTTTTGCTGCAACTATTTTGTCCACATTTTTCTTAACAGGCCACATGCAGCCATGAGAAATAGTATGCCCCAGGAAGTCTAGCTTTTCAAACCCGATGAGACATTTGCTAGGTCTGGCTGTGAGACCAGTTTCCTGTAGTCTCCTGAGGAGCATAGCAACCGTAGCAATATGTTCGTCGTAGGTTTCGGATGCGATTAATATGTCATCCATGAAATTATGGATATGGGGACTGTGCAAAGGTTCTAAATGCTTCCTCATCATCCTGGTGAATACTCCTGGTGCGTTATGCAATCCGAACGGCATCACATTAAATGTGTAATGTCCTTCACTAGTGCTGAAAGCTAGCCAGGGTTTAACTTCCTCCTTGACTGGTATTTGATAATAACCTTTACTCAGGTCAATCTTGGAGAAAATTCTTGCCTTGCTGAGCTTGGTGAACAACTCAGAAACAGTTTGGAGAGGTTCGGGCTGGAATTCCGTTACAGCGTTTAGCAACCGGTAATCTATACACAGTCGAACTTCCTTATTGGGCTTCTGCAACAGCACTACACTCGAACTGTAAGGAGATGTAGACTCACTGATAATTCCTGCCTGACGCAGCTTGTCTATTTCTCCGCGAAGTGCATCAGCTTTAGCGTACGGAATGGGGTAAACTCTGGTTCGAACAGGGGTATCGTTAGTTAATTTCATGTCAAATTCGATGAGATTTGTTCGACCAGGTACGTCCATTAAGACTGCAGCGTACTGTTTCAGTAGCGCCCTGGTTTCTGTCTGTTGTTCTTCTGAGAGATTGTCGCCGAATTTGACATCTTTAAAGGATTCTGTTTGTTGCAATGGGTACTCCATGCAACTATCATCATCTTCCTCGTCTTCCGTTGCTATGGCGACCGCCAGGAGATGCTCGGAGGACGGCACTGGTCTTTCCAAATATTTCTTAAGCAGATTTATGTGAAAGACCTTCTCCTTTCCTTTAATGGAGCTCTTTTAATTGGTGCGTGAGATCTTTTTAAGGACGGTAAACGGCCCTTGCCATCCGATGCGAAGTTTATTGTTTCCGGTTAGAAGTAACAACAAAACTTTCTCCCCTGGTTGGGGTTCTCTCTCCTTTGCAGCTTTATTGTATCTTTTAGCATGTTTTGCGCGTGCTTTCTTAAGGTTGGTTGTAGCTAGATCCCATCCTAGCTGTAGCCTTTCCTTGAGCTCAGATACATATTTGCTTGCAGAGACGACTGTCTCATCAGCCTTTTGATCTGTCAATGACCGCAGTAAGGCTTCTAGTGGCCCCTTAATTGGTCTGCCAAATAAAAGTGTGGCTGGCGGGAATCCCGTAGATGCTTGGGGAACCTCTCTGTAGGCGAATAAGGCAGCAGATATATATAGGTCCCAACCTTATGGTTTCTCTTGAGCCAGCTTACGTAACATCATGGTGAGGCTGTTGTTAAAACGCTCCACGAGCCCATTTCCGGCCGGATGGTAGGGACTTGTGTGGATGTGTTTGGCCCTCAAGATCTTAAAGATCTCCTCCATTAACAGGCTACGGAATTGGGATCCATTATCCGTCAAAACTTGTTGAGGGAATCCCAACCGTGTAAAAATTTGCACGAGGGCTTCTGCGACATGCTTGGAATCCGTGCATGTTAGCGGTATAGCTTCGGCCCACATTGTGCAAGTGTCGACTAAGGTCAGGATGAACCTGTTCCTTCTTTTGGTCCTTTCCATGGGTCCAATGATGACGACAGCAACCCGTTCAAATGGAGTCCCTACTATTGGCATTTGCCCCATAGGTACTGGGGGTGTCAAGTGTTTGGGTGCCACACGTTGGCACTGGGCGCAGGATTTCACGTACCTGATAATCTCAGAGTTCATTCTTGGCCACCAATAGTGGGTTTTTATTCGCTGAATAGTGGCGTTTTGTCCCATATGTCCGCTAAAGGGAAGAGAGTGCCCCATTTCTAAGATCTGGCTTCTGTACTGCGTCGGTACTAGGAGCTGGTTATTCCTTGTATCAGGGTCGCCCGTTCTACGATACAATACACCATCCTTCGAAAAGATGTCTCCGTGGTGTCTGGGGTCCTTAGCCATGGGCAGTTTTCTAAAGCAGGGCTCCAGAGTAGGGTCCTTTTGTTGCGCCTCCTTCAGTTCATATGGCAACAAATTTGGCGCAGGCTCCCTCTCCTTCTGGTTTGCCCTCTTGTGGTTACCGCTGCCACAATCGGCTCTTTTAGTCTCCCAACAAACACATATCTACATCCCAGGATAACTGGGTAGATAGGATCATCCATTATGGCCGCTTTAATAACACCTCTGACAAAGTCAGAGTGTATTTCTACCAGTGCGATAGGAAGCGTCCTGGGTGCGTCACTCTTAAAAACTCCACAAAGTTTGACGGTGTCCTCTGTCTCCTGACCGGATTTGACAAGGTGCCTGGCGACAATACAGTCAAAAGATAATCCAGTGTCAAAAATACAAGTTGTTGAGGTCCCATTCAAAATTACAGTTCTTCGCATTGAGGGTCTGTCCCCCTCAGGTTGAGAATCACTGACATTGACTCTTCCTTGCGAGGCTGTATGCAAACATCCGATGCGGTTTGGCCCGGTGTGCTTGCCCTGATCAGACGTCCCTGCTGTAGGGGTCTTTCCCTTGCCTTGACCTTGGTGGCCGCGCTGCCATGTAGGCTTTGCAGGTTGATCAGGATTGTTGTTATTTGGGGGATATCGGGTTTTGTAGAATTTCGATTTTTCTTGGGGAGGTCCCTGAGTATTAGTTTCTCCTTGGTTATAGTGCTGGGAGGAATTAGAAGAATAGGATGACTGCTCTAGGTTTTGTTTTCAAGATGGCTCATCTGTGGGTTTTCGTTTAGTGCTGGGAAGTTCGGCCATTGCGTTTGCATAGCGTTCCGCCTTATTGAGGATGTCCTCAAGCCTGACTGCGCCCTGTTCAGCCAAAAATCTACGAGTTTCGTTTGACAAAGTTGATTTTATCTGTTCCACAAGAACAAGTTCAAGAATTCCCTCATATGTAAGAGGTGGGACCCAAAGACGCAGCAACAGAGAATGCAGTCAGCGACCCAAAGCTTGACTGCTTGCGTTAGGGTCAGCGAACCAGAGCTGACCAAGACCCTACTCCACCTCCAAGTGGTGGTCCTGGAAACAGGCTGCTTCACTGCAGTCTGGCTGAAAGAGTAGGGATCAAAGAGGGAAGGCAAACCCGGTCTCAAAAAACGCTGTGCTGAAGTCGGATGTGTCGGCTGAAAGGCGCAGATATCGCAGCTTTGCTGTAAACAGACATAACGCAACCAACGTCCTTTTCAGGATGAATGAGGAAGAAGAAGAAGATATGTAAGAGGTAATTCTGATAATTCCAGGCACTTTGTCAAATAGCCCGTGAGACGTGAAGAGAACTGGGAAAATGTCTCCGTGCTCTCCTTTCGGCTGTTTCTGAACATCTGCAGAAATTTTCGGGCGGTCATCTCAAACCGCTCTAGCAAGGCCTTTTTTAGCATGTCGTAATCATGTTGGTTGCTTCCCAGCTTTGTATACACGTCATAAGCATTACCTTTTAGTGCCGTTGAGAGTTTAAGGCACCATCGGGAACTCTCTAACCAAACAGATTTTCCAACCTCTCGAATTTTTCTAGGAAGATGTCAATTTTCTCATTAGGGCTAGGGAAAGACTCTAAGACAAAAGACACCACAGTTAATTGGGCAGATTGAGTGCTGGAGAGATCCGTTAACTGAGACTGGGGTGAAGACGGCTCTCCATTATTGGAAGTAGAAGCACCCCAACTCTCTAAAGCCTTAAGCGCCAATTCGTGCTGTCCCTCCTTCTCTCTCTCCTCACGTTGTCTCTCCTTCTCTCTTTCCCTCCGAGCTTCCATCTCTGCCTCAATTTTCTTGTGTTCCAATTGACGATCTTCCGCTTCTTTCCTCTCAGCCTTCTCTCTCTCTCTTTTTCTTCTTTCTTCTCAGCCTTTTCTCTCTCTTGCTCCGTGTCATATCTGTCAAGTTCCCTGTTGACAAACAGGTTCGCGGCCTCTCCCTCTAATCCTGTCTCCTTCGCCTCCTGTCTCAACATGGTTCTCAACTGAACTCTTTCTGCCATGTCAAAGAACTGGGTGCTACTACGACTAGAGAATAAGACGAAGGACAGAAGGGGAAAAAATTAACTCTAAGCCGCTTTTGAGAAAAACGCAAAAATATAAATTACCTGAGATACCTCCTACCTTTATTAATGTGCTAATCTATCGCTGCTATTATCTGTCAATTAAGACTCTTAATGCAGGCGACTATGCCACGTTAAATGGTAGGTCAAACAGCTAGAAAAAAAATCTACTTTTACTGTTCAGTAGAGAAAAATTTATTTTAAAATACGGCTGTCTGTTGCGTTGGTAGAGTTACTAATTCGACTTTCGTCGAATCTGGTCAGCAAGGGTTTCAACCGGAAATTCGACTGTCGTCGAATTTGGTCAGCAAAGTGTTAAGGAAAAAAAAAATTTTCCTCAAAATTTTAATTCTCCGCCACAAAACTCCACCCGCCGAAGTCAGTTAAGAGTAGAGACGTTACTAACTGACTTTTAAAAAATCAGAATAAGGCGTCTTTAGCTTAGCTCAACGCTGCTAACTTCAAAACCTTTGTGACTGTTTCACAGTCACGCGATCCCAGCAATCTTTATTTTTAAAAATTTCCCAATTTTCTCTGCCATAGAATAATTTAAATAACAATTTTTTTGTTTTCCATAACTCTCTGCTGCTGTGGAAAGAAAACAATCCTATAATTATTTTGCGTGGTCGACCCCAAGTACTAAAAGCGCTGTCTAGGGGGTGTAATTATTTTTTATACCCTAACCACACAAAGAAAACTCACTCACACTCTATCTAGAGTTAGGCCCAGCTCCACTGGGCTACCCGTTAAGTGGTACTAATTTCTAGATCAGACTCAAATTCCCGGCGAGCAACCCATTTATTGTCGTAAATTTTATTTGAGATAGGTCTTAGAAATAGTGGTCCCGTTAGAGTGAAGAATGATGGCGAAGGCTCTATGATAGAAAGGGGTAAGAAATAGATAGTTGATTCACAAGGGTGCTGGAAAGAGTAAGGACAGTCTCTGAAATCGGGTAATCTTCTCCGATTTGCCTATCTTACTACAATTTTATTTATCTGTAGACTCTTAAATCTCTCCTGGCTAAACAATTGTTGCCAGTTTCCAAACACTCATGTACACACACCAATTTGGTGCTACAAACACACGAACGTGAATACGAACTACATATAACATATATGGGGTAATGGGTCGGCCAACACAGTACTTTAATGTTTATGGTGTTTATTATCATTAAACCAAATTCACAACATTTAGCATGGTACAGTCAAAAATCATAGTTACAGAAAAATACAGATAACAAGGTGGGGGGGGGGGGGGGGGGTTTGGGTTGAAGAGTAATATCCCAATATGCCCTTCCGGCTTGTATAGACAAAATAAAAACCCAGTCCAAAGACAAGTGGTTATCAGAAGGAGATAATTTAACCCAAAATAGATTAATTTATTCTGATAAGAGGTGGTACAATATTTGGTATGGGGTGTAGGAAACGAGTCCTATTATTCTCCAATGGTTTCCCTTGACTAAGCAGATTTAAGGGAGGGGAAATAAACAAAGGTAAGAAATCCCTCATAAAGAGAACAATACAAGGAATACAGTTAAAAAAAAAGGTATTTACCAGGTAAAGCAAATTATAATTTTAGCAAATATATATATCTCATTCATTCATGCATGCTAGCAATGGCCATCACGCATTTTTCTCACACACACTTACCGATCGTGTAATCTGGCACGCCATAGAAAAATACAAACAGCAAGAAAACACACAACATATGTATGTGTCCTTTTTCTTCGTGTTCCAGCCCCAGATTTAGCGGGTTTAGGCGTTTAGCAAAGTGTCCCGAAATCGCTGGAAGGTGAAGCTTTAGTAGTTCTTTTGATTTTTTTTATATATAAAGTTTCTATGGGATGGCAGTATGCCACGGTCACAGATACAGTTATGAGAATGGTGTGGTATCCTGGAGTTTCACCGCTGGTGGTGGAACGCTTCTTATAGTGTGATGACAAAGACGAATCAGTGAGGTATGTTTTTCCTTCGGGTTTTTTTTAATCCAGTGGCAAATACGTGACTGACAGTATGCAGGAAATATTTGTTCTCTTCCATAGTAGAGCAGTAAAAATTATATATATATATATATATATATATATATATATATATATATATATATATATATATATATATATATATATATATATATATATATATATATATATATCGCTACTTGCAATTGTTCTTCTCCAGTTTATCTTTACAGACTTTATTGATTTATGATTTAAATGTTCTTGGGTTGCTTTTTCTCAGGTAAATTCAGAGAGCGAGACCCCAACAGGGCCGCTGCAAGATTATATTTAAATGTTTATAAAATCTCTGGAGTTTATAGAACCGAGTCTGGAGGACTCTATATAATTTGCTGGGACGCAAAGGTTTATGATCACCCTATGTGGAAAAATAGAAAACATGAAATCATAACGCAAATCAAATCATATTCTGACGTGCGATAAATTTACAGTTAAGACTATTTTATACACTCGCGTATTCAATTATATATATTTAAGAAAACTCTCCGCGAGTCAAATGGTTAAAAACACATGTCTATACAGAACTTAACTGTATTAATTGGTTATAAATCCCTTCGCGACTTCAAAATTAATTTAAGCATCTATTATATTGGGAAATAACTTATAGATATATCATTTAATTTACAACTGGAAGCTTTTGAGATGGGTTTATTTAATATGTTTAAATTGACACAAAATCCAGTGAAATAAAATGAAAGAACTAGACCACTGATCACTTGAAACTAATATATTACCACTGGCACAAACAGAATGAATTTAAGTCTCCGATATAGAAGATATTCACAGGAAATCTTGTTCTCTATATAGCTAGCGCTTTCTTCAAACTATCTGGCGCAAATGATAAACGCATTTTTCAGTGGTTTCAATATATAATTAAAGAATTGAAAGATCAGGGGGACACGCTAAAGTTCACAAGTTTTTTTTACATGAGGGAACTCTGCGATTCTGCGCCGCTAGTCCCTGCTCTATTACTCAATTCTCTGACCGCTCGTCTCCCCCCGTTCATCTCAGTCTTGCGATCGATTCTGTGGTTCACACTGAGATGTGAAATGACGGCGAGAAACTGCTTCGTCCGTTCTGGGACCACCGCTGCCTTTGATCGTATTTCTCTCCCGAAAAAGCTTTGGCAACTCCTACTAGGCGGTGTGCCAGAAAGGTGTAGAGAAATGCTTGATTTAAATCGCTCTAAAGATTGGCAGTAGGTGTGGCCAAACTCAA
Organism: Oreohelix idahoensis; assembly: GCA_024509875.1. Classification (NCBI taxonomy): domain Eukaryota; kingdom Metazoa; phylum Mollusca; class Gastropoda; order Stylommatophora; family Oreohelicidae; genus Oreohelix; species Oreohelix idahoensis. Next base: position 364,251 of record JAMPIV010022717.1, read on the forward strand.
CATTAAGACAAAGCGATGTCCTGGCTGCCCGCATGAAAACTGTTTATCATATTAATGGGGCAAAGTCTTTTACAGACAGGGGGTATGATGTGCTGGTGTTGTGGGTAGTGGGTTTCCCCCCCTTGCTTCACCCTAGGCCTAGTGAATTCTTGTTCATGAAAGGAGCGACCATTGCGGTGTTAGTCTCTTGGCCTAGCAAAACCTCTCATACCCCAAGATCGTTGTGCGTGGTGAAGAGCCACACCCTCCTCGAGGTAGTCCTGGTAACTGAGGGTGCGAATCCTCAGGCTAAACACAACGGATCTAGAGGAGCAAACCTCGATAATAAAACCGGTGCACTACACCGTACACGCCCTCTGTGGGTGGGAAGGAGCCAGATGGATACTGAACAAGTCTTGGGAGTGGGAACGAGTGTGGACTGCTCCCTGAAGATCGGAACCCATCGTACAGGCACAGAGACTCAGGACTTGACGATCCTATTGCCTTCAACTCTTGGTCACATGCCTAGAGCCTCGGAGAACTCGGCGTAACCAGCAGGCAATTCGGTGGCGGGGAAAGAGCACTGTGAGCCCTACCTTGGCTACGTATCACAAGGAGACGCAGAAACACCCCCTTTATCTCCCCCAGAGCTGGCACAGTACACTTCTGGCTTCTACCCGGGGCGGTAGGAAATCCACATCAAACCTGGCAGAGCAAGTCCTCCATCAGATGCGGCCGATGCTGGGCCCACTGGCGCGTGGACACGTCCCGATCCCCATCGAGACTTGCCCGGGGAGCCCACCCCGGCTCAAAAAAAGCAGAGAAGGCCACTCTCCAAACCTCCGATGTCTTGCGGGCAGTGTTAGGATGTGCAAGAACATGGACAGGAAGACTCCACAACTTCCCCACTGAAGATACGCCCACGGCGACCGTTGCCTCAATTGGCTGTGTGTGGTGTACCCGGAAACGGGGCCTCCCAGTACTGAGGCACAGTTAAGTCCCCGATGTCACTTATCGGTGCAGATGGCTGAGCATCACAATCCCCCCTGTGTTGCAGCATGATGAGAACCCAGCATTGCACACTGAGCTTGGGGGGATCACTTGGGCACCAGACTTAATACTGGCTCTTGACTGGATGGCCGCATGCAGGAGATTTCTACAATGGAGGGTTGGCAGGTGGTGGGTATCTGGAAGTGGCTCTGTGCAGGACGTGAGGATTCCTTGGGAGAGCCCAGAACCAGAGCACAGCATTGTGCAAGCTCTGCATAGTTGGAGAGCCCCCTGGATGACGGGGAATGCACAGTGTGCTACCCCACCTATCCCCAACTGCTAACTTAGAACCAGAAATGGAGTCCTCTGTATGCGTGCCAGGCCAGGATAAAATGCCTGGGAAAGAGACTGGAGCTCAGAACTCCCTAACTCAAAGTTGCAGGATGGCAGAAAAGCCATGGGAAAGACAGGGCTATTTTGAAGATAACGCAACCATATTTTCACCATACGAGCTCGGACGCCGCCTCGGTAAACAAGGTCCGCGCAGAGCAGTGACACCCCCAGGCTGCTTGCGAATAGTCTACTACTGAGAACATAAACAGATTAGGGATGAGCCCACTCTCCCGTTGAACAGGTGCTAAAGTCATAGATACTGGGCCAGAAGGCGCACCGGAAACCACAGTATCACGCAACTCGCTTTTTTTTTTTTTCTATGGAGAGTACACCGTCAAATAAATCTCGTAATGGTGCTCGCCCTGTGGAGCTCCACCAGGCAGGTGCAGTGCCGGGCTCTGAGCCTCGACAGAGCCCACCCTCAGCTACTGGAGGACCCTCTAGACCGTCTTGTGGAGTCAGCAGACGGCAGAGGAGAACTACTGATGTCCGAACAACAAACCCCTGAGTCTCAGCTCTATACAGGTACCAGCCACCAACTTTATAGCAGTTGGAGACTTTAATAGCCACTCCCAGAGCTGGGGCTATAACCATCTGGATCACAGAGGTGAAGAGGTTGAAACTTGGCAAGATGATCACTCCCTAATCCTAGTCAATAATGCCACAGATACTCCTACCTTCTACTCCAGAGGATGGCACACAACTTCAACACCAGATCTTGCCTTCTCCACACCAGATATAGCTGGATCTATTAGTAGAGAAGTAGGAGACCAACTAGGGGGAAGCGACCATCGCCCAATCTTTCTTACTGTCCAGAGTGCAACTCTCAGTACAGGCCCAGCCATTACAAGATGGAACTACAAAAAAGCCAACTGGGGTTTATTCAGGCATCAGGTGAACACGCTGCTGTCTACCCTCAAGGTACAGAACAGAGACATTAATGAAGTGGTAAAAGACTTCAACAGATGCATACTACAAGCTGCAAAAGAAACCATTCCCAAAGGATGCCGGCGTAACTACATACCATACTGGTCCAGCACACTCCAAGAACGTCAGGAAGCTATGGACAGGGCTAGAAAGGACGCAGAGTCTCAGCCTTCACTTGAAACTCACAACAAATGGAAAAAGGCTGTAGCAGAGTTTCAGAGAACAAAGCTAGAAGAAAAACGGAAAAGCTGGAGAACTAAAACGGCATCGCTGAACCTTGAGAAAGACGGCAGGAAACTTTGGAGATTAGTCAAGTCTCTAAATGAAGAGCGTTCCTCACCTAGGCAGACTATCACATTGGATGAAGGTGGCAAACTTTTCAGAGGAAAACAAGCTGCAGACTTGTTTGCTAGAAGATACAGTTCAGAAAGCAACTTACCCATTAACATAGATCATCAGAGAGAGATAAGAAAAGAAATACTGGCAACCATGGGACAGACAGATACTCCTGCCCCAATGAGGGAACCCATCACACTAGGAGAACTACAGAAGGCTATTTCCAAGCTTAAGTTTCAAAAGTCACCCGGCCCAGACAAAATCAGCAACGAAATGCTAGTAAATCTGAGCTCAGCAGCAAAGACAAAACTGCTTGAGATATTCAACCACAGCTGGTTGAAAGGAACGGTACCCCAAGTATGGAGAGAAGCCATCACAATACCCATACTAAAGAAAGGGAAATGTAAGACCGAGGCTGCAAGTTACCGGCCAATCAGTCTCACAAGCTGTGTTGGGAAGACTATGGAGCGAATAGTCAACCACAGATTGAAATGGTATTTAGAGTCTGAGCAGATCCTGGTGCCGGAACAAGCTGGATTTAGAGAATGCTACAGTATAGAAGACCAAGTTACTTACTTGTCTCAAGCAATAGAAGATGCCTTCCAGGAGAAGAAAAAGGTCCTAACGATCTGGGTCGACTTCAAGCAGGCCTTTGACAAGGTGTGGAAAGATGGCCTCATTGCAAAACTTAGGAGAAGTGGAATCCAAGGCAACATGATGAAATGGATCCAGTCATACTTGCATAACAGGAGAACTAGAGTCACTCTTGACGGTCTGCAGAGCAGAAAAGTGTTGCTCCATCAGGGGGTACCTCAAGGAGGAGTAATTTCCCCAACACTCTTCCTTGTTTACATCAATGACCTGGTGAAAGATCTCCCGGCAGGAGTTAAAGCTGCCTTATATGCAGATGACCTAGTACTCTGGTGCGCTGATGAAAATGTCACCACAGCAAATTATAGAATGCAGCGGGCAGCAGACATGCTAGTGTCATGGGCAGAGAAATGGCTTATCACAATAAACACAGACAAAACCTCCACAACACTGTTCTCCCTCGCCCCCAAGGACAAACCAGCTAACATACACCTAGGGACAACCGTGATCAAGGAAGAAAGCTACCCCACCTATCTTGGGGTGACATTTGACCAAAGGCTTACATGGAATAAGCATATTGAAAATGCAGAAGGAAAGGCCCGAAGACGACTAGGCATACTCAGAAAATTAGCAGGTACCAACTGGGGAGCAAATGAACGAAATCTAAAGAAGATTTATAATGGAGTAATAAGACCACACTTAGAGTTTAGCTCAGCAGCATGGTCATCAGCTGCTAACTCACATCTGCAGTCTTTGGACAAGGTGCAAAATCAAGCTCTCAGGCTCATTACAGGAGCCATGAAAACTACACCAATATCAGAGATGCAGAAGGTTGCTGGATTACAGACATTGTCCCATAGAAGAGACACAAAAACCATGATCCAGATGGAAAAGTACAACAGTATGCCAACGCACCCAATGAAGGCAAGACTAGATGATCTGGCATTGGGACGTCTAAAGCGTAGCAGCTTTGTGCATCGGGGGAAAAGACTTATAAGACAGCATCAAGAAGACCTATCCATGAAGACAACACCACTAAAGCCCACCCTATACCCTGTACCATGGGAGCAGGCCAGCAGTGCCCTCCAAATTAATACATCAGTCAGTGGTCTCACAAGTGGATGTGAGTATAATGATCTGCAAAAACGAACTGCTACATTGAGTATGATCCAAGAAAGCTATCCCGATCAATCATGGATACATGCCTATACAGATGGATCAGCAACTAATGCTGTTAGGAACGGAGGTGCCGGTATCTTTATCTCATATCCTGACAACCACTATGAGACTAGGCACATTCCCACTGGTAAATTCTGTTCCAACTATACAGCTGAGGTTCAAGCTCTAGAGCAAGCTGCAAATATGATTTATAACACCAACTCTGACTGCCACCAGGTAGTCATCTTCACAGATGCACTGTCTGTCCTGCAAGCTCTCAAGGGTGGTAAACTCCCGCATCTGAGAAATGAACTAAACAAGGTAGCTGCCAAAAAGAGAACCATACTTCAGTGGGTACCATCTCATTGTGGTGTACCCGGAAATGAAAAGGCAGATAAACTTGCAAAAAAGGGAGGAGAATGTGAACAAGAAGATAATGAAGTCACATACTTTGAGAAAAAGAGAGTTATCCAGACTATCAGAAGAGAACAGAACCAACCCAAAGACGACTATCACACTCTCGACCGGCAGGGACAGATAACTATTTTTCGACTCAGGACAGGGCATAACAAACTGAACAAACACATGCACAAGCTACGATTGTCTGCTTCACCACTGTGCGCATGTGGATTAAACGAACAAACTGCTGAGCATGTTCTACAGGACTGCCCTCTGTATGACCAGTTAAGAAAGATATACTGGCCCAATGACTCAACACTAAACTCAAAGCTATATGGAGTTAAAGAGGAACTTCAAACAACAGTCGAATTCATCATGAGAACTCGTCTGACGGTGTAATCATCAAAGATGCGATCGCAAGAAGAAGAAGAATCATATTAATGAGCGGGACCCAAAGATGCAGCAATAGTGAATGCAGTCAGCGACCCATAGCTTGACTGCTTGCATCAGGACCAGCGAACCAGAGCTGGTCAAGACCGTACTCCACCTCCACGTGGTGGTCCTGGAAACAGTCTGCAGCAGTGCAGTCTGGCTGAGCGAGTACGGATCGCAGAGGGAAGGCAAACCCGGACCCAAATAATGCCGTGCTGAAGTCGGATGTGTCCACCGAAAGGTGCAGATATCACAGCTACGGCGTAAACAGACACAACGCAACCACCGTCCTCTTCAGGGCGAACGAGGAAGAAGAAGAATAATAATAATGAGCAAACGTGGTGAAAGCTCCACTCTGCCATGGTGCATACTAATGAGAAAACGTGGGACCCACGTTGGCGATTAAATTTGCAACATAAATGAATGAGGGATCTCATGCTCCCCCAGGGTCTACCATATCATCTAACAGTTCAGGGACGCTGAAATTCGTCTGTCACAGGGTTAAAGTGCAGTATTCTCCTCAGCAGAGACTAAGCTGAAGTTCTTCCTAACTCCATTTCAAGCGCCTCAAGTGAACGTTTATACAACGCCCTGAGAAGAGATAAGAATTACTTGAGGTTCCTCATTAGTGGAAGAATATTTAAGCTGTGCCTTAGTTATTCAGAGACGGAAGAAGTACAAAATAATGAACGGATGGGCAATTTATTTCGTGACAAACAAGGCAAGAACAAGTAAGTTTATTTAACACCTAATGTAAGTATCCTAGTCTCCTTTTTTTTTAATACGAAGTCAATTGCTCTTTTTATTGTAGGATCTGACCCCAGAGATAGATAAGTGAATAGGGTCCCCCAAGACCGTAGATTTCTCAGAACATTTTAAAATCATGTGTTATCGTGTGAGCTTAAAATAAAATCCGTTAACTGAAAAAAAAATATTGATGAACACTTTTTTGCTTTTTTTTTTAATATGTAGTTTCTGCTCCCTTATTTTTCATAATTTGTATATCTTCATGCAGACATGTTTGTTGAATCTGTTCTTTTAGCATTTCTCACTTCTGTCTGGAGTTTGTAATTTATTTTGGCTCTAGCTCAGGGTAATGGCATTTATTACAATACTTTTGTCCGTCTTAATACGTCTCTCATAAAACAAACGAACACACTCACACACCCATTTACATTCTGGGAGACAGACATACACACACACTCACACATTTATTTAACAACACGTACATTTTATATCACTTCTGCGCAAAGGCCGTTGTCAAAACTTGATGTGACGTTCTCATTTCCTGACCTTATTTTGGAATTCTCTTATTTTAAGAGAGCAAAATAGCCTTTAGTTCCCGCCAACTGTAGTCTCATCAATACATGTGTAGGAGAATATTAGTAGGCCTATACTAACACAGTTCCAAGCTAGGTCAGCACAGTCTGCTTCTTGTTTCTACAGCTTTTTATCAGCTCATGAGGCAACAAAATGCCGGGAATAGAAGATTGGAAAATACGGCCAAATGCAACTATTCACAAAATATTCGGTGGGCTTACTGTATTACATGAGTGTGTTTTGCAGCGTTTAGACAGTTGAGTAGAGTAGTAGTGGGCTGTGAATGTCAGTCAGCATGCAGACTGTGAAATGGTTGAAATGAAGAATAGTGTTAGGATCCCTTACCCCTAATTACTGCGTCTCTGACTTCATTTTTGAGGCCGTATCGAACACACGGCACACTATTCATTTCAACTAGCCTATGGTCTGATCATGACAGGACGATTAATCATTGTGATTTTGAGCGTATTTGGGTCATTCGTGTCTTTCAATATGATAACTGGAATCATATCCAAATGTCTGCCTCAAAAGATTATCATTTATTGCAGCCACTTGCATGTTAGCGTTTATTTTTGCTAGGTTGAGGGGTAGCGTATGCCCTGTATTATACTGGTCTTTAGTTAGGGAAATTAAAGGTAGTAAGGAAGGGAAGTTGTACCCCACCTCATAAAGCTGGACCTAATAAAACGAAGTCTCTTAACACTTCACGCCCCTGCAGCAGTATCTGGTAGGTGACTACCATTGTTAGGCCAAGTCTGCAGTTCTGTGCTGCACATACAAACAAATTGACTGCGTTGTCATTGATTCAATAAAATTTAATTAACAGGATTTTTTTATTTTAAAATATGGAATGGCTACTACTTTGTTTCCATCTTCTTTAGGATTTAATCATATTGTCTACTATACACAGGTAACAGTATTTTATTATTTATGAAGTAGGAGTTTAGTAACACCTGTAGTTTTGTTCAACCAATATTTTGAATTTGATGATTGACATGTGAAAGTATAAATGAAGTATTAGGCCCTAAACAGGACATAAAATCCATGCATCATTGAACATCAGCATATTTTTCTACTGTGAGGTTTAACTTATATATTCATTCCTTTTATTTTCAGAGGAAAATGAAGGCTGCTCTCATGAAGAACTTGTAAACAAAATTGAGGAATACTTCACACAAGTAGTGGATCATGATTCACTGTTACGGGTATTGCTTCCAGCATCAACTTAAAAATCATTTGCAGTTTTTTGTTTTTTTTTTTAACTTTATAATTTTCATCTGCAGGCTTCAAAAATTGGAAGAAGAATCATTAAATTAAGCCAAAAAATTTCATTTAACAATGGGGTGGATGTGAATTCCTGTAATAAATGAAATGATTACCATTCTTAGGTAAAAGATTATTATTGTTACTGACTTTGTCTAACATTGCTTCTTCTGTATATTTACTGGTTAGATTCCTTCACTGAACAGTGTTCCTTTGGATAAGTTGCGGTCAGGCATCTTGGTGAAATACCGTTGCATGATCCAGGATGTGTTTGATCCACAGTTCTGCTTTAGTCAGTATAGAGTGACAAACTCTGAAACGCAGGCATCACGCATTGAATTCAGCTTATTCTGTGATACTTCTAGTTTAGCTGTAAGTAATGTAAGATTTATGTTTTCACTGCTTTCTGTTGTCATTGTTAGTGCATGGGCTTTTTTTTTGAAATTTGAGTGTGATTTGATATGTGTATGCTTGTGTTATTTGTCCGATTTGCATTTGTTGTGTATGATGTTATTTCTTAATGTGTTCACAATACAAGTCGATTTTTTTTTTGGGCGGGGGGCATTTTTTGGGTGCGTTTACTGTTTCTATTGCTCATTATTATTTTTTTTTCAGTATTATATATGTACTTTGTTAGATTTCTTGTCGTTGTCTTTCATTATTTATATATGTACAAAGTCTGAATTATAATTTTTGTACTGGTATGCCATAATTTATGTGTATTCTCTGACAAACGCAGGTGAAATCTCTTCCATAAATGCCTTTGGTATTATCTTATCCTATCTTGTCTTGTCACAGTTTTACATTATAACTGCTGCTATTTTCCTTGTTTACACCATTTTTGCCAGTCCTATATTCCCCGTTTATTTGTATTTTAATTACTAAGATGAAACAAACAGATCAGATTTGGAACATTTTAGCAGCACATGGCATTTTATACAGTTCTCATTTATATTTTTCTCACTGTTCAGTATCTGTTTTGGTTTTAAGGGCTATCTTCATTGCACACGACTACTCCATCAGTGCTCCGATCTCCTCCCTTAGATCACACAAGGAGGATCTCGGCATAGTGCACGAACTCCGTGGCACCGGCGAGAATCCCAATATGTGTATATAGAAATCACACATTCTATAAATATTTGGTGGGTAGGTTTGTAATTTTTAAATTTTGCCAGGACAGCAGCCAGATAGGCCTACTCTTTACGATTTCCAACTGCCGTGGGATTTTTAATGTGCGCAACTTGCACACGGGACCTCCTATTTTTTCACCCGTATCCGAGAAGGCTAGGCATCCGATCTCACTACCCAGGAGACCAGGGGGGAGGGAGTATGACATCATTAGGACCACTGGTTCTGATAAAAAAATTTCCAAAAATTATATTCCCTCAACTGAGAATCAAACCTGGTACCTCTAGAGCTCGAGGTGGATGCCATACCTCTTAGCCATTCCGACCCCCAGTATCAGCATTACAGTGACCTACATGTTGAAAACAAATAACTAATTTCATGTATTAATTTTGGCTTGGCTTGCTTTCATTAAACACATTCATCTGTGCAAGACCATGACTGGTGCGGTTTTTCACACCGAATAGAAAAATCACATATTTAATTCGTGCAAGTCAGATTTTTATGATAATCTGTTGCTCCTCTTTTACAGCCCAATGAAACAATTGACTTCAACAGCAAAGACTGTGTGACTGTAGAAAGGCAAGGATTTTACTGTGTACCTATTCCAGGAGAGTCAGAATGGGTGAAGCAAATATCCTTTCAGGTTTTTTTTAAATGAAAATAAACCAGTTACATTCTTTATAAACATTAGGTTTTTATTAGCTTCTAGTACTTCTTTTATTTTTTTATTATTGCAGTGGCCAGAAGAGTAGAAGTGTGGGACACGCTGTTTTGTTGAATATGTTCAGTTTGTAGTTAATTAGGGCTCTCAGTCTGTAATGTTCTGTAAATAGTCTTCTACTCTCTACAAAATCGTTCTCCCACTTGTTTTATTATGGCTGCAGAATTAGTCTGCTCAGAATATGATAATTTATTATTTCCTAATGTGTTTTAAGCATTTTATATGTATAGTTTATGAAACACTGTTTTTAAGAATAATTTTTAATGTATATAGTCATATAAACGACATAACACCTTGCTGAAAACCATAACAGAGTGAAGAATTTGAGCCAGCCATGAAAGAGAAAGAAAATACTATAAGTTGGAAGGTAACATCAAGAGATGGTCAAGATAGAATCTATCAGAGTTTTCCATCAAGATAAGAGACAGAAGGTGTTAGAAATACATGTCAGTTCACCTTCAGTGTGAAGATGGGAGTTGATCAGATCAGAATGTATAGTATTGGTGCACCAGCCAAGTAATAACCTTTGTATTAAAATTATGATTGCCTTGACTTTGATTCTATGCCTACAGCAAGTATGATGATAATATAAAAGCTCCATTGCTGTGCAGCACTGCTGGCAGACCAAAACGTGAGCGGGATGATGATCCAAGTGACTTTGAAACATTACAGAAGTCATCTAAAGAGGAAATTGTGGGAACTGTGGACATGGAGCTGAGAGAAAATAGTACTCCGTCTTCACATACTGTGGATTTGGAGCTGAGAGAAAATAGCACTCCATCTTCACAAACACAGTCCTCCTCATCAGGTAACATTTTATTTAAGTAGTTTTGTTTTTTTTTTTCATGTTTTTTATGGTTTGTTTGTTTTTTCAATAGCATTAGAGAGAAGATTGATGATTCTTGGTATTCAAATTTTGTTGAAGATGTTAAAGAAAAGGGAACCAAGTTTCTAGATAATCAACTTTTGTAGAGGTATTTGTTTTAAAAAAAAAACGAGAGAGAAATGACTATCCTTTCTGTGTCTATACTTTGTAGAAAAGAATGAGTGTAGATTCTTCATGTTCAACTTTTTGTTAAAGAGCTCAGAAGAGAGAAATAATATTCTTTCAAAAAGTCAGTGGTTAGAATGACTGCTTATGGAGGTGATGGGACAGATTCATAACCAGGTCATGTTACACTGCAGTCTACCCAGCTGTAATAACTCTGCTTATGGGTTAGGAAAGGCAGAGGTGGCACGGAAGTGTCTAACCAGCTCATAAAAGTGGAACCTGGTATATTCAAAGTCTCTGATACTGCACTTCCTAATGGCAGTATGTTAATAAGTTTTTTTTTCCCGCAGGAGTTGTGTAAGAACATCTTCCATTTGTCTTGTTTACATTATTTGTGACACAATTTTCCGTAACAGCTTAATTCCCCAAAAATACATAGTTTTGTTAATTTACTCATTTGATAAGGTGCAAGTCCGTCTGTCAGCACAGCAGAAGTTCTGAACATGAACCTACCCTTACCAGATGAGAAAGCTGTACCTTGTATTGTGAGAGTAAGTGGTTGTATTTAATTATTGGTATAATAATGTGTATGCACATCTGAATCAACAATAAATGTGTGTGGTTTTACAGTTTGCTGAAAACAGGCATAGTGCATGGTAACCTGTCAGATTAACATTAGGTAAAATTAAAACACAAAAATGTAGTGAGCAGTTTTCCAAATTCACAACAATAAAGGATATGAAAATACTTAACTGAAAAATTTTACATGGGAATAAATTCAACACCGCCAGCATTAGAACAGAATGTTTCCGTCAGCAAGGGTGGACATGAATAAAGCAAAAGGAAAGAGGCTGACATATTTGAATGAATAAAGTAAGATAGCGCAATATAAAATGATGAAGGGATGGATATGAACCTGGCAAAATAATATCTGTGTGCCAGTGGGTGGTGTAGAAAACAAACAGCTACAGTTTTCGTGATAACTTGCATCATTGCTAAAACAGATGCCCAAGCATGTTAGTCAACACAGCTTCATTGGAGCAAAACTAAAATGAAAATGACAGAAATATGTAATAATGAAGTTTTTGAAACAATCAGAAATAGAAAGCATGAGAAAACATCTGTTCATAGAACTAGGCCGTATGATTATAAATAAAACAGTTTCCAAGTTCCAATATTGTGTCATAAACACATACTGAATGTGGCATTAGGAACAGTGAGACAGTTTAAGCACATTGTGTTAATTGTGACAAAGTGAAGGTCAGAAGTGTGACTTTGTCTTGGGGAAAGTGAAAGTTTTATCTCTATCTGTAGTGTGAATAGCTAGAATGATTGATAACTTCATAGTCTAGTTGATTTTGCATACAAGCTTGCTAGAACAACAGGTTCTTTGTGCCATTTGTAATTTAGTTCTTTGATCACACAGCCAAAAATGCCATGTTGTGACAGGTTTTGTCTACCCTGAATGGTTTCGTAGTTCATCAATAAAAAGTAAAGGTAATCCCATAGCAGAAACTGTCATAGGGGAGTGAAGTGTTAGAGACTTCACCGTACTGGGTCCAAGTTTTTTAATGAGATGCGGTGACCAGTTCCCTTCCTCGCTGCCTTTGCCTTCCTTAAGAGCAGAGTCAGGTACCAATTTTCAGCTGCGTAGACTGGAGTGATTCTACAAGGTTTCAATCCCGGAACCTGGTAACTTTGCCGTGAGAGGCAAGCACTGTAACCACTTAGCCAAAGCTGAGTTCATCAAGATATGAGTAACCACTTAGCCAAAGCTGAGTTCATCAAGATATGAGTAACCACTTAGCCAAAGCTGAGTTCATCAAGATATGAGTAACCACTTAGCCAAAGCTGAGTTCATCAAGATATGAGTAACCACTTAGCCAAAGCTGAGTTCATCAAGATATGATTGATTTAAATGTTGCCATTTTTCTAGTTCACAGTTTTCATATTGGGATGTGGAGGGGAGGTGTTAGTTATTCACACTAGTAAAATTTTCTTCAGTTTAACGTATCAGATACACTTGTTTTAATTAGGTTTACTCAAGAAATGTAGAACTAAGAGCAACAAATGCAATAGAGATCGTTGGCATATTATCTATGGATCCTCAGTTGGCATGTATATATGACGAAGATTCTCAGTAAGTTTCTTATTCTTTATTTCCTTTTTTCCTATTTTGTGTTTTTTTTTTTTAAATTTGTTTTAAATAATTAAAGTTACGTATAGGAAAAATGTATCGTGTACTTGCCCTTGTTTTATTTTTCTGATTCCTAATATTTTGAAATAGATGTGAACAAGGACATAATTGTAAATTGTGGTTGCTGGTGGCAGAGTTATTAGAAACTTTATTTTAAATTGTGTTTCAGTTACAAGTCATCATTACATCTGACAAGGATGCTTTTGCTTATGCCCACCCTTATGTTTAATCTTCGTATTGAGCCATTAAATGCAGTTAGCAAGTTCATTGCAACCCCAAGAATGTTATTCCTTAGAGTAACATTTAACAAAATAATTTTTAAAAAGTCAAGGTTTTGATTTGTTGGTGTCATCTTAGCATTCTGCTCAAAAAGTTTTTAAAAAGTATTTTATAATGTGTTTGTAACGAAAGTATACATCACAACCCAGTTGTGTCAGTGGTCTTGGGTTAGATAAATTACTCTCGTTTTATTAGAGGGCTAACTTACTGATGATACACATTAATTGACAAAACCATGAATCTCGGTTCCATGTATACAATAAAACAACTAATGTTTCCTCTAAACTGTCTGCATATTTGTGCACACGTTATGAAATCAGCGCACAGAGGAAACTAAACTCCACAAACAAACAAAAACATTTATATTCCAAAAATATGATAATAATAAATAAAAACACAGTAGTCCATTGAAAAATCTTACTCAATTTAGTGGGCATAGGTTTTTATCAGTTGGGAAAAAATTTCACAACATGTAATTTTTGGTGCACACATGCATTTAAAAAATAGAGTGAACATAAGTCCTAAGCATTCTTAACCACAGCAGATGTGAGTGACTGACATGTAAACACAAGCTGTTGTCTTATAACGCAGGCTTAAAAAAATAACTTCATATTATCATGCCATATCTCATACTGGCTTCTGAATGACACTGGCGTTCTTAGACATTACAACAGTCTGTGTGGTACGGCACACACCTGCACCAGGACATAGTCAGTTCAGCTTCTAATTGCAATTCATTACCTCTAGCTTAATTGTCATAGTAGAATCACACATGCAGTATTAACCTCTCATGCCACAACAGAACATCCAGACACTACATAATCAACAATCAGTGCAGAACAGCCATTGCGCCATCCAATCACTAACACATGACGCAGCGTTGAACCATCTCATCAGACAACAACTTCTGGGCCCTAGAGAAAGTTTCTAATAAACTTTATAGCACGGAACCACCATCGCGCTTCCAAATCACCTCTGGTCCCTTCCACTTTCAAACACTGTTCTGTATTACATTCAGACACCAGCTGACTTCTACCACATTTCATCACCGACTCCCTTCTTACATCTCAGTATCCTCTCAATCACCCAAGCTTTGTTCACTCTCAATTGTGTTCTCCATGGGCTCACTCAAACATCTTCACAAACTCACTACAGGTCTGAATAACAATCAGCCATGCTACATGTACATAAAGTTAGAACTAACATGTGACATTTCAAAACTCGCATATCATAACAATGTTAAAGGTATTCAACCAAATCAACAACCAATCCACCCTTCACACACGTATCACATGACATATATTTCATATTTTCATTACCATTTATTGAATTTATTATATGGTCATTATAAATAGTTACCAGATTCTTACATCTCACTGTTAGTTCAGTCACCTAATTTATTTTTCACCACAGTGAAATTTATCAGAGTTAATACTTAAATCTTTATCTCTATCTTTTTCGCTGACAAAAAAATGAAGACTTTTTGTTCATTCTGTATGTTCTAATGTGTCTGTAAATACATACATGTTTGTGGGAGAGAGAGGAGGAGGATGCAATGTCTTCGTGTTCATGTTGTTAAAGAATGATCACATATATTTTGATGCACATTAAAAAGCACAGATACCTCTAGCTTCACTTTTAAAAAAATTAATTACTTAACTCTCTTCAGTCCTGATATTTTGTATCATTTTCTCATACTCTGACATATCTGACTTCTGATAGTCCTTGATACATTTTAATTTGAAGTTGACCCAAGAGTGTTATACATCAAATTGTTTGTAATTGAACAGACTACCATAGTTAGATGTAAAATTAATATTGTTTTAATTTACATTGATGTGAGTTTTTAAAAACTGAAGGAAAGTCAAGAGGAAAAATTCACCAAAAGACCCAAAAAAAAGTATTATCCGAATAATTAACAAGAGTCACATTTTATTGTAGTATGGCCATTTCTGCATCATATGTTACATTTGCAAAACAGTTCAACATTAAATAATAAAATTATGCATATTTTAAAAATGTTATGTATCTGAGATTTTTTTTTTTAAATATTCATAAAATATCTTTCACTGATTACATGACAGTTATTATAAGCAACTGCAACATCTTAGTTAATGAGATATAACTTCAGTATGCATCTTTCTAATGTAACACTGTATGATAACTAACACATAAGTAAAATCAGTTATGAGGGTGACATAATAAAGACTCAACACATCTTTATATATTTCCTACTAAGGATTGTGGTATTCTGACAGACAATTCCTACCTGCGTGAAAACATAAAAAAGTATCACAAACTTTACATTTAACTTTAGTTTTTCTTTCAATCTTTACAATCTGATAGCAAAGTGTAGAGGTCGAGGCCACCACTGTTGCAATTGCTTTTTCTATGTGGTACGAACAATCAATATAACCACCACTGTTAATGTGCGCTGTTTGTTTAACTTTAAACTGTACCAACATCAGCAGACTTAAATGTCACGGGATAGATTTCGTAAGCATCCTACTGTATAATGTTTGGTGTATAACTTGGACTGACACTTAAGACAGTACATACGCGAATGAAATAACTTGACAGAAGTCTGAGTTACAGTTCCATTACATATAATCTCAACAGCATAGTCCTGGACATCAGCAACAATAGTACAAATACTTGCATAATTAGAATATGTAGTACAGTCATCCTTACGTGCTGGTAACAACTGCATTCAATGTAAGTGCGGCATTCACCCCTCGCCCATAAATCTCTATCTCTGATCTATATTCAATGTAAGTGCAGCATTCACTCCTCGCACATAAATCTCTATATGGTCTGTATACAATGTAAGTGCGGCATTCACTCCTCACACATATATTTCTATCTCTGGTCTAACCACCAGGCATCCAAGTTCCTCCAGAACTTAACAGCACGGGGAAAAACCACAACGCGCTTACGTAGACCTCCTATTGGCGCGGGAAAGCACACAACTCGCATTCAAATAATAACATATAATGGTCCTACCATAGACCTCCTTCTGACACGGGAAAACGACGTGTCTTTAATCCAAAGTGCGGCATTCACTCCTCGCACATATATTTCTACCTCTGGTCTAATCACCAGGCATCCAAGTTCCTCCTGAACTTTACAGCGCGGGAAACCCACAACGCGCTTATAAATAATAATATATAAAGGCCTTGTAAATACACCTTACGCGAAACATCATCGCGTCACATCCAATATATTATAATGAAAATCACATACACTATTCACATACTCTAGAAAACACCGACCGTCTCCCACAACGGATGGCCACAGACTCCCCTAACAACTCAGTATACTTCTCTGACACGTATGCTAACTTCATTCACACCGCACGTTTTTCTCATGTCCTGTAAACCTCAATTCACACATGAATGCCCCTGAGTATTCTTCAACCATACTCTACGTGCTTCTAACAGTGAACTTTTAAATGTAACCTTCCAAGCTTGCATACTTCAATAATAATACACTCTAAACAGAGTTACACCTTTCTCTACCCACACACATGTATATACACGTCATGTATCTCATGACCTTAACCTACTTACTAACAAAAATCAGCCCCTACACAAAAATCCTTAACATCCTTACACTAACTTAGAATATGACTTAACACAAAGCTTACAATTTCTTTTTGTCTTTGTAAACTCGGGGTCCATGGCATGCCGAGAAAAAACTGGTGGCTTTGAAGCGAGTGATACATCATCATACAAACCTATGTTTCCAAATTTCCTGATTAGTTCTTCTGTAAAATCTAGCTGGCCATATCTAGCTGGTCTTTTCAGTTCTTCTACATCTGGGTGTTTTTTCTGCCAGTCTTGCAATAGAATGTAAGCATTTACCCTAGCAATATCCAGAAAGGGAAAAAAAAAGTTTTCCAATATTTATTGGTCTTTCTCAAAACATTGTACTTGTTAATCAGCTGGACACTCTTGTCCACTCCTTTCATGTATATATTGTAATCCCTTACAAGATTTGGCTGTCTAACATTAAGGTCTCAAAAATTCCCATTAACCTTAGTTCTATGCTAAATGAACCTATGGCCATTTGCATTGTGAATGCTTGAAACCAGTGTTATAGTTTTGTTATCGCTCCACTGCAGTGCTAGTAATTCTTCATCTCTAACCCACCTCATTACATCTCTGATACTGTTTTTTTCAAATTCCTTTATATTTGAAAGTGCAGCTGGAAACCCCTTTCTTTTTCTAAGAAATATGCCACAAGCTCCAATCCTTAGCTTCCACAAGTCCTTCAGTAACTGAATGGATGTATAAAAATTATCAAAATAAGCCCTTTATCCTTGTCTCACCATAGATTTCATAACATTCATAACTACAGTTTAAGCTAAACCAAATGGTCCATTTGCAGAGTTCCTACCTAAATAAACATCCACTAACAGCATGAGCAAGAACCCATAACTTGATCCCCCATTTTGTTGGCTTGTCTCTAAAATACTGTCGAAAAGAATAACGCCCTTTATTTCTAACCAACAATGTCAGCAGTGAAATACAGTTTGAAGAAGTCAATGGGCCTCAAAAACTGCTTCATATTTTCTCTGGTCCTTACCTCTGACAGTTGCACAGACCTGGAACCCTCTCAGGCAAAAAGGGTGGAGGCTTGGAAGGTGAACCTTCATCAAGTCAATCATAACCAAAACATCTGCAAGAAGAACAATTTGAAATTAATTTTTACAGATCAACAATAAAATTCAAAATTACAGTTCAGTGTACACTGGAAAATTGATACACATTAAATTTTACTGTACAAAGGAATACTGTCAATCATAAAGTCATATGATGTAAATAATAATTTTTAAAAGCAGAGACACAGGGCAAATGAGGTCAGAAAAATCAGCTGATTCACAGGTTAGGTCCGACCCCCTTTATATTTATTTCCTGGTGCCATGAGTTCTTTGTTATTTGTTTGAATGGTGAAATATTTGTTTCTTTTTTTTTTTCAAAAACAAACAGAAAGCAACTATACTGATTACAATAGCCCACTTAAACGACTGTTTTACCGCTAGTCAAAATCAGCTGTTATAATTTCAGTAACAAAGTAACATTACCTTTGATTGTATGGCTGGTAATTTGAGTTATTTTGAGCCGTATTTTCACCATCCGACTCATCAGATGTTTCCAAGTCCTCTGAATCATCATAAGAACACGAATCTACATCACTAGATGCAATGTAGTCACTATCAGACTGCATTTCGCTTATGATGTGTTAAGACGAGTTGTTCGTATAATATCCAAAATGGTGGACGGACAAATGCGGTGTTAATGTTTTTCCGTGTGTAATTTCAAAGTCAAAATAAGTGAAAGCTGTATATTTTTTAGCATAGATATAATTGTTAACATGTATTCTTAATATAAAACATTGATTTGAAGTCAAAATTAAAAAACAAATGTGCTGTTATTTTACTTTAAAAGTCATCGTTCCATTCGGAACGATTTTTTAAAATTTCCGGTCCGAAGAGTTAATATAAACCTCCAAAGTAAAAAATAAATTACACAGTTTGTATCTTTGAATGTTGGTTCACTCATTACAAAAGCAGGATTTAATGTTATATGGTGTTGCAATGGTAAGGAAACACTAATAAAA
Source organism: Oreohelix idahoensis (assembly GCA_024509875.1). Lineage (NCBI taxonomy): Eukaryota > Metazoa > Mollusca > Gastropoda > Stylommatophora > Oreohelicidae > Oreohelix > Oreohelix idahoensis. The sequence continues at coordinate 382,977 of JAMPIV010022717.1, forward strand.
CCAGTTTATAGCATTACAAGGCAGTCCTTGTTCTGAAATCTCCAAGGTAAGAGAGGTAGAGGAAACCCCAAAAAATTCATGTTAACAGAAATCTTCTTTTCTTTCTTTCTTCTTCTTTGATCCTTAGCGGCCGACCGTCAAAGCAGTCAGTGGCCATCACGCCTTGTTGCGTCTTGTAGGGCAACAACAAATTGATTCCACTTTGCTCAGTTGGTGGCCATCCTTCGTACAGTGCCCCAACTCTGGTTCATTCTTTGCATCTCAGCCTCAACAGTCCTCCGCCAAGTTGTTTTTGGTCGGCCTCTCTTTTGTTTTCCTTCAGGGGTCCGTAGCATAGCTGTTCTTGTGATGGCATCGGGGTCTCTTCTGAGGACATGGCTAACCCAGCTCCACCGTCTGCCAGCTATGATGGTGTGCATGTCCTCTTGCTTGCTCCAAGTAAGCAGATCTTAGTTGGTGATGGTATTCGGCCAAAAGATTCGGAGAATTTTTCTTAGGCATGTTGTGTGAAAAGAGGACAATTTCGACATTTCCTTCTCTGTAACTCATTTCGCACCATAGAGAAGCACAGAAAGCGTTAACAGAAATGAAACAGATAAAAGAACTTGGGGGAGGGGACCTTGATTTGTTAAAAGGTCTATGCTTCTTGTGGAGCTGAAATGTGATGGTGTTGATATTTATCGCAAACATTTCATCAGATGTGAACTTTCCTGAGTTGTACTTCATAAACATTTCTACGCATAACGTGGTATTCCTTCGCATTTTGTTGTTATTTTTTAATTAAACCTTTGACAGGTGTTACCCAGCTGATGGAGGATGCTTGCTCACTTCATGTAGAACTACTGTCCATTCTTGAGCATGCACTATTGGGTGACAGACTTGCTGCAGAATACTTACTGTGTAACCTGGTCTCAAATGTGTGAGTATCACATTAGTGAATGCTTTTAAGATTTGTGAATTTACTGAAGGATATCTTTAGATATAGATATCTGTGACGTTTTTCATGTTGTCCATTCTGTTTTTTTTTTTTTTTGTCTGTTACTAAATACTTGAGCGTTCAATTCAAAGAGTGGTTAGAGCACTGGTCTCTCACAGCAACAGGGGTGCTTGCCTAGAATGGAAGGATTGAAATGGTACAAGATCACCAATGTGGAACTGATGACTTAAAACTAGACAGGCACCAGTGGAACAAGAGAGGAGAAGGTGCTGGTGATGGGTAGGACACACATTGAGGAAATCTGTTAATAGCACTACAAGGCAGTCCTTGTTCTGGAATCCCCAGGGTAAAATGCAGTGGTAGACCAAAACACACATGGAGAAGTGAACTGGAGACAGATGAAATTATGGAGAGATGATGGCATAAGACATGAGGACTTGGCTTATAAATGTTGAAGTTCTATTTTCCTTGGGAAGCTAAAGGGTATTGATTGATGTGACATTAATGTAAATAGAGGAGGCAGATGTGGCATCAGATGACATTCTTCTGTTAGTTAAAGATAATACTAAAAAGACTAACAATATGTAGCTACAGACAGCAGTTTAATGTTTGAAATCTCAGAAATCAGGGAACAAAAGAAAGTTTATGGCTACAATATCCAATAAGTCACTCACAAGGCAGTCCTTTTTCTGGAATCCCCAGGGTAAGAGAATGAGAGGGAGACTTAAAAAAACATGGAAAAGGGAATAGGTGAAAGATGTAATGATTACAAAGAAGCCATGGAAGAATTTTGAACGGATGGCGCTGGACAGGAAGGTATGACATGAATTTGTTGACGGCTTATGCTCCACATGGAACTAAAGAGTAATGAATGAATGAAAGCTAGCATTCTGTAATAATTTAAGAAAATGATGATCATATATATATACACACATATATATATAATTGTATCCGAAATGCTCAGGGACAGCAGTGTTTCGGAAACTGATTTTTCGGTGTCGCCTAAAAGTCTTCAAAATGTGTTCGAAGGTTGGCCACAAAACCTTAGATTTTTTGAATATTTTGGATGTTGGATTCAAGAATACAAACTTGTATATGCTAATACTCATTGCTGTAACGTCTACAGTTATGCTCGAGCTGATGGTCTGCCATTGGGAAAATTGTGTGTTAACATCAGTGGATGTCCTGTGGAGCAGAAATATGCAGCATTATTGCATCATCTTATTTCACAACTTCTACCGCAGGTTTGTTCACTTCTCCCTCCCCCCCTTCCCATTTTGTTTCCTGCTTCTTAGCATTTTTTTAGAATGCAATGTTACATTTAATTTATGTCCTTCCTTGTTAGGCCATGGGTTTTTAGTAACTTTCTGAAGCTGTGTGTTTTTGATAGCTATTTTGATTGTTATTACCATCAATCAGTTTTCTTCTTACTGGCTTTTGTGTTTTCACCACATTCCTCAAATATTTGTGACCATAATATGTGACAAGTCAAATGTCATGTTTCAGGTCATAAATACTTCATAAGATAATGTTAAAAGTTACCTTTATGAGTTTGTCTCTCACTGAGATCTTAAAATGTAAATTCTTTTAGCTTCCTGCATTATCTAATGAATCCCTGTGTATGGAAATATTTTTAAATTTTATATTAATAATCATAGATAATGCTCAGCAACCCCTGACATGCTGGCTAATAATGCGCGCTCCAGTAATCACGTTTTACTCGATCTGATGACTGATAATTTTTCATGTCTTATTTTTCAAAATGATCATTGCAGCTGTGCAAGATTAAATAAACATTTTTTTCCCCACCTTTAAAAAGAAATTGCTTAATTGCAAGCACTGATTTATTTACCACGGTATACATATTTTTGCTTCTGTTTGTCATGTTTCAGTCTTTACTGATCAACATGTCTATTGACAATATGAACACTCTGAGACTGATCCCATCAAAAGACTACATCCTCAACCGTCTTACAGCAGGCATGCTGCAGCTTGCAGCTGGAACACACTTGATGCTGAATGAAACAGCACTGCATCAGGGTCAGCTGAATCAGACTGGTAAGTGGGAGTATTAAATGCACATTTATGAGGATAAGGTAGATAATCATCATCATGTTTTTTTTTTTTTTTTGTAATCCTTACGAGGAACGTTTCAAGCTAGCAGGAGGAAAGAGAGACAGCATGCTGTGCCTTCCCAATCATCCAGAGTGCTCTCTAAATATCACCTACTTTTTTCACTCCTTAAAGAGCATGGAAGCAGTCACTGCAGATGGTCAGTTGAGGAAACCTACACCAAAGTACAGACTCTAGTCGTGGTGGTTTCTGAAGCAACCTATTTTACATGATGAGGTAGCAAGCGCCACGCACAGTCTCATATGTCGTCCTTTGTGACATGTCTGAGGGAGCAGTGGTCCAATTCTTTCTTTGTCTCCTCAAAAACCCCCCCAGGAACAAAACTTCAAATATGCAGGACCAAAATACTGTGCTCTGGCTCTTGGCTATCCCAAGGAATCGCCGCGTCCTGCACAGAGCCAGCTCCCCATAACTGTCATGCATCCACTTTGGGATACTCTCGTCCAGGTAAAAGTCAAAGTCACGGTTTCCAGTCTGCCATCAATGGTACCTATACCTTGTAGCGGTATGGCAGCTTGTGTACCCTGACAATCCCCAGAGCTATGCCAGTGGGAGATTTACTCCTGGTAGGTTCAACCAAGCTGGATTGGTCTGCGTGGGTAGGGGTCAGACAAAAGCTGGTACTCTGGTCCTCCAGGTTGGGGGTTTTAGCACAGGGCCGACACCCCTGTCTATGTAAAAAAAAATCGCCTGTTACGGAAACAACAATAAATGGGAAAACTTTGCTGCGGGACGGACATCCAGAGTCTCAGGCTTGTATGACTGACAGTGGTGAAAGCCGAAAGGAAGCCACTGGCATGAAAACGGATGCCCCGACAGCAAAACACGAAACCAGAATTGGTTTTTGGAACGTCAGAACTGTGAATGAGGCAGGAAAGCTGAGACAAATCACAGCAGAGATGAGGAACTACAAGATACATATCCTGGGAATAAGCGAGAGCAGATGGACAGGTAGGGGGAGAATAAAAACAGCTACAGGGGAAACAGTACTTTATTCTGGCAGAGAGGATGGTCAGCACAACGAAGGTGTAGCCATTATCCTGAAGAAAGGAATGGAAAGGTCTTTACTGGAATGGAAACCCATCAACAACAGACTGATAAGAGCAAGACTAAGAGGGAGGTTCACCAACACCACAATTATACAATGCTATGCACCAACAAACGACAGCGATGAAGAGATCAAGGACGAGTTCTATCAACAGGTACAAAAAGAAATGGAAACTACACCCAGGTACGATCTCATTATAGTAATGGGAGACCTAAATGCGAAAGTGGGAGCACACAATAATTATAACGAAAGAGTAATGGGGAAATGCGGCAGTGGAACAGCAAATGAGAATGGGGACAAATTAATAAGCTTCTGCAGTATTAACAACCTGGTCATTGGAGGAACACTTTTTCCACACAAGGAAGTGCACAAGTTAACATAGGAATCACCAAACGGACGAGACAGAAACCAGATAGATCACATAATGATCAATGGCAGATGGAGACATGCACTACAAGACGTGAAAGTAAGAAAAGGCGCAGATGTGGGAAGTGATCATCACCTAGTAGTAGCAAGACTGAAAGTGAAACTCAGAGCTGCTGGACCAGTTGCAGTCAAACAGAAAAGATACAACATCACGAAACTGAAGGATCCCCTCACTCGACGTAAAGAGAAGATATGAGATTATCAAAAGCCAGGAAAGAACAGAGACCGATGATGTTGACCAGAGATTCAACACCATCTCAACAATATACAAGGAAAGCAGCAAGTCATGCTTGAGATTCCAGGAAAGAAAGAGCCAAGACTGGATAACACCAGATACGCTAAACACCATAGCGAAGAGAAAGGAAATGAAAAGAAAGAAAACAGAAGCTAAGTCTCCCAGATTAAAGGCAATATATAGTGAACAGTACAGTCAGCTGGACAAGGAAGTTAAACGTCAAACCCGTGCTAACAAAAGGACATTTCTGGATGACCTTGCAAGACAGGCAGAAGAGGCAGCACTGAGAAATGAACAAAGCACAGTATACAAAATAACTAAAATCATCAGTGGAAAACGAGGTACAAACAATATTACATTAGTAAGAGATAAGCAAGGAAATCTCATCACAACAGTAGAGGGACAGGAAACAAGATGGGCAGAGCATTTCAGAGAAACTCTGAATAAGGAACCACCAGAGACACAATTGAATGTTCCTGGGGCTGAAAATGATCTAGATGTTAATACAGACATCCCACGAAAAGAAGAAATCATCACAGCAATCAAAGGGTTAAAGAATGGAAAAGCTCCTGGTCATGATAACTTAAATGCAGAGCTATTTAAGACAGACCCAGAGCTAGCAGCAGAACTATTAGAACTACTATTTGCACAAGTCTGGAAAACAGGGCCAACACCAACAGAGTGGAGAAAAGGAATAATTGTCAAATTGCCCAAGAAGGGAGATCTTGCAGACTGCAATAATTGGAGAGGAATAACTCTTCTCTCAGTTCCCAGCAAAATACTAGGCAGGATAATTATACAGAGAATCTCAAAAGCAGTAGACCACAAACTGAGGAAAGAACAAGCAGGATTTAGAAAGAACAGAAGATGTGTAGATCATATATTTACCCTCAGGAACATTATAGAGTAGTGCTCAGAATGGCAAAGACAGTTGTACATTAATTTCATTGATTTTGAAAAGGCTTTTGACAATATACATAGGGACAGTTTATGGAAAATACTGAGGGCTTATGGAATTCCAAGCTGCATAGTGTCAATCATAAAAAGCCTTTATGCCAACTTTACGTGCAGCATTGGGCAGAGCAGCCTAACCTTTGAAGTGAAGACAGGAGTACGACGGATGCCCCTTATCAACCACTCTGTTTTTAACAGTCATAGACTGGGTGATGCGCCAGACAACAAAGGGCAATCCAAGAGGAATAAGATGGACTACATTTTCTACATTGGAAGATCTGGAATATGCAGATGACATTGCACTGCTAGCACATTCACATCAACACATTCAGGAAAAAACGGATAGACTTAACACTTTGCTGACCAGCGATCCGGAGCATTAATGTCTCCCATTACCAAGGGTGTTTGCAGATTTCTTTAAAAATAACTGTTTTTTTTTTTAAATTCATAAAAAATTGAAAAACAGACATAGGGTTTTGAAATTTTCAGAGCGCCATTATGAATGGTTGCTACATCTATAAAAATATATTTTATGCAAATTGGCCACATGATCATGGCGGCCATCTTGAATTTGTGTGGCTATTTATAGAAATTTCAGGAGATGTTTTAAAACCATGATATTTTTCCAGTGTTTAGTGAATTTGTTTGATGTCAGTGCAATAAAATGTTAGGGACATTGATGGCAATGAAGAAAATAATCTTAATTGACGTACTGATTTAACGATTAACCAGCAATCCAGTGCATTAATGTCTCCCATTAACAAGTTTGTTTGCCGATTTCTTTAAAAATAACTGGTTTTGTTTTAAATTCATAAAAAATTGAAAAACAGACATAGGGTTTTGAAATTTTCAGAGCGCCATTATGAATGGTTGCTACATTTTTAAAAATATATTTTATGAAAAATGGTCACATGATCATGGCGGCCATCTTGAATTTGTGTGGCTATTTATAGAAATTTCAGGAGATGTTTTAAAACCATGATATTTTTCCAGTGTTTAGTGAATTTGTTTGATGTCAGTGCAATAAAATGTTAGGGACATTGATGGCAATGAAGAAAATAATCTTAATTGACGTACTGATTTAACGATTAACCAGCAATCCAGTGCAATTAATGTCTCCCATTACCAAGTTTGTTTGCCGATTTCTTTAAAAATAACTGGTTTTGTTTTCAATTCATAAAAAATTGAAAAACAGACATAGGGTTTTGAAATTTTCAGAGCGCTATTATGAATGGTAGCTACATCTATAAAATTATATTTTATGCAAATTGGTCACATGATCATGGCGGCCATCTTGAATTTGTGTGGTTATTTATAGAAATTTCAGGAGATGTTTTAAAACCATGATATTTTTCCAGTGTTTAGTGAATTTATTCGATGTCAGTGCAATAAAATGTTAGGGACATTGATGGCAATGAAGAAATTAATCTTAATTGATGTACTGATTTAATGATAACTAGTCTATGTATTTCAGCATAAAAGGCTAACAAAAATTATGAATAAAATGCAAAGAAAATTTAATTTTTGTATTTGTCTTTTTTGAGTGTATTCTGTGTCTGCGGCATCTGACAATGAGTGTTTGTGAATGTTTTGAGTGGTTACGTACCTCTAGTTGGAGTCTGAGCTGCTTCCTTCATTAACTGGGGTTGAAGTTGTAGCTGTAGGTCTCTGCAAGAGTCTTTGTCTGGATCGTTGATAATCCTCGACTGTGCGGTACAACTTGAAAAAATGGTATCGTGCATAGAGGTACATTGCAATCTGAGCAGTACATGACAGTCTGGCTTCTTTTCCCTGCAGCCTTACACACTTTACAGTCTGGTTTGTACCTTGCCCGTTCATATTTATCAATGAAGTGGCGCTCAGTAAGTCGTGTTGTTGTGACTTGTGGTTTTGAAGGTGTCACATTGCGTCGAAGAATAGCAGGTTCAATAAGAGCGAGACTGACATCCTGCCTGAACTTCTTTGCTGTGATCTTTTTTTGTAGAGTTGGCAGTGTTGTAGGTTATGTGCCCATTAACCAGGGCAGTTTCAACTAGGATCTGTGTGGGTAGAGGGATAGCTTGCACCCAGTTGGCCGAAGTGGTCGACACCTCCCATACTTTTGTTGTATTTTTCTGCTAGCACTGGCTTCTGAATTGTTCTGCCCTCAGGTATTCCTCGTTTTCTAACTGTCTTGTCCATAACATCATTGGAGTGAACAGTAGATAAAAGGTTATGCCAGGTAACTGCCAACATGCCTTTATCTTCTGTGGCACAAAACACAGGATGATCTGCCTTTTTCAATTTGAGTTGCTTTTTCTTCAGTGCTTCAGGAAAATGCTTCCTATTCTCAGCTACTGTTCCACATGCACCAATCTGAATTTCTTTCAGCTCTTGAAATATAGCTGGGGCTGAATAAAAGCTGTCACAGTAGAGAATATGTCCTTTGTTGCCATATCCATCAAGAAGATCTTTCACAACCCTGGAAGTTCCCCAATACAACCTTCATCATTTGCCGTACCAGTATAAATGTTCAATTTCAGGCAGTATTGTGTTTTAGCATCAGTGAGTACTTTGAATCCCCACTTTGTGGGTTTTGCTGGCAGGTATTGCTTGAAATATATTCTACCCTTGAACCTCACCATCGATTCATCTATTGACAACTCCCGCCCAGGTGTGTAGTGTTGCTTATATGTAGGCAAAATAATATCCTTGAAGAGGGGGTCATACCCAGGCTGCCCCCTCTCAATTCTGTTATCATTATTATTAAAATGTTGTTCTTCATATTCAGGAAGCATGTCAAGCTCAACAAGTTTGTTTTGAGCAAGCTTTCTCCATCTCCACAGATTATTTTGATGTGCAGTCTTGCTGTGGTCTCTTGTGCCACGCCCATCTCCTGCTTCAGATGTACTTACATCACAATCTAATCCAAATTCGTTGTCGCTGCTATTAGTTGCGTTACGATTGAGTGATAGGCCTACATCTCTACTTAGCCATGAGATATCACTTTCGGCCCCAGATTCGCTGCCAGAGTCAGAATCATCTCTGTTATAAGTCTGGTTTTCATCATCACACATGATGAAAACAAAGAATTGGCTCTTGTACTAAAAATAATGAAATTTTATTCAAAATTCGGCTATAAACAGCGATTCGCGATATCATTCATGGGCGCAGCCATTTTGGAATGTTAAAAATACCCGGATGAGGCTTGTTTCGTAAAACTATCGATACGGCTGTCTGTTGCGTTGGTGGAGTTACTAATTCGACTTTCGTCGAATCTGGTCAGCAAGGGTTTCAACCGGAAATTCGCCTATCGTCGAATTTGGTCAGCAAAGTGTTAATAAGTATAGCCAGCAGGTGGGCTTGAACATCAACCTAAAGAAGACAGAGGTCATGGCGCTCAATGTGAGCAACCCTGAGCCCATATCAGTAAGGAATCAGCAACTGGAACAGACAGATGCCTTCACATACCTAGGATGCATAGTAACACCAGACGGCGGAGCAAGCAAAGACATCAACAACAGAATGAACAAAGCAAGAACAGCCTTTTTTAGTCTAAACAACATCTGGAAGTCCTCTCAGTACAGCACAAGCACAAAATTAGGATTATATCAGAGCTGTGTGCTTTCTGTGCTTCTCTATGGTGCAGAGAGCTGGAGAGTTACAGAGAAGGAAATGTCGAAATTGTCCTCGTTTCACACAACATGCCTAAGAAAAATTCTCCGAATCTTTTGGCCGATTATCATCACCAACCAAGATCTGCTTACTCGGAGCAAGCAAGAGGACATGCACACCATCATAGCTGGCAGACGCTGGAGCTGGGTTGGCCATGTCCTCAGAAGAGACCCCGATGCCATCACAAGAACAGCTATGCTATGGACCCCTGAAGGAAAACGAAAGAGAGGCCGACCAAAAACAACTTGGCGGAGGACTGTGGAGGCTGAGATGCAAAGAATGAACCAGAGTTGGGCACTGTACGAAGGATGGCCGCCGACCGAGCAAAGTGGAATCAATTTGTTGTTGCCCTACAAGACGCCACCAGGCGTAATGGCCACTGACTGCTTTGACGGTCGGCGACTAAGGATCAAAGAAGAAGAACGGTTTCCAGTGATATCCCCATGCTGGGTTTTAAACATATTGCACCACGGTGTGAATTGTGGTGCTTGGCCACTGTGATGCAACAAATCGATCCCTGAGCATTGCCCAGGCAACTTGAAAGCTCAGAAATTGCCTGATTCTAGGATGCGCCACATAAAGGGCTCAAGGTCTTATTTAATGGGCTACCCCTAGAATTCACGCACAAGCAGCATGAATACTTTCACATCTCAAAGCAGTGATCACTAGCTTATGCATAGCAGAGAGCCGTGAGTATTTGAAAAATTATGCAAGTTTTTTTACTTCGAATACTATTATATTGTATTTCATCACTCAACAGGTGTATCAAATATCAAGGCCTTAGCTAATGTAATCAGTTGGCAGAAAGTAGAATATGATTACCAGTGGCATCCTATACCTATCCACACAGACTTTCCTGTCATTGTGCTGTCTGATGGAGAGTCACTTCTGCCAGTAAGTAAAATGAATCATTGTTGATCTTTGAGGCACTGCTTCATTTCATTCATTCATAACCCTCCACTCCCAAAAGAACATAGGCCTTCAACAAACACATGCCAAGTCCTCCTGTCACGTGCCATCATCTCAAGTTCTTTCCACGTTCTCCTCATCATTTTTACCTCTGTTTCCAGCTCTCTTCTCCATGTGCTTCTTGGTCTACCTCTGCTGCCCTGGGGGTTCCAGAACAAGGACTGCCTTGTAATGCTATTAACAGGTTTCCTCAGTGTTGAGGCACTGCTTAATGGTGGTTTATTTAATCTTCTGTTATCCATATTTAATGACCTAAGTAAATTAGCAACTCCGCCTAGGCCGGTCCCAAGCCCGGCTGAAAAAGGAGGAGGGCGGCCTGCATGGAGGCCGTAAGGAGGCAGCCCCTCCACCATGCAAAGGCACAACAGGCCAATCACCTGTTTGCCTTAAATCACGATTATGTGAACTACGAGAGAAAACCCGGACTGATTCTAAAGGCGACGAACTGGAACGGACTACGACTTATGGAACTTGGAACACAAGAAGTATAAATGGGAAAGAAGAGGAGCTGGTGGAAGAGATGAGGAAAGCAAAACTAGAGATCCTGGCTATAACGGAAACGAAGAAAAAGGGTGTAGTAGTGTTTTTGGTGGTGGATGACTACTACTTTGTGCTGATACGCGAATGTAGTTAAGTTGTGTGGCGATCAGGCAACAGGAACACAAACAGGGCACGTCAAACAATGCCAGTGCCAAATGAAGCACACTGGAACTCCTGGGTTACTTTACACACACAGGTTTATTTAACAATAAACTTGGACGTATGTTGAGACGGACAGATTACTCATCCTCTGTCATTTGACGGTTAGCAGGTTAATAAACATGCAGCAATGGTAATATAATATATAATGGTATATCATTGTTCAGAACTGTAGTCTCATGACAGTCATATTAATATACATACGACAGGACATTGTAAATACAGCATCAGTGTTCATGGATGATCAGGCAAATTTAGATTATGAGCTTGAACGACTTATAATTTTATAATGGCTGACCTCTCAAAGACAGACGTACATCTTATGGTCATGAGGTATGCAATTCATCAAAGAAAGTCCCATCTTCAAATTGGCCTCATCAACAATATAAATATAGGATATCCGACCATTGTAACTGAGGTATCATAGTGATCAGTGCACTTTAAATCCTAAGTCCACAATTTGATTGACCTCTCAACATCTTGCCGTAATTCCGTAGGACGGCGAATAAATATATTTTATCTTTTGTATTTACTTTAGTAATACAGTTCTTTGAAGCGGCACATACTTGAAAGAATAACAGGCTGGATCCACAACTTCCCTTTATCTTGAATCCATTTCAGTACATCCTAACTGAATGTACTGACTAGATACATTATGACGAAAAATCGTCATATACATTTATATTCATTTCATTCAAAACTTACTGTGAAAATCTCACGGCGATAGCTTCCACTTGGAAGGCCGTATCCAATAGAAATCAACAGAAGTTTACCCCCAATCTGGGGCTCGAACGAACAGACCAACGTCTGACTTCTAAACCAGCCATTACATCTCTCTCTGAGGTCACTACGTCATCTAGTGTTTAGCAACAAAACGCAGAAATACTTACGCACAAATATGTGCGCTTCCGTGCACGATGAATTCAAATAATAAATATATTCTTACCACATATGTTGATGCGTACCCTCTTAACAGAAGTCAGACTCATGTCTACTTTACTACTGTTAAGGACCCAAAAAGGACGCAACAAAGGGACAAGGAGTCATGGATCTCGATGGCGACACGCTGCTCTACAGTGGTGTACCCACATCTGAAAGAGCTAAAGGGGACGTGGGTTGCATTGTGGCCAAAAACCAAAAAGATAGTATCAAGGGATGGAAATTTGCATTATGGTTGTAAAACTAAAAGAAGGAGAAACCATAGTCAACCTGGCCATAGTGTATGGGCCAAATGAGGATGAGAGAGCATAGGTCAAGGAGGAATTCTTCGAGCTGCTTCAAAAGACAGTGGATGACTGCCTAGATGAAATTATCATGCTCGGAGATTTCAATGCCAGAGTTGGAAATGACCATGCTAGATGGGGTGGAGTAATCGGAAGATATGGAGAAGATACTCTCAATGACAATGGAAAGCAACTCCTTAGATTCTGCAGTGAGCAGAATCTGATCATTACAAACACAAAGTTCCCCCATAAGCGCATACATGCATACACTAGATGTGAACCAACAAAGAATAAGAAGTCAGTGATCGACTATGCCATAGTTAGGAGGAGCTCATTCAAATATGTCCGGGATGCTAGAGTCTGGAGGGGGCCAGAGATTGGAAGTGATCACTACCTACTAACAATCAAAAGAACGACTGAAAGAGTTGCTCAGCCTAGAAACTGCCCAATATCATGCAAGAAACAAAGTAAACGAAAGGAAGAAATGAGCATTAAGACCTACAAGCTGAGAGAGCCAGAAATTAAGACCAGATATCAGGGGCTTATTGCTACAGCAGTGAGAAACACAGAACAACAACCTGATGACTTGGAAACCCTCTGGCTTAAATTCAAGAATTTTGTCAATTCTAAAAAAGATCTGCTGCAGAAGCATGTGGTGAAGTCCGACTTGGGAACAAGAGAAAGAGGACACCTTGGTGGACAGAGGAAGTCAAAGAGAAAATAAGAGAGAAGAAAATGGCATGGAAACAATACTTAGGAGCTAAAAACACAGCAGGACAAATAGATAAATATAGAGAATATGTGACACTTCGAACAGAAGCAAAGAACAAGGTGCTAGCAGCAAAACAGAAGTCCTGGGAAGAATTTAGAGAAAAGCTAGAAAAAGATGTGCAAGAAAACCAGAAATTGTGCTATTAGACCCTAAAGAACATGAGGAAGGAAAAACAATGCCCTCTCAAATTTATAAAGAGCAAGCAAGGCAAATTGCTTACTGCCCCAAAAGAAGTAATGGAAAGAATATTTCTCAGGACTCCTTGATAGTGAGCACGGTCAAGCATCAGAAATGATAACCACTAGCACAGAAGAGAAAACCAATGGTGGTGAAGATGACATAAAGATGGAAGAACTGAAGGCAGCACTGGAGAAAATCAAGATGGGCAAAGCAGCAGGGCATGATGGTATAACACCAGAAATGGTTAAGTACATGGGAGCATCAGGCGACCTATTACTCTTAAGGGTCCTACAGGCAGCGTGGTACAACAAGGCCATACCAAAGGATTGGGAGATTGCCATCATAACACCGATTTTCAAAAAGGGTGACAATTGACAATGTGGAAACCACAGAGGCATATCCCTTCTCAGTGTCCCTGGTAAAATCTACTCTAGAATCCTAGAGCAGATGCCTAGCTGAGCCACAATTGGATGGTCCAGTGCGGATTCCGAGCAAACCGAAGTACTCAAGACCTAATCTTCACACTCAGACAGCCGAGTGAAAAGGCCCTTAAGTATAAGAGTCAGATCCATCTTTGTTTCATAGATCTGGAAAAGGCGTTTGACAGGGTCCCCTGGAGCAAACTTTGGGACTGTTTGGCAAGGAAGAACATTCCAGCACCTCTGATTCATGCTATACTGAGCTTCTACAAGTCTTGCAGAAATTATGTGAGGACAGCAAACTATAAGTCAGAAGAGTTCAGGACCACCACTGGTGTAAGACAAGGTGATATCCTGTCACCTTATCTTTTCATACTCCTCATGGACGATGTCATCAAGGCATGTAAGGAGAGAACAAGAAAGTATTCAGTGGGGTACTGGAAGATGAGACAGGTCTGTATTTCAGAGCTGGCATTTGCTGATGATGTTGTCCTGATTGCTAAATCAGAGGCACATCTCCAATCCAACCTGCAAGTCTGGAAGGAAGAGCTGGAGAAGAGAGGGATGGTCATAAGCAGCTCTAAAACAAAATCCATGGTGATATCACGAGAAGAAAGAGTACATCAGATTAAATTAATATGAAACAAACATAAAGGTATGTTTTCAGGCACTCGTAAGAAATAAAGAAGTAGAACACTAGACAACAGAAAAACAACAGACATGAATGGCTTACCCAGGATTTGAACACTGGACCTTCCGTGCGGCAACCCCGCCTAGCTATGCAAGCGAATCACACTATCCTCCCTGCCATCCACGCATCACCAAAAAATGATGCTAAGATGACAGGTCAGTTGTGCGAACCGAAAGACATAACACCGGAAGTCCACCATGGGCAGTACGGCCTATTAATGACGCAATTACTTCTGTTGTTTCTCTATCAGACAGCATAGGCCAGTCTACACAAGACAAAGAGACCTTAATACTGTGTCCAGTACATAATAGAAGACTTAGAACAGTAAGTACAGGACAGAGGGTATTGTATAAATAGATTAAGCTGGGAGAACAGGTCCTGGAGCAGGTCGACCACTTTAAATACCTCAGAGCTATTATAGACCAAAAGGGAGGCATCAAAGAAGAGTTGGCCACTTGAAAAGCAGCAGCTGGGAGACTTTCAGGCCATAAATCGAGGATTCCTCAGCAAGAGAGAGGTTGGTAAGAAAACGAAGATGGCGGTATATCGCTCCACCTATGTCCCAGTCTTGACATATGGATGCGAGTCATGGGCAATGACCACAACCCACAAAAGCCAGATCCAAACCTCAGAAATGAGGTATCTGAGGAAGGTGGTTGAAGTAAGGAGAAGAGACATGGTCTGCAACCAGACGATACATCAAGGCCTAAAATCCGACCCCATGCAGACCCAAGTAGAACAGTGCCAACTAAGATGGTTTGGCCATGTCTGCAGAATGGGAGAAGATCGGCTACCACGACAAGCATGGGAAACAAAGAGCCAGGAATCCAGACCCTCAGGATGACCCAGAGTCCGCTGGGAGGACAACATTAGACAATCTTTGAAGGACCGAGGACTAGAAAGGAACAAGGCCAGGAGGAAGACAGCCGATAGGATAGTCTGGCGCTCTCTCTTCCAAACCTCTACACCTCACGGTAGAAGGGGAACGACTAAGTAAGTAAGTAAATTAACACAAAACACTTACTTACTTACTTACTTAGTCGTTCCCCTTCTACCGTGAGGTGTAGAGGTTTGGAAGAGAGAGCGCCAGACTATTCTATCGGCTGTCTTCCTCCTGGCCTGGTTCCATTCTAGTCCTCGGTCCTTCAAAGATTGTCTAATGTTGTCCTCCCAGCGGACTCTGGGTCGTCCTCGGGGTCTGGATCCTTGGCTCTTTGTTTCCCATGCTTGTCGTGGTAGCCGATCTTCTCCCATTCTGCAGACATGGCCAAACCATCTTAGTTGGGACTGTTCTACTTGGGTCTGTAGGGGGTGGCATTTTAGGCCTTGACGTATCGTCTGGTTGCGTACCATGTCTCTTCTTGTTACTTCAACCACCTTCCTCAGATATCTCATTTCTGAGGTTTGGATCTGGCTTTTATGGGTTGTAGTCATTGCCCATGACTCGCATCCATATGTCAAGACTGGGACATAGGTGGAGCGGTATACAGCCATCTTTGTTTTCTTACCAACCTCTCTCTTGCTGAGGAATCCTCGATTTATGGCCTGAAAAAGTCTCCCAGCTGCTGCTTTTCGAGTGGCCAACTCTTCTTTGATGCCTCCCTTTCGGTCTATAATAGCTCCGAGGTATTTAAAGTGGTCGACCTGCTCCAGGACCTGTTTTCCCAGCTTAATCTGATGTCTTCTTTCTTCTCGTGATATCACCATGGATTTTGTTTTAGAGCTGCTTATGACCATCCCTCTCTTCTCCAGCTCTTCCTTCCATACTTGCAGGTTGGATTGAAGATGTGCCTCTGATTTAGCAATCAGGGCAACATCATCAGCAAATGCCAGCTCTGAAATATAGACCTGTCTCATCTTCCAGTACCCCACTGAATACTTTCTTGTTCTCTCCTTACATGCCTTGATGACATCGTCCATAAGGAGTATGAAGAGGTAAGGTGATAGGATATCACCTTGTCTTACACCAGTGGTGGTCCTGAACTCTTCTGACTTATGGTTTGCTGTCCTCACATAATTTCTGCAAGACTTGTAGAAGCTCTGTATAGCATGAATCAGAGGTGCTGGAATATTCTTCCTTGCCAAACAGTCCCAAAGTTTGCTCCAAGGGACCCTGTCAAACGCCTTTTCCAGATCTATGAAACAAAGATGGATCTCACTCTTATACTCAAGGGCCTTTTCACTCAGCTGTCTGAGTGTGAAGATTAGGTCTTGAGTACTTCGGTTTGCTCGGAATCCGCACTGGACCTCATCCAATTGTGGCTCAGCTAGGCATCGGAGTCTCTGCTCTAGGATTCTAGAGTAGATTTTTCCAGGGACACTGAGAAGGGATATGCCTCTATGGTTTCCACACTGTCGATTGTCACCCTTTTTGAAAATTGGTGTTATTATGGCGATCTCCCAATCCTTTGGTATGGTCTTGTTGCACCATGCTGCCTGTAGGACCCTTAAGAGTAACAGGTCGCCTGATGCTCCCATGTACTTAACCATTTCTGGTGTTATACCATCATGCCCTGCTGCTTTGCCCATCTTGATTTTCTCCAGTGCTGCCTTCAGTTCTTCCATCTTTATGTCATCTTCATCACCATTGGTTTCCTCTTCTGTGCTAGTGGTTATCATTTCTGATGTTTGACCTTGCTCACCATCAAGGAGTTCTGAGAAATATTCTTTCCATCTTTCCATTACTTCCTTCGGGGCAGTAAGCAATTTGCCTTGCTTGTCCTTTATAAATTTGAGAGGGCATTGTTTTTCCTTCCTCATGTTCTTTAGGGTCTTATAGAACAATTTCTGGTTTTCTTGTGCATCTTTTTCTAGCTTTTCTCCAAATTCTTCCCAGGACTTCTGTTTTGCTGCTTGCACTTTGTTCTTTACTTCTGTTCTGAGTGTCACATATTCTCTATATTTTTCCATTTGTCCTGTTGTGTTTTTAGCTCCTAAGTATTGTTTCCATGCCATTTTCTTCTCTCTTATTTTCTCTTTGACTTCCTCTGTCCACCAAGGTGTCCTCTTTCTCTGGTTCCCAAGTCGGACTTCACCACATGCTTCTGCAGCAGCTGTCTTTATGATATCCTTGAATTTAATCCAGAGGGTTTCCAAGTCCGCAACCAGACGATCCGTCAAGGCCTAAAATCCCATCCGCTGCAGACCCAAATAGAACAGTCCCAACTAAGATGGTTTGGCCATGTCTGCAGAATGGGAGAAGATCGGCTACCACGACAAGCATGGGAAACAAAGAGCCAGGGATCCAGATCTCCAGGACGACCCAGAGTCCGCTGGGAGGACAACATTAGACAATCTTTGAAGGACCGAGGACTAGAATGGAACCAGGCCAGGAAGAAGACAGCTGATAGAATGGTCTGGCGCTCTCTCTTCCAAACCTCTACACCTCACGGTAGAAGGGGAACGACTAAGTAAGTAAGTAAGGGTTTCCAAGTCATCAGGTTGTTCTTCTGTGTTGTTCACCGCTGCAGCAATAAGCCCCTGATATCTGGTCTTAATTTCTGGCTCTCTCAGCTTGTAGGTCCTAATGCTCATTTCTCCTGCTCGTTTACTTGGTTTCTTGCGTGATGTTGAGCAGTTCCTAGGCTGAGCAACTCTTTCAGTTGTTCGTTTGATTGTTAGCAGGTAGTGATCACTTCCAATCTCTGGCCCCCTCCAGACTCTTGCATCTCGGACATATTTGAATGAGCTTCTCCGAACAATGGCATAGTCAATCACTGACTTCTCATTCTTTGTTGGTTCACATCTAGTGTATGCATGTATGCGCTTATGGGGGAACTTTGTGTTTGTAATGATCAGATTCTGCTCACTGCAGAATCTAAGGAGTCGCTTTCCATTGTCATTGAGAGTTCTTCTCCATATCTTCCGATAACTCCACCCCATCTAGCATGGTCATTTCCAACTCTGGCATTAAAATCTCCGAGCATAATAACTTCATCTAGGCAGTCATCCACTGTCCTTTGAAGCAGCTCGAAGAATTCCTCCTTGACCTCTGCTCTCTCATCCTCATTTGGCCCATACACTATGACCAGGTTGACTATGGTTTCTCCTTCTTTTAGTTTCACAACCATAATGCGCTCTGAGACAAAGTTCCACCCCTTGATACTATCTTTTGATTTTGGGCCACAATGCAACCCACACCCCCTTTAGCTCTTTCGGATATGGGTACACCACTGTAGAGCAGCGTGTTGCCATTGAGATCCATGACTCCTTGTCCTTTTTTCTTTGTTTCCGTTATAGCCAGGATTTCTAGTTTTGCTTTCCTCATCTCTTCCACCAGCTCCTCTTCCTTCCCATTTATACTTCTTGTGTTCCATGTTCCATAAGTCGTCCGTTCCAGTTCGTCGCCTTTAGAATCAGTCCGGTTTTCTCTCTTGTGTTACTCGTAATCGTGGTTTAAAGCAAACAGGTGATTGGCCTGTTGTGCCTTTGCATGGTGGAGGGGCTGCCTCCTTACGGCCTCCATGCAGGCCGCCCTCCTCCTTTTTCATCCGGGCTTGGGACTGGCATTGGCGGAGTTCACAAAACACTTCCAGCTTTATTTTTTCAAGCCTATGAATGGAGGGTGTTGTTGTATAACTAGGGCTGCTGAGCATCTTGCTCTTTTGCAGCCAATACCAAGTTGACGACTCCTTGGTATTATCTACACTGTAGATCTAGGTTTTTCCTGTGGCTTTTCTCCTATTCTGAAACGTGTTGAGTTGAAGTCATGAGCTCCAGCTTGGCTCGCATTCAAAGGATCGTCACATATGGGTCCCAAGCTAGGAGTAGGAAGCGCGTGGCATACTGTGCATTCTCCACCATCCATGGGGGCTGTCACGAAGTGGATTTAAGGTAGTAGGCTACCCACAAAAGATTTAAAAAAATAAAAATCCAACAATTTTCATTTTCATGCTTTAAATCATCGTCAACATGTTCTTGTACTAAAAATAATTCATAGAAGCTTAGAGATACTCTGGTATGATAGGAATCAGTGTTTTTCTACACACACCCCCTTGAGTGATTTGCATAGCAACCAATGTTTATAGTTGGTTACCTTGTGAATAATGACCCAACATGAAGGTGCGTAATTGTAAAACTGCGAAATTATAATTATACTGAGGCAACAGGAGAAAGATATTTATAACTTTTCCAAGAGGAATCACTCAATGATTTCTTATGAATTTTTCAAAAGTGTGTGTCTAGAAAGCTTTGATCGTAAATTTCAGCATTTGTTACATGCATTGTGCATTTTAACTCACATCAACTCTATTTATTGCTAGACCTAGTTTTATACTGTATAATAGTAGTTAGCAGAGCTTCTTTTGTTCACAATGGGAAATAAGACAAAGTAGGTTCCTTGGAAATCGGTACACCAACAAACCGTTGCCTGAAAATGAGACACCTATTGTCGATAGTGGCGCTATAAAGCCTCTGTGCTCCTCAGCAAAGAAAATAAAGGTCCAAGAAAGTGAAGGACAAGCTAAAAATGACAACAGAGGAAATGTGTTTATCCTTATGGATGTAAAACTGCTGTTTGGGTTTTTATGCGCTAACTTTAGATGTGACAAATGTTATCAGTACTCACTGACCTGTGAGATCGTCGAAGAGACTCGGGATGGCTTTTGTCATGAAATCAGTATCAAGTGCACAAACTGTGTCGAATGGAATGCCAATTTCAATACTTCTGATGTTTCATCTCCAGCTACTCACAGAAGGAGACCTTTATTCAACAGGAGCTCATTAAACTTCATTTTGTGAGTTCTTTTTCTGTTTTTCTTTGATTTCTCGGAATTGTCTTTTCAACATTATTGGTGATCTTTGAAACAAGATATCTCTGGATCTGTACATTCAATTGACATGAAAATTAACACAGTTGGTTGTCATATAATCTTACAGATTCTGACCTAAAATGGATACAATTGAATTCAAAGTTTTAGTTTTATGACCATCATGCATATATAATGAGGCACAAATATCAAACATTCCAGAAATATAAATTTTGAAAATTCATTAAACATTAACCTTTCTGTCAGTCTCTGTTATTTTAGGTCATGACCTCACGCTATATATAATGATTAAATTTGCCAAGTTTCAGTCAGATCCTTGTACAAATAACATAGTTATGATGTTTTGAAAAAGGTGTATAATTTATTCACTACGGCGGCCATATTGGATAGCTAATTTGCATAATTAATGAGGTCATTATGTGGACACAAATTTTAAGTCCATACTAACACTATACCCATGGTTGTTTGATTCTGAAAGGAAAATTTGAGTTTTTTACCCTATCAAGGTAGCCTACTACCTTAAGTTTATAGAGTTTGCCTGAATGAAAACAAGACCCTAGTATGAGAAAGTCTGAGAAGATAGAATATAGATGAAAAATGACATGCCTGTGGACAGATGAGACTATTGGCTCAAGGGATAGAACCAGGATTTGACTCTCCCCTTGCCGCTTCGTGACTTCAGAAAAAGCTATAGAATCACCCCCCCTCTAACTACCTTTAAACACAAGGAGATAAGGTGTATAAAACGACCACAGACACCACTATACAGACAACATAGAGTAAGTATAGTAAAGTGTAGAAGCTGATCCAGTATACGGTATATATATATATATTTATTTACACAATCCAACATAAAATTTCATCATACATCAATCAAATAAATAGCGTGCACTGTTGCACGGCCTGAAAAAACCAAAGTAATTAAATTGGTAGACACTAGAAAAACCCCAATTCCATTCACTCCTCCTGTCACCCTGCTGGGGAACAATAAAATGGTTAGTGATTTAAACAAATCTAATTTGGTGGGGCGGTCAACTTAAGCCTCCACTCTCTAACACTAATAAGATTTCTACTGTTGCCGTCCTGTTGCCTCTTCCTAAAAGAACGTCTACACAGCTTCCAACTTGGTAGGCGATATGAGCCGCTACCTAACACCACTGGAAATGCTAAAATAATAGACTTGGCTTACAACGATGGCTCAGTGTCTATCCGTCAAATGGATAATGAACAGACCCTACTGGTCCTGTCTATTTCCTCCCTCCTCCTCCTCTCTCTCTCTCTGGGGCTCGGGGTCTCTCTAACACTCGACTGATGCTGCGGCGTCTCCGTTACGCTCTTCTCTCGTTACTTTCAGGACCCAGGTATTGTAACCCTATCACCTGCTCCTGAATTCGGTGATGATGATGATGGTCAAGTATCAAGCATGGGATACTTGATCAACTGTAGAAACTTCTCTGCTGCTGAATAGCTTCTATAACTTTCCACTTTTAACCCGCTCCGGATTTAGAGGAAAACACAGCCGTGATTTCTGGCTGTATACGATTACACCAATCTCTCGGGCCACTTGCCGGTGCTGGAGACTATAATAGCGATGAGCTCGGGCTGTATGATAAATAAACCCGTTCCCGCTCCTCACTGCAAAAAAGAGCTGTTTAGGTCGCGCTGAAGAGTTGAACTTCACTGAAATAGACCGTTTAGGTTATTTTCTTTTCGCTGCTGGTGATACCTCGAGTCCTCTGACCCCTGAGATATTTCCTTTTGCCGTGGATAATTTGTATTGGCAAATTATGCTCCCCCACTGTTTGCCATGACTCGCTGAAATTAAAAGGAAATGCGTCTAATGTACACCACTCTAACATCACGTATCTCTAACATATTGCTCCCATAATCTTTACAACTCAGTACTTCACCCGCTAAGCACCACAAATCCATAAATAATTTCTATCCACGTGTCACTTCAATCTCACTCCTTCTACTCCCCTTCTCTCGTTCTGAACAACGATACATAAAATAATACTATCCCACGTGTCTCTTCAATCTCACTCCTTCTACTCCCCTTCTCTCGTTCTGCACAACGATACATAAAATATTTCTACCCACGTGTCTCTCTATCTCACTCTCCTACTCCTCCCTTCCCTCAACTTAAATCTGCCAGGTAAGTAAACAAAGCCCCAGACACTGTCTGACAGGTTACGTAGCTGTTACGCATGGCTAACCACGTGTCCAAACATTTCACCTAGGGAAATCCTTTGTCCGAAATTCCGTGGTCTCCCTTTTAACATTACTCATGAGGTTTTCCTACTTAAGCCCCCCTTTAAACTAAACCTCTCGCTATAGGAATAATTTACTCCTCTAAGCAGTATAATTCACTGATAACATAAATCTGTACCCTCCGACTGCATTATCCACATTTAAGGCATAATAAAAGTAACGTACACACAATGGAGTTCCCAATAAAATTACATAGGTAAATACACAGGAATAAATGGTGGTTTTACACAACATTCTACAACTATGATCACACGGGTATCTCATAACTTCACACGCTCCTATCTACTGCCAAAATCCTAGAAAGAACTATGCACACTTTTACATTTACATCGTTCTTCAAAGATAATACCATTTAATACTTAAAGTTAATGTCCCCGAAGAACTTTACTTACGGGCCGAGATTTCTCAAAGAACCCTCTAATAAGTAAAACGATAATAAAATTACTACCTACCAAGTACCGCTTTTCTTCCCCGCAAAAATGGAGACGATAAATACGTAGTCGCACGGCAGGCAATTATTTTCTTTATAGAGAAAGATGAAGAATGGTGAAAACTCAAAATAGAAGAACAGAATCGGGCCTGTTGAAAGACAGAATTACAGTGCAGCATCACATAAGTCCCCCCTTTGAAGTGCGGGAATCCGTGCTAAATCACTGAAATCTCTGAGTTTCACACTGGCCCGTATCTAGATCTACATCCCGATCTAATCACTGTTATAATTAGCATTGTCATACAGGCCCCTCTCCATATCCTTGAAAATCTTTGCAAGCACTGGATCAGGAGGGTCACGCCTGGTGATTTCCTCCTGGCGACTGCAACCTGACTGGTCGCCCTTCCTCCTCCCTCTGATGTGTTTCCTTCGCCCACGAATTTTCCTGGCGGCGCGTGGTAAATAATGATTACCAAATGGTGCGACCTCCCAGTGTTTTGAAACCGACTGACTGGCTTGGCCAGACATCGCCGTAACAGGGCGTAACTGTTTGCGGTTGACTGAAGAAACTATCACATGTTCCTTCTTCTTTCTCTCATCATCTGCTGTGGTGAGGGTGAAACTGCTGTGGCTAATATAGCTGGTAGCCAACAATTCATTCCCCTCTGGTTTACCTAGAGGATGTCTAGAGACTCCTCCTGTCTCTTCCCTCTCTCCTGGGGCTCTCACTGGGTTGCGCCTGACCTCAGTGACATTCGCTTCCCCTACTAAGCAGGACGCAACTGGCTGTACGTTTTTGCCTCTCGCCTCTTTGCAAGAGCCGCTGTCTGTAAGCAAGCTAGTAATGGGGTGGGGCCCATCTCCGTTTGTAGGCGAACAGTAGCTCAGACCACTGTCCTCCTCCATTTGAGAAAAGTGCTGGTCGTGGACATACGTCATATCATTCTTGTCAGTATTTCCCTCCCTTGAGAGATGTAATACCATCGGGGGCCTAATTCCCGATGACAAAGAAGATACTTCCGAAATCAGAAGCGTCACCACTGTGTGGCCATTAGGCTGAACAGGGCTGACAGGCGAATACGCCTCTGTGATTACCATTCCACTGTCTTTAGAGGCTTCTATCCTCTTCATCGCAAGACAAGGATGTTTGAGCTCCCGTGGGGCTCCGTGAAGTTGGGGCTCTCCCCTTTCACTTCTCTGGCCTGCAGTAGGCCCCCTTGCATTAGCAAGGATCGATGTGGTTGGGTTTCCCAAAACTAAGTAAGGGCTTCCCAGGATGAAATCATGTGCTGGCTGTGCCATTACAGCTGCCTTGATTGTGCCAGACACAAACTTGCATTTCACCTCAATATTGGCTACGGGCAGACGCTGTGAGGTACCTCTCCTCAAAATGCCACCAATCTCAACTATTTCACCGGTCCACTGCCCTGGTTTCACCAAATGACGAGCGACGATACTGGGGTATGTGAGCCCACTGTCAAACAAACATGTAGTGGCTGTCCCATTCACCTCAGCTGGTCCACTATTAGAGAACAACTTCTCTGCCTTGACAGGTTCCCACTTATTCCCTTTGGTCACTCTCACCGGCCTTAAACAAGCTGCATGATGAGCTGGGGGTTTGTTCATGCAGCGGGATGTCCAGTGGGAAGTAGTTCGACAATTCTGACAATACCGGTCGTTATCTCCCCTGTTTCTAGCGGGTTCCTGAGATGTTGTTGGCAGTGCTCTGTTATGCGGCTGGGGGCGCAAGTTATAACCAGAATGAGGCTCATTGCGAGAAGGCCCTGGCTGCTAATGAGCTGGTGAAGTAGCCGGCTGCAATGATGAAGCTCCTTTGTCTGGGTTTGGCAGGTCTGGATGTTTCCGTTTCTGTCCCAGTACTTCGGCCTGTGCTGTCTGGAACCTTTCGGCGAACACGATAATCTGATCGAGTTGCTGGGCACCCTGCTCTGCCAGATACCGCCTCAAGTCAGGAGATATGTTTGCCTTTATTTGCTCACACGGAACTAACTCCTCCAACCCTTCAAAAGTTTTCACCAGTCCTGACAGTTCCCTCCACCGATTTAAGTAATTTCTCACCCGCTCTGCAAACTGAGCAAAACTCTCTCCCTTTTCCGGCCTGCTCTAATCTTTGCAATAAAGCATTTCGCAGTGCCTCAGAGTTGTTCTGGTCATCTATGAGCATCTTGTTGTACACTTCATACGCATGTCCTTTTAATGACTGCGATAATTTCAGACACCAAAGACTCTCGTCCAACCCGTATGCCTTTGCCATCCTTTCAAATTTCTCCAAGAACACGTCAATCTTCTCATTCCTGTTAGGGAACGAGTCAAATGGGAAGCTCATGGCTGCCATCCGGGGGCCTCCGTTTCCTGAGGTGTCTCTCGCTCCTGCTCCGGGAGAATCTCCATTAGCCAAACTGCCCTCCGAAGATCTATGTTGCAGTTCTAAGGAATGCATGGCAAGTTCATGCTGTCTCTCTGCTGCCTTCTCCCTCTCCTGTGCTTCCCTCTCTACTGCCTTCTCCTGTGCTTCCAATTTCCTAAATTCCATCTCGGCCTGCCTCTCCGCTGCTTCTGCGGCGGCTGCCCTGTCCTCTTTCTCTTTCTCTCGCTGAATATGCCTATCATTTTCCATTATCCGGTAGGCCTTAGTCTCCTCCTTATCTAGTCCCATGTCTTGAGCAGCCTCGCGCCAGGCAGCTCGTAACTTAGCCATATCCGCCATCTTACCTGTACCCTGCTGTAAGTTCACAACTACAGCGAATGACAGAAAAGGAAAAGAGAAGGAACAACCTGTTATGTAATAGGAAATACTCCCTCTATAACCGCTGTTCCAAAAACCCGACCTCAGACTAGCACCAAGTCTGAATAATAACCTGAGAAAAAAATTTTGTTAAGAAGTTACCAAAAACCCAAAATTACCTTCCTATTAGAGAAAAAAATGTCAGTATGCCATCAATTACCACTAAGTCGTATATAGCTAAATTACCACCAAAATCTACTCAACTGTAACCTGTGGAAAAACTTATAACTGGATCAGTTCTAATAGCTCAACGTCTGGGGGATATTTAAAGAAACTCTATTTTTCAGAACTTCCTAGAGACAATTTATGAATGTAGATCACAGAATTTATCTCAACAGAATGATCCACCAGACGAACGCCACCACTTGTCACGAAGTGGATTTAAGTTTATAGAGTTTGCCTAAGTTTATAGAGTTTGCCTGAATGAAAACAAGACCCTAGTATGAGAAAGTCTGAGAAGATAGAATTTAGATGAAAAATGACATGCCTGTGGACAGATGAGACTATTGGCTCAAGGGATAGAACCAGGATTTGACTCTCCTCTCTCTCTCTCTCTCTCTGGGTCTCGGGGTCTCTCTAACACTCGACTGATGCTGCGGCGTCTCCGTTACGCTCTTCTCTCGTTACTTTCAGGACCCAGGTATTGTAACCCTATCACCTGCTCCTGAATTCGGTGATGATGATGATGATGGTCGGGTATCAAGCATGGGGTACTTGATCAACTGTAGAAACTTCTGTGCTGCTGAATAGCTTCTATAGCTTTCCATTTTTAACCCGCTCCGGATTTAGAGGAAAACACAGCCGTGATTTCTGGCTGTATACGATTACACCAATCTCTCGGGCCACTTGCCGGTGCTGGAGACTATAATAGCGATGAGCTCAGGCTGTATGATAAATAAACCCGTTCCCGCTCCTCACTGCAAAAATGAGCTGTTTCGGTCTCGCTGAAGAGTTGAACTTCACTGAAATAGACCGTTTCGGTTATTTTCTTTTCGCTGCTGGTGATACCTCGAGTCCTCTGACCCCTGAGATATTTCCTTTTGCCGTGGATAATTTGTATTGGCAAATTATGCTCCCCCACTGTTTGCCGTGACTCGCTGAAATTAAAAGGAAATGCGTCTAATGTACACCACTCTAACATCACGTATCTCTAACATATTGCTCCCATAATCTTTACAACTCAATACTTCACCCGCTAAGCACCACAAATCCATAAATAATTTCTATCCACGTGTCACTTCAATCTCACTCCTTCTACTCCCCTTCTCTCGTTCTGAACAACGATACATAAAATAATACTATCCCACGTGCTTCTACTCCCCTTCTCTCGTTCTGCACAACGATACATAAAATATTTCTACCCACGTGTCTCTCTATCTCACTCTCCTACTCCTCCCTTCCCTCAACTTAAATCTGCCAGGTAAGTAAACAAAGCCCCAGACACTGTCTGACGGGTTACGTGGCTGTTACGCATGGCTAACCACGTGTCCAAACATTTCACCTAGGGAAATCCTTTGTCCGAAATTCCGTGGTCTCCCTTTTAACATTACTCATGTGGTTTTCCTACTTAAGCCCCCCCTTTAAACTAAACCTCTCGCTATAGGAATAATTTACTCCTCTAAGCAGTATAATTCACTGATAACATAAATCTGTACCCTCCGACTGCATTATCCACATTTAAGGCATAATAAAAGTAACGTACACACAATGGAGTTCCCAATAAAATTACATAGGTAAATACACAGGAATAAATGATGGTTTTACACAACATTCTACAACTATGAGCACACGGGTATCTCATAACTTCACACGCTCCTATCTACTGCCAAAATCCTAGAAAGAACTATGCACACTTTTACATTTACATCGTTCTTCAAAGATAATAATGGATGGCGCTACCATTTAATACTTAAAGTTAATGTCCCCGAAGAACTTTACTTACGGGCCGAGATTTCTCAAAGAACCCTCTAATAAGTAAAACGATAATAAAATTACTACCTACCAAGTACCGCTTTTCTTCCCCGCAAAAATGGAGACGATAAATACGTAGTCGCACGGCAGGCAATTATTTTCTTTATAGAGAAAGATCCCCTCTAAACGATTCTATATATACACAGGGAACCACTCCTGTTGATCACCTACGCATCTGCTAAGTTATCCACTCGGGCCAATGGAAACGCTTAGAAAAATAAAATACCTTCGACCTACGCCAATCAGATTTGAAAATGCGCAGACCGCATGTCCAAAAATGGCATCACGTTACGTGACGTTTCTGACGCGTTATACAGGCGTCCATGAAATTAGCCATTTTCGTAAACAACGAAAATCTACGTGATCGCAGAAAATCAGAAGAAAGTAAAACTGGTGGGAGTAAGAAATAAACCTACCGTCATAAAAAGAACCCATTAAATTACCTACACAAAAATACCAAACACGATATATATTCAAATGAGAAGAAACATGGCAAACACATATAGTTACAAAGTGAAGAAGAATGGTGAAAACTCAAAATAGAAGAGCAGAATCGGGCCTGTTGAAAGACAGAATTACAGTGCAGCATCACAGGGGCTCTCCAACTATGCAGAGCTAAAATACTGTGCTCTGGTTCTAGGCTGTCCCCAGGAATCGTCATTTCTCAGCTCCCCCTGCATATCACTGGGTCCATAATGAGATCATCCTGAATGCAGTCAACCAGGTCAAAGAATTACGTCCTGGGTTCAAGTGACTTCTCCAAGCTTAGTGTGCAATGCTGGGTTCTCAACAAGTTTCACCACAGGGGAATCTGTGGAAGTGTGTGGATGATTTCAAGTCACTGAGGATGTAATTAGTCTCACAGACAGACATTCAGTTCCACTTATGTATTTTGTAGCTTTGTGCATAGCTGGTGATCATATAAGGATGACTCCAGATATGCCTCCATGCATGAATGAAGGGTATAAAGTGTTAACTCTGCAGTGAGTTTACAGAAGATAAACTGTAAATGCAGTACTTTTCAAATGAAAAACGGCATTTTTTTTTTTTTTTAAATCTTTTTCTATATTTACTAATTTATCAACAGAAATAATTCAGAACTTCTAGAAAGAAAGAAATCTAAGAAAAGAATAACGAGCATTTTATATGCTAACAAGGGACAAGTCAGCTTGTTCCATTTTACCAACCTTTACCCCTACAGTAGGTGATTGTAATTTAGTACTGTGTATCTGTAATGTTCAACAACATTATTTTTGACAGTCATAGATTGGGTGATGCGCCAGACACCAGAATGAATAAAGCGAGAACAGCCTTTGCTGTTCTCAACAACATTTGGAAGTCTTCCCAATACAGCACAAACACCAAATTAAGACTGTATGAGAGCTGTGTACTTTCTGTGCTTCTCTATGGTGCGGAATGTTGGAGAGTAACAGAGAAGGAAATGTCGAAACTGTCCTCCTTCCACACAATCTGCCTAAGGAAAATTCTCCGAATCTTTTGGCCAAACACCATCAGCAACCAAGAACTACTTATTCGGAGTAACCAGGAGGACATGCACACCATCATAGCTGGCAGACGCTGGAGTTGGGTTAGCCATGTCCTCAGAAGGGACCCTGATACCATCACAAGAACAGCTATGCTATGGACCCCCGAGGGAAAGCGAAAGAGAGGCCGACCAAAGATGAGATGCAAAGAATGAACCACAGTTGGGGCACTGTACGAAGGATGGTCGCCGACCGAGCAAAGTGGAATCAATTTGTTGCTGCCCTACAAGACGCCACCAGGCGTGATGGCCGCTGACTGCTTTGACGGTTGGCGGTTATGGATCAAAGAAGAAGAAGAAGATCTGTAATGTATTCTTCATTGAAAAGACTATTTAAAATTATTCATCTTTGTGATGACACAATTCGTCAGGTAGCATGAGAGAATATGATTGTGACAACCAGGGCCAGATTAAGCCAAGAAGACCCTCTAGGCTTTTTGATGTTTGGGCCTCCCGCCTTCACCTAATAGGCAATAATTTTAATTTTTTTTTTCAAACCCCTTAGCATGGTGATGGTATCTTCTTCTTCTTTGATTCGTAGCTGCCAACTGTCAAAGCAGTCAGTGGCCATCACGCTTGGTGGCGTCTTATAGGGCAGCAACAGTCTGTTTCCACTTTGCTCGGTTGGCGGCCATCCTTCATGCAGTGCCCCAGCTCTGGTTCATTCTTTGCATCTCGGCCTCCACAGTTCTCTGCCAAGTTGTTTTTGGTCAGTTCTCTTACGCTTTCCTTCAGGTGTCCAAAGCATAGCTGTTATTGTGATGGCATCAGGGTCTTTTCTGAGGACGTGGCCAACTCAGCTCCATCATCTGTCAGCTATGATAGTGTGCATGTTCTCTTGTTTACTCCGAGTAAGCAGTTCGTGGTTGGTGATGGTATTCGGCCAAAACATTCAAAAATTTTTCCTTAGGCAGATTGTGTGGAAGGAGGACAATTTCGACATTTCCTTCTCTGTTACTGTCCAGCATTCCGCACCATAGAGAAGCACAGAAAGTACACAGCTCTCATATAATCTTAATTTGGCATTTGTGCTGAACTGAAAGGACTTCCAGGTATTGCTTAAATTAGCAAAGGCTGTTCTCGCTTTATTCATTCTGTTGTTGATGTCTTGCTTGTTCCGCCGCCTGGTGCTACTATGCATCTTAAGTACGTGAATGTGTCTGTCTGTTCCAGCTTCTGGTTCCTTATTGTTATGGGCTCAGGGATCGCCCACATTGAGTGTCATGACCTCTGTCTTCTTTAGACCTACTGGCTATACTTATTCAGTCTATCTTTTTTCTTGGATGTGTTGATGTGAATGTGTGAGTAGTGCAATATCATCTGCATATTCCAGATCTTGCAGCATAGAAAACATTGTCCATCTAATTCCTCTTGGACTGCCCTCTGTTGTCTGACTCATCACCCAGTCTATGACTGTCAAAAAATATTTTTTTTTCAGAGCCCTTATCATGGTGATGGTATATACTAGTATTATTAATAGACTGTTATGTTAGCATTTTTACCTCTTTTATTAGTAATTAATTTTTATTAATGTTTATTAGTATTACTTTAATGAATATTATTAATTCTCTTTTTGTACAATACCAGAGCTTGAAAATGGACGCTTTACCATTTTTGCTAGTGTGTCCCAGCATATATTCTTTTGGTGAAAGGAATATTTGATAATTGTAGAATGTACTTTATTGAGGATATTATGAGGCCACGGATTGTAAAGGCCATTATTCCATATCCATATTCTGTGATGGATTGTTTTTGCAGTTAGATAGTGTGTTGAAGAGAATGTTGTTTTCTCCCAGGGAACTTGTTATTCAAAGCCACGGATCTCGTTTGCTTGTTAATGCATTGTATTCATATTGAGAACTGGAATGATATTTTTGCTGTACTATTATGAGATGAAATATGTGCTGCTATGTCCTGCAGTCTATTCACCTATTTGCTGATTCATGTTTCCTGATGGATATTTTGTGCTTAATGCCCATGATTTGCTGTGGTGGTTTATGCAACCGTTGTTATGGATTTACTTACGTGTTGCTTCATGAGTATGCTGTGAATTGTCTTGCTATGATGTCTATGTGACCGTCTCGTCAATAAACTGTATAACGTTGCCAGGTCTTACAACATTTCCTGACTTCTACGTTGCTGTGGTGTGAGTGACTTATCATAGACACACTTAAAGAACTTATACACATTCTCGTATGTCATATTCCTATAGTCACACACCTGTCGGCCATCCGTAAGCCCGACTTATGCTGATCGCCATTTATCAGCGAAAGTAATAATAACATTTATCTTATTGATGACCCCACCAGTATCTTCCATCAAATAAACCTTTAACAGACTTACACTGAAAACCACTGCAATGAATATCGCTCACCTGAGCGGCAAAACTATGGAAATGACACACAGACAAAATCATCTATCTTTTTTCAAACTACGGCCTGTAGATAATACGAGCTAGACAATACACTGCTCTAGCATTACAACGTACTTATCCATCAGGTCCGAAATATGGCAAGCACTCAATTAACAGTCCACAATATGAACCGCACAGCAATCTTGCTGACAAAGGGAAAATGTCTGTCCTCTCTGAACGCAGGCTAGTTTCTGACTGTCCAAATTTGCGCCTTATTTGCCGACTTCCGGTAATCACCTGACCCACCAGTTCGGCTAGACCCGGCCTCGCCAGGCTGACTTTTCGCCGAACACAATACCTAAGATGCACTGCAAAATAGCGCTGTGACAGCGGGCCTCCAAGAGCTCTAGGTTTCAGCCTACTTAGCCTAATGGATAATCCGGCCCAGATGACAACCAGCATATGTCTAACTTATGACATTGCTCTTAGTCTTAAAACAGTCAGTGGAATTTAAAAAGAAGGCTCCAGATACTTTTGTGAATTGAAAAATTAATGGATTACTAGTAGCATTAGACCTGTAGGATGAATGCAAGAGATAGCAGAAGAATTGGGCGCAGGTTCAGTAACAATATATTGTCTTGTTTGTTATTTTAGCATATAATAGTTTAATACATATGTAAATTATTTATATCAACCTAAAGAAGACAGAGGTCATGACGCTCAATGTGAGCAACCCTGAGCCCATATCAGTAAGGAATCAGCAACTGGAACAGACAGATGCCTTCACATACCTAGGATGCATAATAACACCAGACGCGGAGCAAGCATAGACATCAACAACAGAATGAACAAAGCGAGAACAGCCTTTTTTAGTCTAAACAACATCTGGAAGTCCTCTCAGTACAGCACAAGCACAAAATTAGGATTATATCAGAGCTGTGTGCTTTCTGTGCTTCTCTATGGCGCGGAGAGCTGGAGAGTTACAGAGAAGGAAACTTCGAAATTGTCCTCTTTTCACACAATATGCCTAAGAAAAATTCTCCGAATCTTTTGGCCGAATACCATCACCAACCAAGATCTGCTTACTCGGAGCAAGCAAGAGGACATGCACACCATCATAGCTGGCAGACGCTGGAGCTGGGTTGGCCATGTCCTCAGAAGAGACCCCGATGCCATCACAAGAACAGCTATGCTTTGGACCCCTGAAGGAAAATGAAAGAGAGGCCGACCAAAAACAACTTGGCGGAGGACTGTGGAGGCTGAGATGCAAAGAATGAACCAGAGTTGGGGCACTGTACGAAGGATGGCCGCCGACCGAGCAAAGTGGAATCAATTTGTTGTTGCCCTACAAGACGCCACCAGGCGTAATGGCCACTGACTGCTTTGACGGTCAGCGGCTAAGGATCAAAGAAGAAGAAGAAATTATTTATAAATTAAATATATAAATTATTTATTTATTTACTTACAGTATGTAAATTATATATAAATTAAATATATAAATAATTTATTTATTTACTTACAATATGTAAATTATAATAGCTGACTAAATTGGAAGTAACTAAAAGAAGTAATGGCAAAATAAATATAAAGGGCAGAACAATTCTGATCAGCTCATTTGACAGAGTGTTAACATCCTTTGAAGTGTTTGATGAGTATCAGTAAAATGTTTAAGACAGCCCTGAAAATTTATATGATTATAATTCGCAGAAAGATGTGCACATTCCACTAGTAGTGAACAGAGAAATTCTAGATCTAACAGAGCATTTCTGCAAGCTGGACAGTCGCCTGACAGAAGACAACTTGAATAAGTTGCGAACTTACATTACTGCTTGCAGACTTATTGATTATTCATTTTCAGGGGAGCTGCAGAAGGTTAGATTCTTTGCTGCATCATGTTGTTATATTAAATATAGAACTTGTGGCTGTTATTTTAATATTCAGTCTTGTCTTATTAAAATGGACATCACGGAGACCAAATATTAAAGTGACACGGTGTTATTTGAAGGCTGCTTACATGTAGTAAAGTTAGTCATAATTCTTATGGGCAGCAATGATACACATATAGATGGCAAACTGTCCACCAACTGTTACAGTACTTAACCTTTCACTATTGCCCTTTCGGGAAGATATTTTAGTATTTGGGAGCATTTTATTTGGCTGCTATCTTCTGCTCCTTAAAAATGTTGACCTTCTTCTGTGTTCACTTTGTCAGTTATGCTAAGTCTGCAGACCTGTCGCCAGGATGATTTCCAGTCTTTTCTACTTCCACGCTGTAGCCCCATAGCTTCTGCCTGAGCTCAGTACCCTCTGGCCAGGTCTGGCTTCATATGTCGTCATGGGCTGGACAGTTTAGGAGAATGTGTTCAGGGGTCTGAATTCCGGTTCTACATGGACATTCATTAGTATGAGATAATCTTGAGGCAGTTTTGACCATTTCCTCAGTCACAGCAACGTTAAAGCACATTTTTATTGTGCCACATTTACCTTTGTACCTCATGTCCTTGAATAAGCCAATCAAAATTTCAGAAAGGTCAGTTTTGAAGAAAACTTCTTAAAATTTAACTTTCAACAGAGTATGTTTCTCTTAGTTAAAAGTACAGTATTTTTATCTGGTATAAAAGTACAGTATTTTTTTCTGTTATTTATCTCAATTCTGTTTTTCTTCCCTAGGATGTATAACCTTGGTTTGCTTCTTATTTATCCACGTACTGGGGGGAATTATTTTCACAGACCATGTAGATAATGAGGCAAATTGCTGCCATGCTATTATTGGGGTAGTGTTTCTGCAGAATTGAGTCTGGTAGTTTAAATGGTAGTTTAAGGGTTAAAGTGGTAGCAATAAAGAACTTGAATTAAATGAATAAAAATCAATGTCTACAGGTCATACAAGAAGATTTTGTGGAGATACGGCAGATTAACCCTAAAGACATGTCCGTTGATGATTTCCATAGAATGCTTGGATTAGTGAGGTAAGTGTACTGGTTCACAACTAATTTGTGCACCTTTCTTGGTCCTATTAATAAAATGTGTACAAAATGCTATCCACATGAAATCAGTAACGGAAACATTCAAAATAGTTTCACTTCAATACAGCATGCAGTTGTTCAATGAGAAATGCTTGACCAGAATACACAGACTGGCCAAATAACATGAGTTCTTTTACGGTCAGGCTACACAGCGAGACTATGCACAGAAAGAAAATGGAATTAGATACTAATTTACAGCTTCTACAAACTATGTACAATACTTGTTGGATTTGAAGATAGTAGCTTTGAGAAATATTAAGTTGCAGCAAGACAACTAGCAGAAGAATATAAAATGAATAAGGAAGAAACATTTTTTGTACCTTCATTTTCTTTTAATAGCACATGTGCACACATACCATTTTGTACAAGTCTGAAGGTAAGTCAGTGCAAGATCTGGAATTATTTTAATTGATCAAGCCTTATAAGAACACTTTAAGCAGCTGAGAGTTTGAGCTACACTTTAGATATCTTTTTAAAATATCATCACAAAGTTGTAGTGCTGAAAGTCTAAGGAAGCACTGTACTGAATTTTCTATTGTCTAAATTAGATTTAGGAGCCGTGGTAGCATAGTGGTTAGTGCACTGGCTTCCTAGCTCAGTGGTCTATGGTTCGATCCCCAGATGAGGTGGGATTTTTTTAGGCCACAAACGGCTCCTGGGTCGACCCAGCCCCAAATGGGTACCAGAGCAACTCTGGCAAGGTTAAGGCGGCCGGCGTGATGCTGACCACATCACCCCTAGTGTGCCGACGGTCAAGAAAATATGGGCCTAACACCATATTCCCAATATGCCTCAAGGGGCGTGTAACAGGATCCTTTACCCCCTCCCCCCTAAATTAGATTTGGGGCTATACAGTGACACAGTTAAGGCAGCAGTAACATTGAGGAACTTAATTTTTTTACTGAGCTGAAGACGTCTTCATGTGTTGTACCTGGAAATGCTATTTCACTTCAAGTGTTGTAGTTTATAGACAATTAATGATTAGATAACATTTTTCAAACAAAATTTATTTATCATTAACTTTCTTGCATCATGTTATAATGATGCTGGTTACAGTAGCATCAGCTGAATGCAGTATGCTTAAGTTAAAATTTATGAAAACATAGATTCATCGATGACACAGGACCAACTTGCTGGATTAGTCCAAATTTCAATAAAGACTGAAATTTCAAAGTCTTTGGATTATACCTTGTTAATCGACAATTTTGCGAGTTTAAAGGCAAGAAAATTCAGCTTCTAAGCATATAAAATTTACTTTTCTGAATAAACTCAATTACAGTGCCTCTGCTCAATTGTAATTAACTTCGAAGTTAAAATTGTTAGGCCTATACTCAATAGATGATTGAATGCATTAGACAGTAGCTTATTTGTAAACACTTTCAGTTCATTTTTTTTTTATATGGGCAGCGTTCTGTCATTACTGAATACCGAGATGTGTTTAAAATGATGAAGTTTCCAGTCCCATGCATTACCTCATCATAGTCAATTACAGCATGCCAGCGGGAGTAGTGAGCCTGTTACAGCAAAGCTGTGATATCTGCGCCTTTCGGCCCAACACATCCAACTTCGGCATGGCATTTTTAGGAGCGGGTTTGCCTTCCCACTTCAATCCCTACTCTCTCAGCCAGACTGCAGTGATGCAGCCTGTTTCCATGACCACCACTTGGAGGTGGAGTAGGGTCTTGGTCAGCTATGGTTCGCTGACCTGATGCAAGCATTCAGCTATGGGTCGCTGACTGCATTTATCACTGTTGCTGCATCTTGGGTTCCCCCATGGAGATTCCAGAACAAGGACTGCATGGGAATGCTATTAGCAAGTTTTCTCAGTGTTTGTCTTATCCATCTGCAATGTCTTGTCATATCTAGTTCCACTGGCACTTGTTTGGTTCTTGTTCTCAGTACCACATTGGTGACCTTGTCATACCATTTCAATCCTGTTGTATGTAAGCACGGAGCCGCGGTAGCATAGTGGTTAGTGCACTGGCTTCCTAGCACAGTGGTCTATGGTTCGATCCCCAGATGAGGTGGGAATATTTTTAGGCCACAAACGGCTCCTGGGTCGACCCAGCCCCAAATGGGTACCAGAGCAACTCTGGGAAGGTTAAGGCGGCCGGCGTGATGCCGACCACATCACCCCTAGTGTGCCGACGGTCAAGATAATATGGGCCTAACACCATATTCCCAATATGCCTCAATGGGCGTGTAACGGGTTCCTTTACCTTTTTACCTGTATGTAAGCACGGGACCGAAGATGCAGCAAACGAGATGAATGCAGTCAGCGACTCATAGCTTGACTGCTTGCGTCAGGGTCAGCAAACCAGAGCTGACCAAGACCCTACTCCACCTCCAAGTGGTGGTCCTGGAAACAGGCTGCATCACTGCAGTCTGGCTGAGAGAGTAGGGATCGAAGAGGGAAGGCAAACCCAGTCCCAAAAAATGCTGTGCTGAAGTCAGATGTGTCGGCCGAAAGGCGCAAATATCGCAGCTCCGCTGTAAACAGACACAACGCAACCAACGTCCTTTTCAGGAAGAACGAGGAAGAAGAAGAAGTATGTAAGCACCCATTTATGAAAGTATTTGATTGTTGTTTTTGATGCTTTCCTTGTTTCAGAGCCATACAATAGGACTTACTTGACATTTGAGATTCTGATTTTTATGTTGAGCTTGATTTCAGTACATTTCCCAATGCAATGAAAACTCCTCTTGCCTTTTGTATCCTTATTTTGATATCATTATCTGTCCCTCCAGCACTGTCTATATTGCTGCCAAGATATATGTGTGATACTACATCTTGATGGGTGTTTCGTCAAGTGCGTTCTTGTTATAATTTCCTGCATCGTTTCTCATTATCTTTGATTTTTCGAGGTGTGTTTTCAGACTCACTTGTTATTACCTTTCATCAAGTATTTGCATTTCGTCTTGCATCTGTTTACAGTTATGGGACACAAGAGCAAGGTCATTGGCAATATCTAGATCATTAAATTGTTAGAGTCCACTGAATTCCATTTCTGTTGTGTGATATTGATGTTTTTATAACCAGATCTATAACCAGTAAGAAGAAAAAGGTAACGAGGCATCCCACTTTTTATCTCGGCTGGTTCTGTAGGTTGTCCTTATGATGGATTTTGCATGTCATTCTTCATATGTTTTCTTTATTACGTTAATAATCTTCAGGGGGACTCTATAATGCCTCATCAGTTTCCAAAGTGACTCTCTGTCAACACAGTCAAATGCCTTTTCATAGTCCACAGATTTAATGCAAAGAAGATGAGTGAACTCGTAATCACATGTCGAGTTTTCAATTGTTGCATATTTACAAAGGAATCTTCTTCCTCGTTCGCCCTGAACAGGACGGTGGTTGCGTTGGGTCTGTTTACGCCGTAGCTGTGATATCTGCACCTTTCGGTCGACACATCCAACTTCAGCACGGCATTTTTTGGGACCGGGTTTGCCTTCCCTCTGTGATCCGTACTCGCTCAGCCAGACTGCACTGCTGCAGACTGTTTCCAGGACCACCACGTGGAGGTGGAGTACGGTCTTGGTCAGCTCTGGTTTGCTGACCCTGATGCAAGCAGTCAAGCTATGGGTCGCTGACTGCATTCTCTATTGCTGCATCTTTTGGTCCCAACAAAGGAATCTGAACGCTAATAAATGGGTCAGTTATTTTTATACTTAACCCACAAGAGTGTACATTTTGTCATTGTTCTCATCTCCATTCACAGAGCACTGACTCGCAGTGTTGGGCAGTCATCACCTGGTGTTGAGATATGGGCCAAAGTGAAGGCAATGGAGGAGGCCAGAAAAGCCAGAGTTGCAAACTTACCTGGAGCTCATCAACATTAGCCATAGAATTAATTAGCTTAGAGATTACCTGGCATAATGTCACCTTGAAGAAGGAATTAAAATAACAGACAAAATTAATTCATTCATTATTCTTCAGCTCCCTAGGGAGAATAGACCTTCAACACTAATGCCTAGTTCTCCTGTGACGTGCTCAAGGTTTTTCCATATCTTCATCATCATCATTTTCATTTATGTCACCACTTCTCTTCTCCATGTGTATTTTTGATCAACCTCTACTTTTACCCTGGGGGTTATATAACATTTGGAAATTACGATCACTGAATATACATACCCAGCTTCGTCTGTTTAAATAAATGTTATCTCAGTGTTAACGTACGGTTGTGAAAGTTGGAAAATAACAAAATCATTGGAGAACAAGCTGAATACATTCGAGAACAAATGTCTTAGAAAACTCATGAACATCAGTTGCAAAGAATTCAAGACTAATCGACAAATAAGAGAAGACTCTAGGCAGAAATATGTCTCCGACTATATAAGGAAAAGACGATGGTCATATATCGGTCATGTCCTACGAATGCAAAACAACAGAATACCACTGCAGGCGCTCACTTGGGTTCCTGAGGGTAAGAGGAAAAAGGAAGACCAAAAGAAACACTCAGAAGAACAATAATAAGAGAAGGAAGAACGTTGGGATTAAATAATGTGCAAGAGCTAAGAGGAGTGGCGTCACAACGAACAACCTGGAGAGTACTGATTTCTGCCTTATGCACCGTGTTTGGCGCTTAAAGAATTTATTATTATTATATAACAAAGACTGCCTGGTAATGCTATCAACAGGTTTCCTCATCTATCTTTAGCGTCTTCTATTCATCTCTTGTTCTACTTGTTCATGTCATCTCTTTCACATTGGTGACCATGTCATACCAATGTCAAACCATCTGGTTTAGGCTAGCACCCATAAATTCTTGCTTTTTTTTAATAACTTGACTCATATTATCCCAAGCAGTATTTTGGTTTTACCCAGGTCCCAGAATCTAACCCTGCGATTCACACAAGAGCCGC
The DNA here is from genome assembly GCA_024509875.1 of Oreohelix idahoensis. Taxonomy (NCBI): domain Eukaryota; kingdom Metazoa; phylum Mollusca; class Gastropoda; order Stylommatophora; family Oreohelicidae; genus Oreohelix; species Oreohelix idahoensis. The sequence goes on from JAMPIV010022717.1 coordinate 422,351, forward strand.
AGACATTATTTTGCACCCCAAAACCTGGTATAAAATCCGCATCTATAAAGCTGAGGGAAGCGGATATTACTTTTATTTTTTTAAGTGAGGGAATACAGTTACATCCCTTGGCTATCATATGAAAAAATTATGTTATATATATGGGTGTGTGTATTTAAGAAAGATTTTCAGTGTCAGCATAATCACAAACCAAATTTGCATGATAATCTATTGTAAATTTCTCCAACGTTGAAGTACATGCACAGGTTTGCTGTTTGTAACATTGATGATGCTGGTATTTGTTGTTGTTTAACTAGAGCTGCTGAGCTTCTCGCTCTTTAGCAGCCAATACCAAGTTGACGACTTCTTGGTATTATCTACACTGTAGATCTAGGCTTTTCCTGTGACTTTTCTGCCATTCCGAAATGTGTTGAGTTTCATTCATGAGCTCCAGTTACTCCAGCTTAGCTTCTATTTAAAGGATCGTCACATCTGGTCCCAAGCTAGGATTAAGAAGTGTGTGACATACTGTGCATTCCCCGCCATCCAAGGGGGCTCTCCAGCTATGCAGAGCTAAAATACTGTACTCTGGTTCTGGGCTCTCCCAAGGAATTGTCACGTCCTGCACAGAGCCACTTATCAGCTTCCCCTGCAATGCATACATACTGAAAAACTCAAATTAGATAATCATTGACACAGCAACAATTATGTCATAACACATTCTACAATGTATTGATACACTTTTGAAGGAGCTAATGCAAGTGTCAGGCCTTTGGTGGTAAAGTAATTCGGGGGATGTCAGCAAACTTTCCCTGTTGTACCTCAAGGAACATGTACTTAAATAATGAGAGGGCCTGGTCATTAAATTTATTGAACAGATTTCATCACAGGCAAGGTCTACCAGGTGTTAGTGAAGTGTTGTAAAATAAAGCATCAAATGTTGGTATAATTTTTTAAAATACAATTTTGGTGAGGCGCATCCCATTCAACCTAGTCGGTTATATTAGGGCGTATGTCCAAATATAAAAGACCTTTAGGTCTGTTGATATAGAATTCCTAATACTAAAACCTGGCGTAGCACAGCTCACGTCTGATTAATATAAGTTATCTTCCAAATCCACATGCTGTCTTTTTGAAATTTCTAAAACCATACTTGATGGCCACCATTTATCCATTATGTTCAGTCTTATATTTGGAATAAAGTAGTTACCACTTTAATTTTGAAGTTTTCTTTCAATTTTATACATGTTTGTGCACACAATAGATTCCCGTGTAAGAAAATAAATAGCAGTTTTGTTTGAAGTAGATCTATCTGAAATCATTTCTCAAACATACAAAACATGGTATAAATCAGTTCAGCTACAAATAGTGGATAATTTATATCTACCTAAATCTGCTTTCGATCCCCAGATGAGGTGGGATTTTTTTAGGCCGCAAACGGCTCCTGGGTCGACCCAGCCCCAATTGGGTACCAGAGCAACTTCTGGGAAGGTTAAGGTGACCGGCGTGATGCAACCCCTCCCCAATTACATTACAATACACACCAACCCCACATCAACCCACCTAAAAATACCCCCTCGCACAACCAAATAAACCCACCCACATAATTTACCAACCCACTAACCAACAAACCCAAATAACAACCCCCAATTCCTCCCCAAATCACATACTCCACCCCCCCCCCCCCCCCCATAAAATTTCACCTCCCCAACTCCACATTCTCAATCCTCCCGCTCCTCACATAACCTCCTACCTTAACACCATAAACAATCTATCTCAAAATATTCAAAACAACCCAACACATAAACAAACTCATATAAAAAACCACCAAAATTAAACCCCTCCCCC